>QLTV01003646.1:1157745-1183568 GCA_003457575.1 Thermophis baileyi
GAGCACCAAGGACCACTCAACATATATTATTTCAAGGAGAGATTCAACTTGGAAATAAGGAGAAACTTTCTGACAGTGAGAGCGATCAACCAGTGGAACAACTTGCCTACGGAGGTTGTGAGAGCTCCAACACTTGAGACTTTCAAGAGGAGATTGGACTGCCATTTGTCTGAAATGGTATGGGGACTCCTGCTTGAGCGGGGGGTTGGACTAGATGACCTACAAGGTCCCTTCCAACTCTATTAATCTGTAAACCCCTTGCTCAAGCAGGGGACCCTATACCATTTCAGATACTGTAGATGGTTGTCCAGTCTTTTCTTTAAAACCTCCAGTGATGAAGCACATACAACTTCTGAAGGTAAGCCATTCCACTGGTTAATTGTCCTCACTGTTAGGAAGTTTCCAAGTTGCTTCTCTCCTTGATTAGTTTCCATGCATTGTTTCTTGTCTTGCTTTTTGGTGCTTTGGAGAATAATTTCACTCCCTCTTCTTTGTGGCAGCCCCTCAAATACTGGAATGCTGCTATCATGTCACCCTTAGTCCTTCTTTTCTATAGACTAGCCAAACCCAAATCCTGCAACCCTTCTTCATATGTTTCTGTCTCCAGGCCTTAAAGGTTGCATCTAATCTGTACTTGTACCTTTGGTTTTTCCTGCCTAGGTATAACACCTTGCTTTTCTCCATGTTAAATTTCATATTGTTGGATAGAGCCGATTGTTCAAGTCTGTCAAGATCTTTCTGGATCCTGAGCTTGTCTTCTGAGGTGTTGGCTATGCCTGCCAGCTTAGTGTCATCTCTTTAAATGTGCTCAGCAGAATTCTGATTCAAACAATACAAGAAGTGTCAATGAACAAAACTTAAGAAGTGAAGTGTTTTTTGCTGGGCAGATTTTTGCTCATTTTCAAGTCGTTAAAAAAACAAGAATATGAAAAAAGGTGGTTTTATGTCCATTGATTTAGAAGAAACACATGATAAAGTAGAATGTTTATTCTAGTTTAAAATAAACATTCTCTAATATGTTTAATGTTTAATATGCTTAATGTTCAATGTTGAATTAATGTTTAATGTTTAGAATAAACATTCTCTAATATAATAAATATTCTCTAATAATAAACATACTCTAATATTCCTAGGATATCTAATCATCTAATAGTAAGTGCATTACTATTATCCTTCTCTTCTTAGTCCTATTGGTATCTTATGATTATCACTTGTGGGTGTATCTTCTGATTTATGATTATATCTTCTGATTTATGATTTATCATTTTGTTGATCACTTTGTTGCTTGTATGTATACTGAGAGTGTATGCACTGGAGACAAATTCCTTGTGTGTCCAATCACACTTGGCCAATAAAGAATATTCTATTCTATTCTATGTTTGGTACAAATATAAATTTGAAAGTTGGTTACTGAACACAATAATAGCAGTAAATTATAGATGAAAACACGTATGGCCACCAATAAACTGTTTAGCAAATGATTCAGATTGAGCAGGAGATAAGACAAGAATATACAATGCCCCCTTAATTGTCTACTGAACATGAATAAATCGTAAAACATACTTGTGATGGTAGCTGACATAAGAACATGAGCATATATACAGTATATATTCCTATGCAGATGATGCAAAAATTTTATTGGCTGAGAGCCCAAATGATTTGCAGTGAATGTTAGAATGCCTGATAGAATAAGAAGAACAAAATTAGTTTACCAGAAAAAAAAGGTAGTTGTGTTTGTAGAGAAAAAGAGATGAATTTGTGTACCTTAGTTGGTTGTTTACTAAGGACAGAGAAACACAAAATTTTAAAGCCTGCAAATGCTGGTTAAAAGGCAAATGCAATCTCTTGTCAGGAATGAATGTTGTGCTATGCATGAATATTTAAACATCTTGACTTGCTCAATACAAAATCTATTGATTTTGAAATTACTGTATATTCAGGCTCTTGGTGAGCACTTTTGTTTTAGAATAGTTAGTTCTCTTCCTCTTTGCTTCTTTATTTATTATCAGTGCTTTGCATTATTTCAGACATCTCTAATTAGCTTACCAGCAAGACTGTGCAAATGTATAGCCATAGTTATTTTAAAAAATCAATCCATCAAAAAATAAACCGAATAAACTGCTAGATAAAGTGCAATAAAGCACAATAAAGTGCTCTATGACATGAAACAACAATTCATCACTTGTTCAGGAGCCTCTGTCTATGCTTACCTTGGATCCCAAATATCCTTTGAAAAACTGTCTGACCGCTTCTCCCCCATAAACACCACTGAGTACTTAGGAAGGAACCAAACTATCTACAAATGATAGCCTCAGTTCCTAACCCTTGTATCCAGAAGGATACTATTGTTTACAACATGAAAGGCCACTGAAAGAGCCCGCAGGAAAGAGTCAGCAATAAAATCTAATAGTCTCACACTCATCCCACCCACAACCTGCCATAACTCATCCACAAGAAAAACCAAGTCTGACATCAGGACTTAAAAAAAAAAAAAGGACCAAGTAATATCAGAGCATTAGTAATATCTGAGCATTTCAAGCTCTTAAGACATCCATAGCAGGCCTCAAAATGGCTTTAGAAGCACTTCAACAGCACCATTGAGCAATGTATTGTTGAACTCAAACATCTTCAGGCAGTCTCGGATTTCAACAAACTCTAGGGGTTTTCAACATATTATACAATGATTAATAGGTAGGGTACTTGCAATCTGTTTTACATGTAACCTGAAGCTGCATAACCAATTTCCTTTCCCTTCCTCCCCTTGCCAGTCTTTTATTTTGCCAAGAAAAACACATGAATATTCAAGACAAAGTTGCTGATATGGTCTGGATGACGACCCTTTCAGGTTAGATAGTACTTTACACGTTGTGGAGTTGAAGTTCTTTTGGAGTACTAAAATGTTTATGACGTGACTAATTAAAACTGTCCAGGTCCTGAAGATCCTATGCAGAAAAAGAAAACCCAAAGCTGCCAAGAAAGAATTGTAGTGGGAACATGGGACATCGAAAGAAAAACATGGAATAGCTCAGTGGAGTGAAAGATGAAATTAACCAACCACACGTTGACATCTTAGGCACCAGCAAATTAAAATGGACTGGACACTGTGAGAGAGAAGATTACAAAACAAAGAAGTAATGGAAAGATGTCCTACCTGTTTAAGAAGTTGATTTCTTAAACAGGTAGGACATCGCAAAGGTAGTACTTTAGGTATAATGTGCTCAAGGATGAGATGTAGAGGAGTTGACCAGAATGAGCCTGAGGGAGAGGTCAAATGCGTCATCAGTCTTGAGTCTCTTTGCACCCACAAGAGATCTAAATCCAGCCCACCTTTAATTCCATTCTTACCTACTACCAATTTGCTTTGACTGTTAGTAGTTCAGATTCTTGTAGAGAGCTTAAGCTTACAATAAACCTATATATCCATTTCAACAACCTAGACTCCTGATTTCCCATGCTTGACAGTTAGTAGCAATTAGAATAATAGCAATAGCACTTAGACTTATGTACCGCTTCACAGTGCTTTACAGCCCTCTCTAAGCGGTTTAAAGAGTCAGCATATTGCCCCCCCCCTCCCCAACAATCTGGGTCCTCATTTTACCAATCTTGGAAGGATGGAAAGCTGAATCAACCTTGAGCCAGTGAGACCGAACTGCCAAACTGGTGGCAGCCGGTGATCAATAGACTTCACAAATAACCCTTTGGGGTTAACCCTGGTGGTTATCCAGGTTTATGTTCCAACTACTGATGCAGGGGAAAAAAAGTCCACAAATTACAACTTCAACTTAAAATTGACAAAACATGCAAGCAAGATGCACTGTGTATGTGTTAAAGACTGGAATGCTAATGGTTCTTAAGTATAAAATGTACTTGAAGTGTATGGCCTAAGAAACATAAATGAAATGGGAGAGTGATATTCTGCCAATCCAGTGATCTCCTCATTCTTAACATAGTTTTCAAATAACTAAAACGATGTCTACATGCATGGACATGACCAGACATAATACACAGAAATCAAATTGATTTTATTATTGATAGAAGGAGATGGAAGACGTAAATTATAATAGCAAAGATGTGCTGGGGCCTGATCTTCAAGTAATGAAAGTTACAATAAAATGAGTTTGATTAAATATAAAGAAAATGATAGGTATAGCAACAAGGTTGAGAATTGACATTGAAGACTCTGAAGTTTCTGCATTTTAGGATTGATTGTTAACAGTAAAAAAAACCACAACATCAATCAAGAAATATGACCCAGACTAATACTTGGTACAGTAGCAATGAGGGCTGGAAAAAGAAATTCAGATGTATGTAATGTCTATGCCTTCAGAGATCAGAATCATACAGGGAAATTTTCAAGGAGAACATCAGGAATTGTTTTGAAGTCCAGAACATAATTAATAAGGAACCAGAAAAGAATTCTCAGTGAAATCAAAATTGCTAAGGATCAAAGTAAAAAGAGACTGACAAAGATCAAGAAAAAAAGAACAAAGCAAACTAGATTTCAGAACAAATGATGAAAATTGCCATGAAAGAAAGAGAAGCCAAAGTCAATAAAGGGAAAGATCTCAGAAAGGAAATTCTTTATTTCAAAGAGATGTTAGAAGAGATAATAAAGAGTGTTACAACAGCATCTGTTCCATCTGAAGATTGGAAACAAGACACAAAAAACAAGAGAAGATTCCAAAAGCTGTCTGAATTCAGAAGCAGATTCCAACTTCATTTTGGTATACTAATGGACAAAAAATAACACATTCAAAGATAAAATAAAAGTGGAAGAAGTATACTGAAGCTCTGGACAGCAGAAACCTCAGCATATGTCAAACCTCAACACTGTCAAAGTATTTACTAAGTCTGCACTACTATTAATCTTCTCATCGTTCCCATCACCCATCTCCTCCCACAAATGACTGTATGACTGTAACTTTGTTGCTTGTATCCTTACAATTTATATTGATTGGTTCCTACTATGATTTGATTGCTTATTTGTACCCGGACTATCATTAAGTGTTGTACCTTATGATTCTTGACGAAC
Source organism: Thermophis baileyi (assembly GCA_003457575.1). NCBI lineage: Eukaryota > Metazoa > Chordata > Lepidosauria > Squamata > Dipsadidae > Thermophis > Thermophis baileyi. Next base: position 1,162,778 of record QLTV01003646.1, read on the forward strand.
TTATCTTTTCTTTTATGTACACTGAGAGCATATGCAGCAAGACAAATTCCTTGTGTGTCCAATCACACTTGGCCAATAAAAAAATATTCTCTATCAGATAATTTAGCTTAGAAGATATTCCCTGTATACAACCTCTAATACCACAAGAGTAAGTTAGATCAGCACTCCAGTCATTACCAAGTCAAAAGGCTGCAGAAATGGATGGAATAGCTACAGAAATAGTGGAAGTAACAGAAGAAAATTCAGTAAAAATTCGAATCAAACCATGCTAGCAAATCTGGAGAATGTCACAGTGGCCAACAGACTCGAAGAAATCAACCTATATTTCAATACCAAAGGGGGGAAAATTAACAAATTGCACAAACTATCACACAATATGAAGAAAATGGAAGAAGAAGAAAGGGAATGGAGTCAAATCACTGAACTCTAACTAGATATTACAAATCTCTGGATATTATCATTATAAGTACAATTTTACCTCTAAATGTGGTAAAAAACAACAAACAAACAAAACAAAATTATGGTTTTGTCATTTAAGATTAGAAAAATAAGCCATGGCCAAGCAGGTGAGTAAAACAACTTGTGTCAGTTCATCATTGGACATAGTGATCTACCAAATTAAATGTAGAACAGAAATGTCCAGCCTTGTCAATTTTAAGACTTGTGGACTTCAACTCCCAGAATTCTCCAGCCAGCAATTCTGGGAATTTAATTCCTCAGATCTTAAAGTTGCCAAAGTTGGATGGACACCCCTGATGTAGAATAATCATTTGAAGAAAGTACCTAGACAGGATAATAGATCTGAGATAACTCTATTCCCATATTTTACATTTCATCATTCCTCCTCTTGAAGTCAAACTTAGCTTTCAACTGTCTTTGCAGCTCTAACCCACCCAGATTGAGTATCAAACACAAATCAAAGCTAGGCTACTTCAGCTTCTGAAGCATTTTTGTCCCCAAATAAATGTGTGCAGAATTGAACTGTGGAGCCGCACATGAACCCAATGTTTGGGCCCTTGGCTGCTGTATGACTACATCTGCCTAATGCATTGCCAGTTAAATTGGTACCAATTGCAAGTGCAGTTTGTCCTTGTCATTTAAATTACTTGACAAATGGAAGGCTGACAATGACCTATTTTACATGCAGTCTTGAACAAATCTTGTGTAGCAGGTAAGTCTTGAATATGCATCAGACTCTATTGAGGAAACTCACAATACTGTACGTTCTTTGAAGCAAGAAAAATGAGAATACATCACCAGAGACTTTCCCAATGTATAAAAGATAGCATCTATGTGGATAGAGGTGCAAGGGGGGGAGAGACCAGGGTTTGGGTTCTAAAGAAAAATAAAACAGCTTATCCTTGCTTTTGGCCCAATAGGTATGTGGTGGTGACAATTATTGTTACGTCTGGCTAATGAAAAATGCAGTCCCTGCTAGCCTGTTTGGCCCACACCCATCTGGAAATGGATGTCCCTGCGGCCATTAATTTTTAGATGCCTTCAGCCAGATTCATCTCCGCACACATGAGAGTAAACGATAAAAGACAAATGCTTTTCTTTATGCAAGGAGGGCCAAGAGTGAGTAATAAAGAGATATCAATTATTCACAGGGCTTCCCAACAGCTTACAATTCCAAGTAAAGAGCCCTTGATAAATAGGTTGTTACTGGGAACCCAGCTGAAGTATTAGCAATTCCTGTTGAAGGCCAAGAAAGAGAAGGGCCAAGGGAAGAGTGGCCTTCATTGAAGAGCAGAAAGTGGAGGCATCAAGTATGTCAACCCCTCACTCCTGCCTTGAAATATCCTTCCAATATTTCAGGGATTGTCACAGAGAGGAAGGGGTCAACCTATTTTCCAAAGCACCCAAAGGCCAGACAAGGAATAATGGATGGAAACTGAACAAGGAGAGATTCAATCTGGAAATAAGGAGAAATTTTCTGACAGTGAGAGCAATCAACCTATGGAACAGCTTGCCTTCAGAAGTTGTGGGAGCTTCATAACTGGAAGCTTTCAAGAAGAGACAGGACTGCCATCTGTTAGAAATGGTGTAGGGTCTCCTGCTTGGGCCGGGGGCTGGACTACAAGGTCCTTTCCAACTCTGTTAATCTGTAATCTGCCTTCCTACAGACAGCTGCCAATACAGAGTGAGTTATAAACCATAGCAAGCTGCCTTCTGTCTAAGGCCACCTGCAATGACTTTGGTGTTGCAAACAAATGGCTTTCTTATCATCAATAATCCTAAAGGTGCTTTTTCAAGAGGCAACTGGACTTTCTTGTTTTTCTTTGAATATGTTTCGCTTCTCATCCAAGAAGCTTCTACAGTTCTGGAGCTCTCAGGAGCTGAAGAAGCTTCTTGGATGGGAAGCGAAACATCTTCAAAAAAAAACCAAGAAAGTCCAGTTGCCTCTTGAAAAAGCACCTTTGGGACAACCATAATCTGGATGACTGAGAATCTCCATAGGTATCATCAATAATATGATCTGTCTTAAATTAAAGATGCCTGAGATTGAACCTAGGGACTTGTTTTGCCATAAAGAAGATGCTCTGTTTCTGTGCTGTGGCTCCACCAATGAACACCTCATGCAACAAGAGCTCTTAGCTTCAACTCAGCAAGCAGCACACTGACTGGAATGAACTACAGGTAGTCCCCAACTTACTACTGTTCACTTAGTGACTGTTCAAAGTTATGATGGACCTCCCTGAGGGTAGTTAAAAACCCAGATTTGATGTTCTGACAGTCACACCACCAGGGTCACGTTGGGCATTTGGCAACCAGGCTGCATGTACAGCCATCTCCAGTGTCAAACAATCATATGATCATGTTTTACAACATTGCATTTACTTCCAGTTTTCAGCAAAACTGCACCCATGGTCAACCACTGGTTTGCTTAATGATCTGGCATTCCCTTAATAATCACTGTCAAAAGGTCATAAAATCGAGCTGGTCTCATGGGTGACCTAATTTATAAGCATCACTACTTACAACTGTGATGGGCACACTCCATTATGGTTATAATTCAAGGACTACCTGTAGTTGAACAGAAGAGCACCACTTTGCATGAGCTGTACTGGTTGCCAATAGAGCTGTACTGGTTGCCAATTCACGGTTAGATTATTGCAACGCGCTCTACATGGGGCTACCCTTGAAGAGTGTTCGGAGACTACAGTTGGTCCAGAATGTGGCTGGGCGAGCTGTCATGGGTGTACCTAGGTACACCCATATTACACCAATACTCCATGAGCTGCACTGGCTGCCTATTGGTCTCCGGGCACAATTCAAGGTGTTGNCAGCTAACCAGTGTCGGCTGGCGGGCCCGCGGGGACGGGCCTTCTCTGTGGCTGCCCCGACTCTCTGGAACCAGCTACCCCCTGAGATCCGGACCACCCCCACCCTGCTGGCCTTCCGGAAAGCCGTGAAGACCTGGCTGTTCCGGCAGGCTTGGGGCCGTTGATCGCGCCTCTGTAATTTGGCGAGATCCGGCCAATATTTTAATTTTTTTTGGTGTGTATGAGTTTTTAGTTGTTTTTTGAATGTTTTTAATATGTTTCTTTTTAATAGTTTTTTATATTTTAATAATGTTTTTTATTGTTGTAAGCCGCCCAGAGTCCTCCGGGAGTTGGCCGGCATAGAAATATAAATAAACTTGAAACTTGAAACTTGAAACTTCCAGATCCAGTTCAAGATGCTGGTTATGACTTATGAATTACCTGTTCAGTCCTTAGGGGTCAGGAGAGCCTCCTATAGACCCTCTCTCTTTGAGAAGAGCAAGAGATAAAGCTCTAGAAACAGGTTTTCTCAGCCATAGCCCTCTTGCTCTGGAATAGTCTTCTCCTTGAGATCAGAATGGTCCCTCATCTTGGAAGATTAAAGAGCTTTCAGTGTAGAATTGGCCATTTGCCAGCTTGTTTCAGAGGCAGTGCTATCAGGCTTTTGTGTTTTCCATTTGTGTATCATGCTGCTGATTGCAAACTGCCTACAATCTAGAATTAATTGGGTAGAAAACAAGGCAATTCAATAAAATAAATTATTAAATGGGCAAATGTTTCAAAAACAGAAAAAGAAAGAAAACCCATGTGAAAAGGAAAAGGCAAATTTAAAAATTTAAATTTAAAAGTAAGTTCTTCATGGTCTAGTTGGGAGCCAATGAGAACTCTGTAGGTGTTTTCACAACAATACATTCTTCTCTCTCCCTTTTCTGTGAAGCTTCTGCAAAGGTGGGGTGGTTATGATGCTAGTGGGCCAACAAAGAAGACACACAGAGTTGGAATCCTTTGATTATAGCATATTTGTACTTGTACAAAACATGGATTTTGTTACCCAATTCTTAGGCAAAACATGCACCAGGTATAAGAAGAGGAACCCTGGCACAACTTTAGAAATTATGGATTCTTAACGTATCAACTCTGGACTCATTATTTTTCCAACCATGTTTCCCTGCTCAGTGCTTTGTCTTGCTGTTCCCATGTGGTCTGCTTCAGCCTTGCCTGAAGTCTGACAGTCTGGTTTGCCTGTGTTCTCTCTGCTCTCCATCTTCTAATCCTTGATTAGGTCCCTTGTGTTCTGGTTTCTGTCCAAGCTCCATCACTCATGTTCTCTGTCTTCCAGAGTAGCTTGTTGGAAGGGTGTTGGCTTTGTTTCCCTGATCTTGTAGATTCCACATTTATTCTCACCTGCTACCTAGCAAACCTGATGTCCTTAATTACTAAACTGTGGATTTAAAGCTTTAGCTAGCACACAATAAGCAACAGTGTTATCAGATCTCCTATAGAGGTTTGTGGTTTTGGGGCAATTTAGACGTCTTAGCAAATGGAAATTTCAGAGGATGACTCAGATCCGGTTATGAAGCATCATTAAATGTTTTTTTTTCAGAATGGCATCAAAATTATCATCAGTACAGTCCACATCTGTTAGCTCAGAAGTACATATAATTGCATTCAGTGGACACTGCTTATTAGAGGAATAAATAGGCATTGAGATCCAAGGGTCAGCACGAGTTCCAGATTTTGGGAACCCTATAGGCAAAATGTCCTTAGTGAGTCCTGAGATAAGTCTTCTTGTGTCATTGTTGCTGGTTGAATTGTTATGTCCCTCTTGCTCCAGTATGATACAAGTGGCCACAGGGAAAATAGACAGTATATGGAGGACATTGTTTTTCCTTCCTTGCAATGACAGTAATCGGGATTCAAAACAGTATCTTCCAGGGGCTGTCAATGGGCCCCCACAGAGAAGAGACCTCAGCAGCTGCATGGAATAATGAACTTAAACTACAGGAAGACAAATCAAGTTCAATATTAGAAAAAAATTCTAACAGACTCCCTGGATAGCAGAATCAATTACTGTGGAAGAAGTTTGCTGGATGCAGTCAAGCAGAGTCTGGACAAATATTGGTTAGGAAAGTTTTATTTAGATTCCTATACTGAACAGGGGTGTGGATAGATGGAAGGGAATAAACTCAAGAGCCTAAATGCTCCCTAATTCTGTGATTTCAGCCTTACTGAAGTCTGCAAATCCTATTGAATAGAAACCTGAGAGGTAGTGAAGTCTAACTGATTAAACCAACTAAATAAGGAAAGGTGAAAGTCAGAGAAAAAAACAAGATAGACCAGACAGCAGGTCGCAGTTGATCAAATGATGGCCTGCTTTTGAAACCCAGTTTCCCAGGTCAGAAAGATTTGATTTATTTATAGAGGAAAAGGCTTACTTTCCAGGATAAAAGTGAACATGCATCTGACGTACCAGATACTGAGGAGCTACTACAAGTGGAGGGTTTCTTGTCTTTAATTCTTGGTGTTATTATTGTTGTTCAGTTAATTTATTTTCTATTTTTAAATTTTAGTGTTATATTTTAATTAGTGTTAACCATCAAAGTGCTTGATAGTATTCCATGATATTCTGTTTAGCAAGTGGATTAAGTATGACCCAAATAACGCTGATGTAGGAGATGACCAGGCTGATCCTGAGGGAGTGGACAAATGCATCACCAGTCTCCAGTCCCTTCATGCCCACCAGAGGCAGAGGTCCAAGTCCAGCCCACCTTGAATTCCATTGACTCTTATCTACTGCCAATTTACTAGAATAGAATAGAATAGAATAGAATAGAATAGAATAGAATAGAATAGAATAGAATAGAATAGAATAGAATAGAATAGAATAGAATAGAATAGAATAGAATAGAATAGAATAGAATAGAATAGAATAGCAGAGTTGGTCTAGTCCAAGTACTTTGACTGTTAGTAGTTCAGATTCTTGTAGAGCGCATTAGCATACATTAAACCTATATTCATTTGAACTGTTGTACTCCTTATTTCCTGCGCTTGACAGCTACTATTGAATGGATCCACCATTGAACATAAAAGCATTCACAATGGAGTCTCCTCAAGTGGGATGAACATATTGAGTAGGCTGCTACAGGCCCGTTCTTGTCCTTATGAAATCCAAAACTGATAATAATTCAGGCAATGTGCTTATTTAGTGTGCAAACCTCTTAGGGAACACCTGATAGGACAAAGTGGATCACATCTGTGGATCACAGACGGTTCAAGAAGTTTCAGCTTGAGGTGAGATGCCTGCCAGTTGAAATGGCATCATCATAGTCTTCCTGCTTTTCATTCCCGATATTTTGCCACCAGGAAATCCTCAGAGGAAGGCACAATATGGTAGCCACATCAATTGCCTGACACCATCTTAGAGTGCCTTGTTCAGGTCAGGAAGACAATGTGGGAAGAGGTGCAAAAATACTCTAATTCATTTTTAAAATGAATTGGCTGCTGATAACCCAAGTGTCCTAGAAGGGACAAGACCAATGTTCCCTCTAAGCTGCGTGGCTGTGCGGCTGCGCGGCTGCGCGGCTGCGCACATGACAGGAAATTGCCGTGTGGCAGTTTCCAACTGCCGCGCAGCGATTTTCATTGTCAGAGGGAACGTTGGACAAGACCTGGATGGAACAGTGAACTGGGACCTGGATCTTTTCTGATGTCAAGAGGAGCCATGTGGAAAGCTCATTCTGGTTCTAGTGGGCTTATTGGACTTCTAACATTTTTGTGATCACAAGATGACAAACAATAATCACAATGGAAGAATTAGAGCTTCATATAAGTCATATGAAGGCAGATAATACTTCATGCCAGAGGTCTTCCACGTATTTTGACTTTAGACTGATAACCTGTATCTGCCAAAGCCAATTCACATTGGCATCTGTAATTTAATCACCTTGCATGTCACGTCTGAAGAATATTAGAAATATAGGCCTGTGCTTTATAACTAAATTAACTCTGGAATTCTGCTACACAAAGTAATATTAATATCTCTAATCTAATACTTATCTTCTTTGGAAGGAAATTAATTGCTGTTTCCCCCCCTTGGCATTAAAGTTATGTTTTCATATTTCTGCATAATATTGAACTGAGCCATATGCCATAGGTCTCATTATTGGTAGCAAACTCTCCACCTATTTCCTGGCCTAATCCTACAAGTCAGAAGAGGCCCACTTAGAATTAAGTATCTGAGGTCTCAAAGAATGTGATTAAGCAGATTATTAAATGAACAATTAATTCATGTGGCGTTAAATGTGTTAATAAGGAAACAATGCATTTCCACACATTCAAGTCCTAAGTTAGCTCTGGTGGAATATAGTTAGGAGTTGCAGGAGGTAGGGACTCTTTCCTACAGGGCAAAAAGACATTGGAGCTTGAAATGTCTGTTAGCCAGGAAGAGGGCTCTCCCTAGCAATTCACAGAGTAACAGAACAACAAAATAACAGAGTTGGAAGGGACCTTGGAGGTCTTCTAGTCCAACTCCCCACTCCCCAACCATAGTTCCTACCCTGCATAATAGGGACCTGGAGATATGTCTTAGCCTAAGTAGAAATTCAAATACCTACCTTTATAAAAGCACAATTTCTCTATATCTTTGTCTTAGACATATTGCTAAACTATAGCAGTTTTTAAAACAACAACAACAACAATATTGATAACCTACCACAGTCCCAAAAGATTAAACAAACTCCAGCATCAAAGATGAAAAAGTAAAAAAAAAACCTCAAACTGATCAATTTAAATAATATTCTTAAAAGGCAGAAATAAACAACCCAGGCATGTTGAAATCTAATCATCTAATCCTAATCTAATCTAATCTAATCTAATCTAATCTAATCTAATCTAATCTAATCTAATCTAATCTAATCTAATCTAATCTAATCTAATCTAATCTAATCTAATCTAATCTAATCTAATCTAATCTAATCTAATCTAATCTAATCTAATCTAATCTAACATAACATAATCGCTTTGACGTGCTTAGGGAGGAGGGAATGGCTGACACCATTTCACAGTGCCTTGTTCAGAGTTCATTTTCTGAAGGAAAAGTATTACATAAAATGAGAACTGCTACTGAGAAAGCCTGCACAGAAGCCTGGAAGTTTTAAAACAAAACAAAAACACAATCTTTTGCTGTTTTGAGAACACATCATAGGCATACTCAAAATTGCTCCTGATGACCTGCCACCTTACAGGACGACTTCCTCTGAGAGTCTCACCCAGGCACAATACCCTCATTTATTAGAAGATAAAACTAGTGAGGTTTTCCCCCATCTCCCACACCTCCTTTAGCCTCCAGGTGTAGTGGGAAGAAGGAATAACCTTGAAGAACAGAAGGAAGTCACCTCTCAGAATAAAGCCGCACTGTGGGACACGTGTGATTTTGGGAAGTTGCTGGCAGAAGAGGGGGAAACACAACTGCTCTTAGACTATGTTCTTAGACTTGGATTTCCACAAGAGTGAGAGGGGGAACTGAGATTGATGGGGAGATGATATAGCAACAGCACTTAGACTTATATACCACTTCACAGTGTTTTACAGCCCTCTCTAAGCGGTTTACAGCATATTGCCCCCAACAATCTGGGTCCTCATTTTACAGACCTCAGAAGAATGGAAGGCTGAGCTGGTGAGAATCGAACTGCCAAACTGCCCTCAGCTGGCAGTCAGCAGAAGTAGCCTGCAATACTGCATTCTAACCACTGCGCCACCACGGCTCATATAATGGGAAGAATGAGTAACCCTGAGGAACAGGAGGAAGAGCTGCTATGAAGACAATCATCAGATAAAAGAAATCTGAGTTCAGGATAAAACTGTATACTGAGACAACATCTCAGACAAAACCTTCCCTAGTTGTCATGAAATTAAAGGGAGGGAGGAGGGAAACCAATTCTTTTACTATAACTGTCTAGTCAAAGTAGCATCTGTGACTTTAATCCAATTTACCTTGAAGGGCTGACATCAAGATACTAATCGCAAACCTTGCATACCTTTATGTTTTTATGAGCAAGCGAATACACTTGCAAAGAAATCACCAAGGGCAGACAATCCACCATTTTGTTTTCTAAGAATGCCTATATGGCATTTACGAGACTGGTCCCATCCTTGACATCCCTCTGGAGAGCCCTCAGAACATGATTGGGTCAACAGGCACAGGCAACAGTTTGTGTCAAGGAAGAGGGGAATTAGTGGGATGGGTGCATTTTCTATAACAATTCTTCTCTCTGCTACTCTGTCACTAGTAATGACAAACACCAAATTAGAGTTTTTAATTGTAGAATACTTTAATAGTTGGATTTTATTATTCGTTTTTTATTGTACATTGCCCAGAGTCACACTCTGTTGGATGGATGGAGATGGATAGATAGATGATAGATGAAAAAGAGAGAGGAGAGAGAGAGAGAGAGAGAGAGAGAGAGAGAGAGAGAGAGAGAGAGAGAGAGAGAGAGAGAGAGAGATTGTAGCTAGATAGACAGGTAGATATTATTGATTTATTTAAAACATTTATATAGCCATCCATCTTCTAATCAATTCTGACAACTTCCAGTCAAATTAGATAGATAATAGATTCTCGATCTAAATAGATCTAATGAGAGAGAGAGAGAGAGAGAGAGAGAGAGAGAGAGAGAGAGAGAGAGAGAGAAGGAGAGAGAGTCCTTAACTATGACCCCAGAATAGCAGTGCATTGGGCTGAGAAAGTATGACTGTCCTGTGGGCACCCAGTAAGTTCCCATGGCTGCAGTGGTTTTGCCGTTCAGTCACTCTGGTGGCATTCAGTCATTTTAATTGCTACAGCCCAGTGTAACTCTAGATGCCTTCAGTTCTGAACATGATTTTCTGACTATATCTTTTCTGACACTTCAAGATGAGTTACAATCACTCACTGCTTTTGTTGAAGAAATATAAATGACTAGTCACATAGGCATGATATGTAGAAAAGACTACAGTATAAAAATCAGTTTTCTAAAGTCTGCCAAATTCCCCATGCAACAGGTGAAATCTTATCATTGTTGGAGGAATAATTTTAAAATCCATTAGGTTATCTGCGGACATTTCCTTTGTAACCAGTGCAGTAGTGTATTCCACTAAATTATGTGTTCTGAAGAACAATTGAAGTAAGAATATGCAAGTCTAGCTAAGTTGTGTGGAAGGCTTCGCATATTGTTATTCTGCCAGCACCATTTGCATAAGAGCTATTCAAATCATTTCCATCTATAAAGATGGGAATAATGTGCAATTTCCCTCTCCCTTTCATAGTTTTTTTTTAAAAAAAAAATCAAAATCTTCATTTTAGTTGGTTTTTTGCATTGCTTAGAGCATGGCAATTAAAGCCATACAATGTGATTCTTTTGCTGTTGGAGTGTTCATGAAAAGAACCAGGTCACTGTTAGAGATCTGCATAACAAATTTTAAAAAATGTTTTAAAGTGGCTAAGAGAATGGTAGGAACAATAGGGACTATATTAATCAGTGTGGAAAAATAAAAATAAAATAAAGTAAAATAATAAAATAAAATAAATAATGAAATGTCCTCATACTGTTTTTATGCCCTTTCCTGAATTATATTCTCCCTCAGGGGAAAAAAACTAATCCTATTAAATGCCTTTAGAATCTTTTTGAAGTTCTTCTTACCATCATTAACATTAACAAGACTGACCTGTATACTCAGCTTTGCTTGACATAAATGCATCATTCATATCTTGCATGCAGCTCCAAGCAGTTAAATAGAACATTCTGGAAGTTTTAAGATCTCTGAACTGTTGGCTGCTACTGTGATTTTTGTATGGCTGAATGGCAATTTCCCCCATCTTACAGTTTGCCATTTGAAATCCAACATATCGGTTTGGTACTAGGGTAAGAAATGTTACTTCCTTATAGAATCAATACCAGTTTCAAATCAGACTTAAAGCAGGCAGCAGATAGGATGTTGGCAAATATGTTCACATACCTCTGAGAATTTTGACAAAAATTCAAATTTAAGATTAGAGTACAGGTAGTCCTCAACTTCCCTACTGTTGGAAGAAATATCCATCTGGTTCAGTTCCAAGCTGGGAGAAAGACACTGGAAACATGGAGGCTGGTTGGAAAGAGGGTTTAATGGTGAACAGAACCACCAAGCACATGGTCTTGGTGCAGCTGACCACATGGAGTTGAGGGTGGGGTTTTTTTATACCTTCTCTTGGGCTTTGAACTTGAGCTTTCTGTTCCTGTGCAAGAACATGTGTTCTATTGGCTGCTGTCAGACTCCCATGAGGCTATGCAGGGATCATAGCTGAGGTTGTCTGAGCTTCCAGGTTTGGTTGAAGCTTGGCTGATGCAATGTCCTTAGGAGATTGTGCCATGTGGTGAGCTCTATTGCTAGATGGGTTAATCCTATTATGTCCTGGAGGGTCATGTCTTAATCCCATCACCCTGGAGCTGGAGGTCTTTTGTCTTGTAGATAGGCTGGCCCAGTCTTTCTCAATGGGCACCAAATATCTGCTGGGGGCAGGGAGCTGGAGCTCTGAGTTTCTGTCTCCCTTAGGATTTTTATTTCTCTTCTGGGGAAATATTTTATCCTGGCCTTTTTAATATTTCTCAAAATATTTCATTCTTCTAGGAGAGGGGTGGGTGCTAACTTTCTATATTACAGTTCGTTTAGTGACCATTTGAAGTTACAAAGACATTGAAAGAAGTGACTTATGACCGTTTTTCACATAGGAAGCATTGCAGCATCCCCATGGTCAAGTGATCTGCACGGCAACTGATTCATACTTATGACAATTGCAGTGTCCTGGGGTCATGTGATCATTCTTTTGCTATCTTCTGACAAGCAAAGTCAATGGGGAAGCCAGTTTCCCTTAACAACTGTGTGACTAACTTAACAACTGCAGTGATTCACTTAACAACTGTGGCAAGAAAGGTTGTAAAATGAGGCAAAACTCACTTAACAACTGCCTCACTTAGCAACATGATTTTTAGGCTCAGTTGTGGTTGTAAGTTGAGGACTACCTGTATTAACTGATACAATATTGTAAGTTTCTTCAGATGTTCTGTATAACTGTTGAATTTGATGGTTCTCTTCTACAATAGCTGAAAAATACTAATCAAGCATCACACTCTATAGGTCTTCTAACAGTTCAGAGGGGGAACATGTAATATTAAAGTAGCTAGTACTTGCAAGCAGTGACTGAATTGGCATCTTTATCCCAAGCCATGTTTTATTTTATTGTTTATTAAGGCAAAATTGCTGAGTTCCCACACCACAAAAAAGCCATGTATCCTTGTTACAATAACTACTGTATATTCACAAATGATGCTAAAAACAACCAGCAAACATGTTTTTTTCTATTGTTGCGACTTAGATGACGTTCAGAACACATTTTATGACCTATTCATGCAAAACTCCACGTAATCCCAAGCGGTTCACATACTTTTTCTTGCAACTGTATATTCACAAATGATGCTAAAAACAACCAGCAAACATAACATGACAAGGGATTTTCCCCCCTAAAGAGGAAAAAAATGGAAAAGAGAAGGCTTTGACATAATGTTTCCAAAGCAATTGCTTTCTGAAATACAACCTGTATCTATCACTGAGGAAGTCATTTCATAGTATGCATTATTATCACTAATAAAAAAGCTAATAATAATACTTTAACACTATTCTTTCATCTATAAATTACTTAACATATAACTTAGCTCAAAATCAAACCTTTTATTTTGAAAAAAGAGGGGAGAAACTTAGGTATCTAATGCTAAGCAAGGTAAGCATTCTTTTGCAAAATTCTTTACAAATTTAGCTAAACAAGCTTTTGCATGCTTTTTTTAATTATTATTTTCAAAGGCTTTCGAGCAATTTCCTTGGTGATTTTAGTGCTAATAAAAATACAAAGATGTCTTTCTTGAAAAGAAATGAATTTGTTGAAACCTCAGCTTCAAGTAGCAAAGGAAAGCAAATTTTAATAAGTGTTAATTTCAATGACACTTTGAGACAGATACTATGATAGCAGCAGTAAAAATGTATAAAAGAGTGACTAATTTTGTCTCTATTTTAATTGGTGAGGTGTCTTTGTTTTATGGCAGAATAAAGGAAATGAAAAATTAATCTCTAGGTTGATTTCTGTCCTGCATTTTCCTTTCTCTGTAGACATTGTATGTTTCAGATATAACAACAAAAACGATTAATGATCCCTGACATTAGAATTTAAAAATTCCTTCATGCAATATCCTAGTTTTTCAAGTCTTTTGTAATACAATGGGCAGGCTGGAATTAGAATTGCAAAAAAGCAGAAGGAGCTACTTGGAAATTATGCTATGCAGGAGTTCCATTGTGATATTGAGAGAGCAAAATGAAATGAATATATGATAACATAGATATGAGAGTCTTGCAAGCTTTTTCTCTGAAACGGCCCTCTCATTTAGAGTTGGCCTCCTTGCAAGAAGAGAAAGAAATACTTAGAGACGGGACTACATGATTTGATCTTCTTACAAGGGCTCTAAATACCCAGAAAATGTGATTACTTTTAACTAAGAAAAAAGTGAATTCTTAAAGGGATGCTATGCAAGGAATATCAACTCAAATTTACAGTACCTAAAAGCATTTGGGGAGACTAACTTAGCATTAAATAACTGGATGTATTAATTGGATTTATGGAGATCCATCAAGGGCTATTAATCTTGGGAGTCAAATTTTCCTCTAGATTGGTGAAAATCATACTTCCAAATACCAGTTGCAAGGCAAAATGGTATGAGGAAAATATGTCTCTGTTTCTTGCATGCAAGAGAAATTTTATAAAGATTCTACAGTATTTTGGAAAGTGTTCTATTTATGAGAGTAATTGGGATAAATATCGCTTAATATCCTTGGGTTCTCCTAACCGCTGTGATGGCGAACCTATGGCACGCGTGCCAGAGATGGCACGTAGAGCCCTCTCTGTGGGCACGCATGCCGTCGTCAACTGCTCTTCTGGGTATCATCACGCACATGCACGCCGGCCAGCTGATCTCTTCTGGGTTCCAGCGCGCACATGCGTGCCGGCCAGCTGGTCTTTGCGCGAAGACCAGCTGGCCGGTGTGCGTGCGCATGCGCGCGCCAGAACCTGGAAGAGAGTAGCTGGCCGGTGCACATGCGTGGTAGACCAGCTGTCTGGTACGCATGTGCGCGATGGAACCTGGAAGAGCAGCTGGCTGCCACATGCATGCGCACCGGCCAGCTGCTCTCTTCCGGGTTCCGGTGCTCCGGCGCACACGCTCCAGTTTTGGCACTCGGTGCTGAAAAGGTTAACCATCACTGTCCTAACCTATCAATACAGTTTGTAAAAGAGTTGGATTTCACAATTTTTACTGATTTATTTATTTAAATGTCCCCCCCCCCTAGTGTAATTAGATATTTTGTCAATTTTTGTAATTTGTATTCGGAGAAAAAAAAACCCAGAGACATCTGATTGGCTATTGAGACATATATAAAATGCTAATCTAAGATTTCTTTACTTGTTAAATTTCGGCACCACCCAACTCCAGACTGAGTCTCAGTGCTTCACAATGGAAGACAATATAAAAAATAACAATCTAAATGAAACAGTAAATATATAATGAGTCCAGTCAATGCACAGAAGAAATACAATGTACCCAACAGGGGCTTCAAATATCCAAGTTCATTGCAGAGGGCCTTAAAGACCCTAGTCCAAAGGGCAGTGGTGGGTTTCAAATTTTTTTACTACCGGTTCTGTGGGTGTGGCTTGGTGGGCGTGGCTTGGCTTGGAGCCGAGGTGGCGCAGTGGTTTAGAGTGCAGTACTGCAGGCTACTTCAGCTGACTGCTAGCTGTAGTTCGGTTGTTCAAATCTCACCGGCTCAAGGTTGACTCAGCCTTCTATCCTTCCGAGGTGGGTAAAATGAGGACCCAGATTGTTGGGGGCAATATGCTGACTCTGTGAACCGCTTAGAGAGGGCTGTAAAGCACTATGAAGCGGTATATAAGTCTAAGTGCTATTGCTATTGCTATTGCTATTGGTGGGCGTGGCAGGGGAAGGTTACTGCAAAATCCCCATTCCCTCCCGATCAGCTGGGACTCAGGTGGCAGAGAATAGATGGGGGTGGGGCCAGTCAGAGGTGGTATTTACCGGTTCTCCGAACTACTCAAAATTTCTGCTACCGGTTCTACAGAACTGGTCAGAACCTGCTGAAACCCACCTCTGCCAAAGGGTCTCTGGAATGCTCTCAGGGTGGAAATTTCCTGGAATTCAGAAGAAACTTCATTCCAGAGGGCAAGCAATGCAACGGAAAAGGCATGCTTCTTGAGTCCAAAAGATGGCACTGTTTAATTGAAGGGACCCACCCATCCTGTCAATCTGAACTGGCTGGACACACAGAAGGCCCCTCAAAAAACTAGTACTAGCATATAGGTCTTTATGGGTAATAACCAGCGCATTGAATACCATTGGGAAGCAAACCAGCGACAAAGGCAGGTGTGTTACATGGTATAGTAAGGCATGATCTGGCAGAGTTGTTCTTATATTCTTTTCTTCTAGTTATTGGAATGCATCCAGATTTAGAGCAGACCCAATAGAAGCAATAGACCATGTGCTAATCATGATCAGTATAAATCACAGAGTCCTCAAGGAATTAATTCTTGGTATAATTATGTTTAGATATCAATTCAATATTTACTGATATGGTAAATATTACCATAAGGATTCTGAGAATAAGTTAACATCTGTGAGAAAGAAAGAGAGAGAGAGAGAGAGAGAGAGAGAGAGAGAGAGAGAGAGAGAGAGAGAGAGAGAGAAAGTAGTAACATTAGTTGTGTATGAAAGTGTGTTCTGCTCACTTTGTAATAAGGAAATGACATGTTCATATCTCAGAGGAAACATAAAATGAATTGTTAGCTAAAGCGTGCCTTAATTTCTTAAGTTTAATTATTTCATACTTTTTAACTCTCTATAGAATGTTGCTTACTCAAAAAGGAATAAACAAGATGGGTAAATACATAACTTCTAAATTAGAAATGAGTGGAAATTCTCCAATCCATCCTTTTTGCCTTGCATGCCACTCTGCCTGATTTGGGATTAAACTTAAAAAAAACCCCAAATTTAATTTTTGGAACTGGCAGATGCTCCAGTTTTCAGTTCATTCCTTTGCATCTTTACAGGTTACCAGAGGGCATGCCAGTAACATTATTATACAACACGGTAACCATTGCAGTGTAAATAAAAGATGCAAAAAGCAATAACAAAACACACCAAACAGTGGAGTATTATCACACCAATATTGATCCACAGAGTCATTTAATTCAGCATAGCAAGAATTGGACAAAAATTCACAAGTCTCCTTGATAAGAGGTCTGCTTGCTAGTTGTATATATCTATTTTCCTGAATGTTATAGATCAGGGCTGTCAAACTCATGGCATCACGCAGCGTCACGTGACGTATCGGGACTTTTTCCCCCTTCGCTAAACCGGGCGGGGGCAGAGCCAGCACATGACACATCTGGCCCGCGGGCCGCAAGTTTGACAGCCCTGTTATAGATGGTCTGCAAAGCCTGAGGAAACGGGTTATTTTCCTCCAAAATTGTTGCTGGATAGTGCATTAAAAGAAAAACCCCAAGCTCTTTGGAAGAGAGGTTTTAAATACCCAACCCCAATAATTCTAGTGTAGCTGAGATCACTGTTTTCCATCACTATTGGCGACAATAAATCTTGATCAGAATAATGGGAGTAGAGACTGAGACTTCAATTTCATGCACTCAAACCAGTGATCCACTGACAGACTGATAATGTTTCCTCCAACCTGCCAACAATTGCTTGATACCTGTTGGGAAACCTCCAGCCAGGCTGGAAGGAGGAGTCAAGTGGGGACTTAGCCTTGAGTTCTCATGTAGCCACAAGAGAATAAGCCTGTTCCCATGTGTCAAATTTTTCAACTTTCAATTTGGAAACATTAGATGTGCTCAAAAGATGTGACATGCCTTGGGGTTTGTAAAGATATTTTGGTTACTTTAATGTAATTTAGATATGCTTGGTAAGTAACTACATAAATATTGTAACTTTTTAACATTTTGTTTGTTTCATTTGGGGGAAGGCAAGCAGTCTGGAGAGATTCTTGTAATATAGGTAGAGGTCAGTTAAGTTGCTGACTTAGGCTATTTATGTGTGGACCTGGTTGTTTGTTCCTGACACTAAAGTCAAACCAGGAGAAATAAAGTTCTTCTGATTTGCACCCCAAGTTAAAAAGAGCACCTATTTGAGTGTAGATGTGTGTAGATATGTATATGATTAATTGATTGATAGATAGAAATGTATACACTGCTCATCTCACTATGTAAGTGACTTTTGATGGTTTACGGATTAAAAACATAAAATCATATAAAAAGAGACATGGTTAAAATGATAAAATTAGAAATCAAATTAAAAACAACATTTAAAAAGGTGGAGGGAGCCCCCTCAAGTCACCAATCACCCTCAAGGGTTGCATAGCACTCTTGGATCCCCATGCTAGTTGGCAGAGCCAAGTCTTAATGTTCTTCTGGAAGGCCAGAAAAATGTGGGGCCAGCCTCACATCTGGGGACAAGATATCTACAGTATGTGTAATAGCAATAGCACTTAGACTTATATACCACTTCACAGTGCTTTACAGCCCTCTCTAAGCGGTTTACAGAGTCAGCCTATTGCCCCCAACAATCTGGGTCCTCATTTTACCCACCTTGGAAGGATGGAAGACTGAGTCAACCTTGAGCCTGGTGAGATTCGATCTGCCAAATTGCAGTCAGCCGGCAGTCAGCAGAAGTAGCCTGCAGTACTGCACTCTAACCACTGCGCCACCCCGGCTCTTTTAATCCTGGTCTAATACTGATGAAGTACACAGACCCCCCAAATAGTCAACTCCTACAATGCAACATTTAAGAACCTAAAAGCAGATTAGCTACTATACTTCAAGAAAAATATGTTAGCTTTGTAAAAAGTGAGCATTGACCTTTTCATCTGCGATGATATGTAGAAGAAACACTGGGAAGTTGAAGAAGGATCACTGCATCTAGGCAAAATATGATTTTATTTTCCCCACTTGATTTTCACACTGTTTTTTTTAAACGAGAATGTCATTAAAATTTATTGAATTCCTCCAGCCAAATCTTCTATCTTCTAACACCTGTCTGTTAGTGCCAACACACCGAGTCACTCCAACACATTCCCTCTTAGACAGTAAAAAGAAGTAGAGAGATCTAAATCAATTTTGTGATGAAATCTGTTGCTACAAGTTTGTGCATCATTATATATTTGTAGTCACTTCGACATCCAAGTAAACTATTGTCATTCAGTGACTGAATTAAAGTCACTGCTTTTCTATGTCAGTGGATGACCAAATCTGTTACATATTTATAGTAGATTTACCATATATAATCAAGGATAAACTCATCCACGGATAAGCCAGCCTTCAACATTTCAACCACAATACCATGAAAAATGTGTCACCTGCAGATAAGCCAACACTCAAATTTTTAACTGCTGCAACAGGTGGGAAACTGAAAACTGTCACACCATCACTTATAAAAATGTCTGATTTTTAGGACTGGGATAGGCTTTAAAAATATCTGAGCTCTAGTCCACAGATAAGCTGAACCCCATTTTGGGGGAGTATTTTGGAACCTAAAGTTCTCGATCTATCCAAGAGAGTATGCACAGTGTGATTGCTTCTATTTACAACAATCCAAATTAAAGCCACAATCATAAAATTAAAGCAACGCAGCTGAGAACCTCCAAGAAATCTACATCAGACAACCTTAGAGCTTTGCTTAACTAACAACCTAATGGTTCTCAACTTTTTCTTCACTACGAACCCCTTTAAATATCTTTTGTGGCCACGGACCATGGCCACAGACCACCAAAACAACTCAAGATTTAAATCATAACTGTTATATCTTGAATGTACATAGTTTACTGTCAGGTCCTCCATTCTGGCGGGAGAATGGAGAGCCCTGATTGGTTGATCTCACTGACAGCTCGGTATATAAAGCCGGCTGTCAGAATGCCCTGTTGCTGGAGTCTTGAGACACTCACAATAAAGAGCTGTTGTACCCAACCTGTCTCAAGCGTCTTCTGTGTCAGGATCCAACACTGGCGATGAAGGTGGGATGACAGAAGAGCTGAAGACACCGAAGACCCAGACCGGCGGCGAACGTTCGGCGGCCATTTATCGGCGATAAATTCAAACCGCAAGTGGCGCCAGAATGTCAGCGTTCCACCCGCCGACGCCTTTGGACTCCACCAAGGAGAATTGGGGGTCCTACATGACCCGTTTTCGCTGCTTCTTAGAGGCCAATGACCTTACCGGCCTTACTGACAATAGGAAGCGAGCATTATTCCTCAGCCACTGTGGCCATGAGGTCTTCGATACGGCTGAATTGCTGGCAGAGCCAACCCCCGTCGAGACAATCCCGTGGCCAATGCTGCAGAACCTGCTCCAGACGCATTATGCCCCGGTTCCCTCTAAGGTGGTCCGGAGGCATGAATTCCGCCAGAGGCTGCAGCAGGATGGGGAATCCATAAACCAATATATGGCAGCGCTTTATAAGGCCGCCACGCATTGTGAGTTCCGGGATCTCGATGACATACTCCTGGACCAGCTAATCTGTGGGGTCCAGGACCTGAGGTTGCAACGGCGTCTGCTGGCCAAGGTGAACCTCACCCTTCAGACTGCCCTAGACGAGGCTCGGGCTACCGAAGCGTCAAATAAGGGAGCTGACACCCTACACCGACGTCAGGCTCCACAAGTGCAACCGAAGCCACCCGCTCCGGTGCATGAAAATCGGTGCCTTGAAGACCCGTCCGAGGAGAGTGAGGAAGAGGAGGTTTTCCGGACGGAGTGGCGCCGCGGCTTGGAGCAGCCCAAACACCAGCCATGCTCCAGTTGGGGTGGGCAACACCAGCGAGCCTCCTGTAAATACAGGGACGCTGTCTGCCGCCGCTGTGGCAGAACCGGGCACCTCACCAGGGTCTGCTGGGTCAGCCAACCGTCTGGGAGACAAGCCTCTGCCGACTACAAGAGGGCCAACACACATTAAGCCCCTAAGTCAACCTGGCAGCCGAGATGCCGGCCAGAGGGGAATCGCAACCCTGAGGCCAATCAGACCTGGGTCGGACAGGCAAGCACCCCCCTTCGGGAAAAGATCCATGGCACAGTACGGATCGAAGGGTGCCCCTGCGATATGGAGATCGATACCGGATCCTCCATTAGCATCATCTCTTGGGCTGCCATCAAACAAGCCATCCCAGCGCTCCGACAGAAGCACCTGAAGAACCAAGCCTTGAGGATCAATGACTACCAGGGCAACCGAATTCCAGTGCTCGGCTGGCAGAACCTCCAGGTGCAATTTGGCAAGTTCAGCGGCGACCTGCCCATCACGGTGGTTCGAGGGGATCTGCCCACGTTACTTGGCTTAGACTGGTTCGACACCTTAGGACTCGGGGTGACCGGAATCAACATGGTGTCAGGCAGCTGCGCAGAC
>QLTV01003646.1:1206341-1217260 GCA_003457575.1 Thermophis baileyi
GCCACCTGTTCGGCCCGGTCCGGGCATACCGGTAGCGTCAGCCGCCGGTGGTTCGGAGAACCGGTAGCGGTGGCAGCGTGAGGCTCCACCCATCTGCCCGGACGTCACCATTTTCTTTTTTTTAACCCTCTGTGCATGCGCAAAGCATTCTGCGCATGCGCAAAGGGTAAAAGAACCCAAATGGCGGCGTCCGGGCGGGTGGGCGAAGTCTCCCGCTTCCGTCGCTACCGGCTGTCCGGCGACCCGCAGGCACGGCCGAACCGGGAGCATTTCACCCCTGCAGTGACGGTGGTACCAAGATGGTGGGCTAGTGCGCGGGGCGACCCCTGTGAAATGGTCGTTCGACCCCCAAAGGGGTCGCGACCCACAGGTTGAGAACCGCTGATTTAGATGAATCTTTAAGGAAAGAAGTATTAAAGTTGTTTTAATATCAAAGATGCCAGATTTGATTCTTGCTATAAAATTGCTATGGATGATCTGGAAGGATTAGGAAAGGCTGATGTTTGTGACCCTAAACCAATGTAATTATTTGATTTTTCTGTCTTTTTCATTTCTTATTCCAATACTTACACTTCATTATGCCACTTCAAATTGTAGACAACATTAAAATACCTACTATTAATGAGAAAGAAATAGAGGGAAATTGGTCGATATAATTTATCTTGATTTCAGCAAAGTGTTTGATAGATTAACCAAGACATTCTGATGAGCAAACTGGTGGATTGGATTGGATGACCCAATAACTAGATCCTTAGCAGTCTTAAAGATTATACTGTAAAACACGTCATCACTAATTCCTCATAAGATTAGAATGAAGTACATTATTAAGAAGAGTACCAAGAAATTCTGTCCTGAACTCTGTATTCTTCCATATTTTTATTAACAATTTAATTCTGAAGTGCTATTTAGTGGTCACCTAGAGTTTTATAGCCAGATCTGGTAGTCCTAACTGAGAGGAGCTAGGACAGCGCGCTTCAAATAATTGAAAATATATCACACAGAAGAAGGTCAAGATCTGTTCTCTATCACTCCAGAGAGCAGGACATGGAATAATGAGTTTTGCTTACAGGAAATTAGATTCATGCTGAATGTTAAGGGGAAAAAAAATGTCTAGCAGTAGTAAAGCACTGCAACAGTAGAACTAATTATCCAGAGAGGTAGTAGGTTCTCTTTCACTAGAAGTGTTCAAGCAGAGTCCAAATAGCCATCTTCCATTTGTTTTAATTTAAATTCCTGCCCAGAGCAGCAGGTTGGCCTTTATAACCCAAATAGCTTCTTCCAACTCTGTGATTCTAAGGTAGAAAGAGGCATCCAGGTTTGTAGAGTTCCAGACTAAAGTTCAAACAAAGCATTGTTTGGCTGTTGTAAAGTATTTTCTTAGGAATCTTCTCAAATTGTATTGCTGAGCTGTCCAATATCAAGTCAAGATATACATCTAATAATTCAGGATGTCATGATCAGTGTAAAAACAATGCTACATATCAAATGTTCTTTAAAGTCCCACGTCTAGGATACCCTAATACAGTGGTTCTCAACCTTTCTAATGCCGCGACCCCCCCGTGACACCCCCCGCCGCCGTGACCTCCCCCTGCCCCCGCAACCCCCACCCCCCCCCCCCACGGGATGAGGTGACCANGCGTGGAAGCGGGAGACTTCGTGGAAGCGCGAGACTTCGGTTCTTCAATCAGGAACCCAAATGGCGGTGTCTGGGCTACCAGCTGTCCGGCGACCCACAGGCATGGCCGAACCGGGACCTTTTCACCCCTGCAGTGACGGTGGCACCAAGATGGCGGGCTAATGCGCGCGGCGACCCCTGAGTCATGGTCGTTCGACCCCCAAAGGGGTCGCGACCCACAGGTTGAGAACCGCTGCCTTAATAGTTAAAATTTCAAAAGAAATGGTCACCGTATTCATTCTCCTTAATGGTTGATGTTGGTATTGGTAATGTATTTATTTTTATATATTTATCAAATTTCTACACTGCTGATCTCACCCATATAATATAAAAACGTGACTAGAGCACAATTTAAAAAAGAGATTAAAACAAGATTTAAATTTTCAAGTTAAAAGTAAAAAAAAAAAATCAAAATTAGAAAATTCAGAAAGGTAAAAAGTTAACAAAATGAAGGGCATCAAGCCATCTGTCATCCCAATGATTCCATAACACTCTTAGACCCTACTGCTAATCGACAGAACCAGATATTAGAAGTCTTCCAGAAAACCAGAAGAGTGGGGTTCGCCTCACTTCTGGGGATAAGATGTTCCAAGGGGTGGGGGCAACAGCAGAAAAGGCCCTCCTCCTAGATCCTGTCAATCGAACTTCTTTAACCTATGGGATTCTCAGCATAGGACCGCATAGAATAATAGGGCTGGACTTTGGAAGTCTTCTAGTCCAACCCCCTGCCAAAGGCAGGAGTTCTTATACCTTCTGAACAAATGGTTGTCCAATTTTTTCTTGAAAGTCTCCAGTGACAACATGCTGTCCCTGCTTGATTGGGTAGGACACGTTGATGTAATTGGGATGAGACAGCTCCTTAGATAACCTCCTCAGTTTTACCTCAGGTAATATATTAATACTGATAATAGATTTCAAAGGGTCCACCCAACTAATCCCCTTACTCCAGGAGTTCCCAAACCATAACACCTCCATTTAGTACCACACACCTCCCCTAAAAATCCAAATACCACAATGTACACAAATAAACCATAAACTTTGGAGAAGGTGGATTTCTTGTAATAATATAACTAAGAAATTCTTGTCTGAATTCTTTCCAGGAGAGATCCACCTCACAATTTGAGACCTTGCTCTTCAGAGCTTCCAGGATCATAACTGGGACAAAACAACAACAACAACCCAGACTGAACAGGAAAGCAATGACCTCCATAAATGTGTGGAACACACATATACATTATGGGAAGATGTAAGTACTGCTCCAAGTATTGGATTGCTAGTTTCTTGTAATTGGCAGACATTATGTGTGAATGTCATAAGCGAACACATTTAGTAAATGCTTTTCTATTTGCTGCCTTAGGTGCTGATGCAAAATGCAACATAAATAATCCACTGTAACCATCTTTGCTGATTAAAAAGAAAATACCGAGTGCTGGAATGAGCAGTTCATTACTGTCTTTGCAACAGGAGTTTGTGCTAACAAGTTACTCTCCGGTTACTATCGTTCAATCATGCTGCTTATCGAAGCACTTTTACAGTAATTGGTGTATTTTCCGACAACATCAGAAGTGGAATGGTTGTTGGCTTCATTAATGATTTGTGGCAACTTTCACTGTAAAGATGACAATGCATTAGTTTACCAGATGCCAGATCATGCTCTGGGCCATTAGCAAGAGGGTGTTTTCTGAATGCCTACAGAACAAATAGCAGCTGGTTTATTCTTCAGCATGTCGACATAATCACACACATTTCATACCCAATTCTCTACAATGCTGTCAGATACATCATAAATTAAAGTCTCCAAATGCTCATTAGCATGGCTTCATGATAAAGCCCCTTCTTGGCCTTCAAAGATCAAAAGCAGAGCTTCTGCTGGAAAAACCGAGTTACAACATTGCTTTTTAAATCTATGGATATTCTCTCTATAGCAAACTTCATTTATGCCTCTCTTCTTACCAGAATGGAGCACATCCCATCACGCAAAACAGAACTATTCCTATATGGACAGGGGCTACAGTTGTACTTTTTAATTCCACACCGTTTACTGTAGTAGCAAAACTGTTCTTCTCAATTTCTATAATTCTATAATTTCAGGTCAGTTTTCTCATAACACACACTGCCACATTTGATCTATTTCAAAAACAAACTATTTCAATGTCCTCCTCCTCCTCCTCATTTTAGCCATTGCCTATCCACCACATGTTTCCAACCAATACAGTATTGAGCTTTCCTTTGCCAATTGGGCCCGCAATACTTGCTGATGTCATCACTCCATCTTGTTTTGAGTCTCTTTCGTGGACACTTTTTAATCAAGTGGGATCCATTCTATGACTGCCTTGGTCCATCTGCCATCAGTTTTTCTTGCTATGTGACCAGCCCATTTCTGACTATATTTCTGATTGCTTATCTCCCTTTCTACCATTCAGCAAAATGTGAGACTGAAAAGACACATTATATTTTTTTCACAATTTGGAAGGGGGGGGGGAAATACCTTTCTTAAAATGTCCCAATCTTTCTCTGCAAATAAAACTCTTTGAAGCAGAGATCAAATCTTTATGTCTAATCTACACATTTTATGAAATCATCTCCTCCAAAGGGTATACTGTATATCTTTTCCTTTTACTCCTTCTAATTTCCAAAATGCAATCTTAGGTTTTTCAGGACATGCCTATTTCAAATGGGAGCAAGGAAAGAAAGCAGAAATAAGCGACTCCTATCCTCAAACAGTAGGGAACTTCCTCATGCATTTTGCAAGGCTCTTTTAATGACAAATCCAGTTAAATAGAATTTGAAAATCAAAGGCCAAGTATACCCTCTGTTTGATTTTGTCGCTAGGTTTCCATACTTGACAAAGCTACAATTCCCTTAAATCATGTAATTGCACTTCAATATGTGTAGCCAGATATGTAGGTGTTATATTTTTACATAAATAAAGGGAGACTAGTATAGATCTATTTCAAGCTATTTAGCTCTCATCAGCTAGCCACACCCTTATGGGATTAGAACCCGGGCCCTTGCCTAACAAGGCAAGTGATTAAACCTCTGAGCCACAGGATTCTTCTCCCTATCTGCATGTTCCAGGGACAAGGATATATATAAGTTTTTTTCTCTGTTAAATCACCTGGTATACCCAAATATGGGAGAAATATGTAGGTGTGTATATATACTTACTAGAAATCACATTCCCAAGAAATATGTTTACATTTATTGAAATATTAAATGAAAGTGTTTGTGCTTGTTCTTTACAGCAATGAAGTTGCAACTTATTGTTCATTCTTTTGCTTTCAGAGAAAGTACATTGCATCTTTAAGGCAACTTAACTTTAGAAGATGCCCTCACTTCTTCAGCACGTTTATTTGTCTTTTCTCAAGGGTATAGGCATTTCTGTGACAACTCTATATTCAGAAAGAGCCGAGGTGGCGCAGTGGTTAGAGTGCAGCACTGCAGGCTACTTCAGCTGACTGCTAGCTGCAGTTCGGTGGTTCAAATCTCACCGGCTCAAGGTTGACTCAGCCTTCCATCCTTCTGAGGTGGGTAAAATGAGGACCCAGATTGTTGGGGGCAATATGCTGACTCTGTGAACCACGTAGAGAGGGCTGTAAAGCACTATGAAGCGGTATATAAGTCTAAGTGCTATTGCTATTACTATTGCTAATTTTCTTCTTTGCCTTTTCATGTTCTCCAGAAGATGACAGAAATGAAGCTGCCAGAAGTATTGGCTTTAGTTTGATACCTCTTCGTAGTTAAGAGCCACTAGGCTGGACAGCTGTTTCAGAAGCCATGATAGTTAAATTTCTGTTAACACAAAGGCTTAGGTTGGAGGTGCCTAAGGATAATCTGACTTTGTCTATGTATCAAGTTTAGAATTCATAGAGTCATCCCAGCTTGCATAATTCAGATTGCCAGAGGATAACATTAAGTTGATGGAGGATGAAGCTAAAGAATCAACTCTTTGAGGGTTGAAAGTTATATTCATGTAGATTAGCGAGAACTTCACTTTATTAAGAGATCATTAATCAAGTGCTGGTTTAGTCAGATGATATTGTTTCCAAATGTTTCTATGTCATAGGCATTTGTGCTTTGGGTTCTTTTTCCTTTTCACTTTCAAAATAAACTTTTTGAAAAAGATGAGCTAAATTTTTAAAGCTGTAGCTAAGGATTCCTACTGATCTCTGAGATGAATATCTCTTCACTCCAAAATCTGCATTTGTGACCTGAACCAAAATGGGTGATCTGAGCTAGAGTGGTATCATGAGGAGAGCGTCCATCTTAGGAGAAGAAGACCATTTCATTCCCGCGCAGGTTCAACCGTCACTTTCTGGCTTGAGTGGGACAATCTTTCTCTTTCAAGTACATCTGCCTCAAAGTTTACACTGAAGCTAAAATGGAGAGTGAGAGGGATACTTGGCTCAGGAACAGCACATGAGGAAAAGATCTCCAGTTTTCAGATCAGAAGAAGTAACACCCTCCACTTTATTCTACACTATTCAGACTTAATCTGGAGTACAGATAGTCCTCGACTTATGAGCTCAGTTGAGCCCAAATTTTTGGTTGCTAAGCGAGACAATTGTTAAGTGAGCTTTGCCCCATTTTACGACCTTTCTTACCACCGTTGTTAAGTGAATCGCTACAGTTGTAAAGTTAGTAACATGATTGTTAAGTGAATCTGGCTTCCCCATTGACTTTGCTTGTCAGAAGGTGATCACATGAGGGACACTGCAACCGTCATAAATATGACTCATTTGCCAAGCATCCAAATTTTGATCATGTGACCGTGGGGTTACTGCAACGGTCATAAGTGTGAAAAACAGTTAATTTTTTCAATGCTGTTGTAGCAATAGCAATAGCACTTAGACTTATATACTGCTTCACAGTGCTTTACAGCCCTCTCTAAGCGGTTCACAGAGTCAGCATTTTGCCCCCAACAATCTGGGTCCTCATTTTACCCACCTCAGAAGGATGGAAGGCTGAGTCAACCTTGAGCCAGTGAGACTTGAACTGCTGGCAGCCGGCAATCAGCAGAAGTAGACTGCAATACTGCATTCTAACCACTGCGCCATCACGGCTCATAACTTCAAACAGTCACTAAACAAACTGTTGTAAGTCAAGAACTATCTGTACTATGTCAAGTCCTGGTTGCCACTGTTATGAAGGATATGGATATGGGCAATGAAGATGATTAATGGTATAGAAAAGGCCAAAGGAACTAAATACATTCATTCTGGAGCAAGGAAGATTAAGAGGGATCACCATAGACCTGTTCAAGCACCCAAAGGGCTGTATCTCATGAAGAAAAGTG
The DNA here is from genome assembly GCA_003457575.1 of Thermophis baileyi. NCBI lineage: Eukaryota > Metazoa > Chordata > Lepidosauria > Squamata > Dipsadidae > Thermophis > Thermophis baileyi. Next base: position 1,213,313 of record QLTV01003646.1, read on the forward strand.
GCGTTAGATCTAGTGAGTCACAGATAGATGCGTTTCTGACAAAGATAAATGCTTAAAAATTGAATCAATTATTCAGGGAAGGAATGTGGGTGGTTTGTTGTTTATTTCTTAGAAGCCAGTAGAGTGAATAGACATCTCTTGGCCCTGGATTAGCTCTAAGTGACTTGCAAGAAGCTGTGTGATCACAGAAGGCCCAAATAAATGTAGTTATTTCTGCTCATTTGTAGCCTGAAATGGGCTTGGAGGTTACCTGTCTTCTTTGTTTTTTGTTGTCAGATGTAAATGCAGGCAACAGCTCATAACTTCTCATGGCTCTTTGAGCAGAATAATTGACAATGTGGACTTTTAGTTTAAATAAAGTGACAAAATGCTTCTTGTAAAAGGATAAATAAGGAAAGATACATATGTTCTCTCACAGAATAGATGCCCATGGCCCTGATGTGAAAAGACTGATTTATACTAAGCTTTGCTGCATGTGATTTAAGAGGTAGATAGCCAGTAAGTACAGTAGCCATTTATATTTTAATCCTATCTATCTGGTTATCTTTAGAAAATATCTAATAGAAGTGATTTTGTAGTTTAAGCAGGTGTTATATAAAAAAATCCTGATATTGGTGCTGAATTCTTCTCATATGAATTCTGAATTCTTCTTTCAGATGATGACCCCAAGGGGAAAAAAAATCTTTCTTTGCCTACATTTTCTACTATATGCATGACTGTATTGACTTCTGTCATGTCTCCCCTTGCTCATTATTTCTGTAAGGTAAAAATCTGAAAAAGTACAGTCTTTTTTCATACTGTTCTACCCTCCCCCCTTATTTTGCAAGATGGCGGTTTGGGTCCTTTAGACTAGGGATCCCCAACCCCCAGCTGTGGACCAGCAGAAGTCCATGGCCTGCCAGAAACCAGGCCATACAAGAAACCAAGTCCCATCCATGTACAAACAGGATGCAGGCTGTGTGCAAAACTATGCTCCCAGTCCACGGAAAAACCATCCTCCAAGGAACTGGTCTCTGGTGCCCAAAAGATTGGGACTGGTTTTAGACCAGTGCTTTTATTGCTTTAGAGCAGCATTTCTCAATCTCAGCCTTATTAAGAAGTGTGAACCTCAACTCCCAGAATTCCCCAGCCAGCATGCTAGCTGGGGAATTCTGGGAGTTGATGTCCGCACATCTTAAAATGGATTAGTTTGAGAAACACTGTTTTAGACAGAAAGTTCTCTTGGCTTTGCCCTTCTCAAGAATGACACTGTATTACCTATATTGTTACAAGAAGTTAAATAACTGAAATATTACTTAAATAGGAAATTGCAACAGAACAAAACCAACAACTGAAAGTTTTGCATCAATGGGCAAAAGGTAGCCGACACAAAAAAGTACACTGCGATGTTTAGTCAACAAAGTTATTGTATCTGCTGTGTCGAGTCAGCGGATGGATTGGATTCTCCCACCCTTCCCTTCACCTGCATCAGGAGAGAAGTCCTGAAGTGCTACCAAGCATATGGAAACACGACTTAAGCCACAGGAGCTCCTGGAGAGGAACTCCAGGTCTTCTAAGTGGCATTCAGGCTTCACAAGAGCAATGTAAGGAAAAATATGGATGCTTTCTGCTGACCCACTGACAATGGGGGGAGAGGGGTCTTCTAATAAGTCTCTCAAAAAAAAAATAGGCACCAATACTACAAGATGGAGTACTGGTGGCACAGTGGTTAAAGTGCAGTATTGCAGGCAAACTCTGCCCACAGCCTGGAGTTCGATCCTGAAAGGGATCAAGGCTGACTCAGCCTTCCATCCTTACCAGGTCAGTAAAACGAGGGCCCAGATTATTGAGGACAGTACGCAAATAACGCTTATATTGTGAATCACCCAGAGAGTGCTGTAAAGCACTGTGGGACAGTATATAAGCCTAAATGCTATTGCTACAAGATTCCAGTTGTGAGAAGGGATTACTAGCTGCACAGCTTTCTTTTTTGAAGTAAGGATAAGCTTATGCTTACCTTGGTATCAAGATAAAGGCTGACATAGACAGAACACAGGAGATGAAACAGAAAGCCACGAAACATTTCTGCCCCAACATCCAAAGCCCGTTGCTAAACAACTAAACAACCTAATTGTGAATACAATCTGGCCCCTTGTTCTCGGTTCTCCGGGTAGTTAAGGGTGACAGGATACATTAATCAATCAATTGTGGTGATTCAGAGAAGGAAAGGGGCACTAGCTTTTAAATAACGTTCTTCTCACCTGTTTTAAAGGGAAATGCCAAAATGTAGCATTTCCCAGGGCATCAGATCCCACGTTTGCTTTAAAAGTGGCACTGGGTACGATTGCCTAGGGCAAATTGCACCATTTGGAAACTTTAAATGCCTTTGGGGCTGGCTATCTGAACCTGCTTGGCTGATTATGAATTCAGGTGGACTTAATATGTACAGAAAGATGCTTTTAAAGATCTTGACTTCCTGTTGGCAGAAGCTAATTTTTCAAGCACGCAGGAATGGTCCTTCTCCTGATATGCCAACAGGGGTGGGTTCTAACTTACCTCGCTGCTGGTTTGCTTCCTCCTGCGCCTTGTGGGCACGTGCGTGCTTCGCACGCCCGCATGCACAGTGCAAAAAAATAAAATAAAATTCCAAAAAAAGAGAGCCAAAAGCAAGATGGCGACGCATGCGCAGTACTGGAAACTTGACTTCTGCGCATGTGCAGAAGAAAATAAATAAATAAATTTAAAAAAAAAATTTTTTTTTAAAAAAGATGGCGGCGTCCACAGACTGGCACCAACCGAACCAGATCCGTGACATCATCGTGACGTCACCAGCAGGTCGCTACCAGTTCGGGTGAACCGGTCCGAACCGGGAGGATGCCAAGTAACCCTCACTTTCTCATCAGTAAGAAAGGCAAGGTTATTTAAAATACCCTTTCAGGTAGCTTGACACTTCAGGTCTTGATTTTTCCTGAAAGGGGCATTATGTTTAAAAGGGCAGAAAAATTAAGAAGTAAAAAAGTACAGTCCCTAGAGAAAGAAAGCCAGTTTGGTCTAGTGGTTAAGACACCAGGCTAGAAAGTGGGAGACCGTGAGTTCAAGTCCCATCTTAATCATGAAAGTTGGCTGGATGATTCCGGGCCAGTCACTCTCTCTCAGGTCAACCCACCTCACAGGGTTGTTGTGGGGAAAATAGAAGGAAGAAGGTGTATTGGATATGTTTGCTGCCCTGAGTTATTTGTAAAAATAAAACCTGGCTGGGACAGGAGGGGGGTGTTCCCCTTTCAGAGATCTGCCCAGACGGGTTTCAGGTGCTGCACCAGTCATGACTCCAGGGAAGGGGTGGGGGAGTTGCTATCATCGTCCATAATAGTCCTCGCAGGATCCCTGCCCCTGAGATTGTTGGGTGTGAGATTCTCCTTGTGAAGTTGGACTTAGGGGTGCAGGTGGGTTTGTTGTTGACGTACCTACCTCCCAGCTTCGTCAAAACAGCCCTGCCTGATCTGCTGGAGGCAGTAGCCGGGTTGGCAGTGGAGTTCCCCAGACTTATGGTCCTGGGGGACTTTAATCTGCCGTCTCGCAGGATCCCTGCCCCTGAGATTGTTGGGTGTGAGATTCTCCTTGTGAAGTTGGACTTAGGGGTGCAGGTGGGTTTGTTGTTGACATACCTACCTCCCAGCTTCGTCAAAACAGCCCTGCCTGATCTGCTGGAGGCAGTAGCCGGGTTGGCAGTGGAGTTCCCCAGACTTATGGTTCTGGGGGACTTTAATCTGCCATCCCTTGGCGAATCCTCGGAAGCAGGTCAGGAGTTCATGGCTTCCATGACAACCATGGACCTGACCCAAGTAGTTCAGGGTCCGACCCATAGGGGGGACACACACTCGACCTAGTATTTCTCTCGGGGCAGTGGAGAGATGATCTGAATTTAAAGGGTATAGTGACATCTCCCTTGTCATGGTCAGATCATTTCCT
>QLTV01003646.1:1229501-1240074 GCA_003457575.1 Thermophis baileyi
TAGATAGATAGATAGATAGATAGATAGATGGATGGATGGATGGATGGATGGATGGATAGATGGATGGATAGATGGATAGATGGATAGATGGATAGATATAGATATAGATGTTATATGGTTGTCCACTCAGTCTCAGTGATTCTACTCAGTGATTCTAAAGCAGAAGTGAGATCTCAGAACTTGGGGGTCCACAGAATTTCTTCAAAATTATAAAAACAGTGTTGCCCAATCAGCTTCAGCCCTTCTGTATATATGTGTGTGTGCCATCATGACACAAGTACAAAAGGATGTACTCATAACAGGGTGACAGGATGCTGCAAAGCCAGTCTCCTAACTTTTATTTAAATCCAGTCTACAGTGGAAGTTTTGATTTTCCTGACTTTCTGCTTTATCTTTGTCCATGCAGTCATAAATTGTCTTCTATTTCTCTATGGAATGCTAGTAACCAAATCAAAAGAGCCACTACAGATACAATTAGAAAGAGAATCATTCTGTTATTAAGGCAAGGGTTTGGCTCCATTTTAACAATAGCTCTTTTTCCTTTAAATTCTTTAAATTTCCTGCTTGAAAAGGCACATTTTAAATGCGCAAAGGACATACGGAAGATGCTCTTATGGAAGTATAATGTCAAACCTTGTTCACATGATGAATTTATACTCTGTGATAATCCCAGTTTGAAAATAGCAGATAAATCGCTTTAGGGAGACGTCATGGGCAAACAGGGGTATTAATATTTTATATCAGCTCTTTGCCAGTCAAGTTTTTAAATGATTGGAGTTACTGCAAGAGGAATCTGGATTGCATAAAACTGTGAAAGGATAATAAATTAAGTCAAAACATCTCTTGATTTCCCAATTTGGTCCAGACGCATTAGCAGTATTTAAAACTTTAAAACTGTGATCACTATTGGAATGTACTTAATCTAAATTCATAGTATTTTTTCAGTAAACAAATAAATAGCATCACTAGTTGTATGCATGAATACTTGAATAAACAGTTGGAATATCTTCTATTAAATCAATATTTAACAATTTTAACATTATTAAGTATGTTTCTTATGCTCTTAATGATATCATGGAGCAAAAAAGTGTTTTAATATTTCTCCTGGACACCTCATGTAATATTTAAAAATGGCTGGCTGGCTTTCAATCTCATAACACACTAATGCAATATGAACTTGTCCCATTATTACCTATATTTGGTTTAATATTATTATGTTGCTAAAGGGATATTATGAAATTTAATCTACTTACTACTAAAACTCTCATATATGTAATCTTTAAGTGGGCAAAATCATCATAGGCTAACAATTTTTGAACTATGGTATCTCAAATGCACCCAAACATCTGGGATCCATGATTCCTGTGGGATTGAAATTTGGCAAATTTGTGAATGCTGTGGTGCCGGCCCAAGGGTTCAATAGACCGGTGTTGCACTATCCCTCTGAGTAGACTGGCCCTTTCTTCAGTCTCTGGAGAACAGATAGACCAGTTCTACCCTAGTTCTTGAGAGGGTGTGTAGACCGGTCTCACCATTGGCTACCAGAGAGTGGTCGCTTATAGGAAGTCAGAGGTTGTTGCCATTCTCTTTGGGTTATTTTGTCCTTGGTCATTTCTGTTTCTCTGTTAGGTAAATTAAGGAAATATCGCTGAGATTATGAGCCAACAGATCATACGATATTGAGTATGGTTTTAAAATATAAATACATTTTTGAATAACATATCCAAACCTTGGGATTTATCATATGTAAAATTATGGATTTATCCAGTCTGGAGACAGTCAGATAATGATAATAGCTCTAATTTATCTTCCATTCTGGAAAGACAGTATGAACAGATTTATGCAGTGTCCATCAATATTATGGAAAGAACCGATCAATATTATTCCATGTGGTCAAGTTCAATGATGTGTTTAAAAATAAGAAAGGATGGTTTAATATTTAATGCATATTAACATTTAATATTCAATCAATATTTAATGTAATGTTTTGTTTTTTGTTTCTTCCTTGTTTGCTTCTTTGCTTTTTTCAATTTTTCACCTCTTATTTCATTTTCCCTTTTCTCTCTTTTTATCGTAAAGCAGTCAAATAAAAATAAAAACCCTGAAAACCATAAAATTTTAAAATCAAAATTCCAAAATAATATCTTAAAGAGCCATATGGATCTTCAGAATATACTGAATCAAGTTAGAGAGGATTAAACTCATTATTCTCCTCGTGTCGATATAATGACTATAATTAATGCAACACCGAAGAGCAGAAATTCAGTTAAGCATATATAGTTAAAGAGCTGCTTTATTATCTATGAAATAGTTAAGATACACTCCGGTAAGAGAAGCATGAAGAAGGAGAAAATGTGAGTCCACTTTTTAATGTATCTCTTTGTTGGGATGAAAAAAAAAACCACCTTGAAACATAAAATAGTGAGATGTTTTAATACAAGAATGTGCCAAGCACTTGCTTTTCAACTACAAAAGACACATGAAGATAAGCTGCAGTGCATAGCAAAAGAATCGGAACCTCTTTGTGTGTACAGGTGGTCCTCGACTTACAACCGCTCATTTAGCAGTTTGACTTATGACCATTTACAACGGCACTGAAAAAAGTGACTTATGACCGTTTTTCACATTTACGACTGTTGCAGCTTCCCCATGGTCATGTGATCAAAATTCGGATGCTTGGCATTCAGCATGTATTTACGACTTGGGCTCATGTGATCAACTTTTGCTACTTTTCGACAAGCAAAGTCAACAGGAAAGCCAGATGTCAGGCCTGGAAACCATCTTGGGCATTTCTTTGAGGAAACTCAAGCCTCAAAGTTTTCTTTCGTTGGGGGTGTTACTTGAAATCCTGACACCAGATTCACTTAACAATGAACAACTGCAGGGACTCACTTAACAACGGTGGCAAGAAAGGTTGCGAAATGGGGCAGAGCTCACTTAACAAATGTCTTGCTCAGGAAATGGAAATTTTGGACTCCATTGTGGTCGTACCTGTACACGGACACATTCTGTTGAGATAATTTCTTCCAGTTAAAGCAGGGGTGTCACACTGGCAGCCTGCATGCCGGATGCGTCACACGCAGGCCACACCCACCCCAACTCCACGAAGGGAAAAAACATCACGATATGTCACGTGACAGCAATGTGACGCCGCAAGTTTGACACCCGTGAGTTAAAGACTCAGTTCTCCAATGTGGAACACATAGTGGACCAAGTTGTCTTCTGAAGATTGGGGAACATATTCATCAAGGGGAACCATTGAAGCCTACCTCTTGGAGCAGATTACCAGGATCTTAGGAGAGACCTGTGCGTTAGTTGGTTGTAGATAGAAGAGCAGAAATTGGTCTTGTATCAGAAACTAGATAGCAGTTAAGATACACTCTGGTTATGTTGATCATGGGGGAACTGGAACTGGAACTGGGGGGGGGGAGGAAAGACCTGTCCATTTCCACAATTGAAGAATAGAGTTGGCAGAGGTGGCAAAGCCAATTGTTTTAATTAAAGAAATGAACTAATCCAGTTTTGTTTCCACTTGGAAACTGCTTCTGGACTATACTTGAAACAGAAAAAAAAATGAAAATCTGATCTTAACTTTTGATGATTAGATTAACTTTGTTGTTACAGAAATGGCTTTCAATTCAATTCAATTCAGTTTATTACAGTCATAGACCAGAGTACAGAAATGGCTTGTATCTATCAGAAATGTAAAGCAAAAAGTTGAGCCGGCAACCCTACCTTGTATTTTACTACGCTGAAAAGAGCTATGTTTGCTTTTTTCCTTTCTTTTCCTTTCTACTTTACATTTCTTTCATCCCTCCCTTCTGATTTATATTATAATAAACTCAAATATTATTTTTTTTAAAAAAAAGGAACTGTAAAAAAGGGTGTAATGAGCCCTCTTGCCCTTTTCGGTTTTGCTACTCTTGGCATCCAGAAACAGAAAAGAAGGAAAATTGAAGGATGTAATTTCACTTTTCACTGCAAATGCTATTGTTTTGATGCCATAATCTCTAACCTGCTTAATATCTGCTGTGCTGCCATAATTTTTGTTTTCCTTCAGCAGCCTTTTAATAAAGGTGGCTGTTTTTTCCTAAAGAAAATCTTAGTACTTCCTCATAATCACCTGAGAACCAATACAATTTAATGGATTGTATTCAATATTTTTTTCCAGAGGCAAATTATTCTTGGGTTTCATCCAGCATGTTTGGTCCATGGAAGGAAGGAGAATTGTGCTTATAGGTGGTTAATTTTCCATGTCTCAAAAGCATCCTTCTGCGAATAGACTTTTCTTTCTGTAAATGGAAACTCATTCCTTTTAGTCAAAACTTTGAACACTATTGCTTGTGTCCTAACTAACATGCTATTGGTAAAATGTGAAAGGTGGTATGGAATTTTTAAGAAAGAGGAAAAGCTAGTTCAGCAAGACAATCAACAAGGAGAAATATTTAAGGAGATTCTCAGTCATCCAGGTCATGATTGTTCCAAAGGTGTTTTCAAGAGCCAACTGGACTTTCTGGTTTTTCTTTGAAGACGTTTCGCTTCTCATCCAAGAAGTTTCTTCAGCTCTGAATGGATGATGAGGAATGGAAGGATTTATACTCCTTGTAGACAGCTGGTCATTTGCATTCTTGTAGAGAATTGTTAAGGTCACCTGGAGGTTTATCTGTGTCATCAGGGTCACCTGAGAAGTGCAAATGGGTGTGGAGCCTTCTTGGAACTGTTGAAAGGACTGTGTTGTAGACTGGAGATAGATGATGTCATATCCTTCCCCCTCTGTTGAGAGAGGGCTGTTCAATTTTGCCATAGATGGCCTCTTTAACCCCTCTTTCAAACCAGCGGTCGTCTCTGTCCAAAATGTGGACTTTGCTGTCTTCAAAAGAGTGGCCTTTATCTTTTAAATGCTTTTATTTTTTAAATGCAGATGGACTGCTGGTTTGTTCTCCTATGTTCAGGGGTGGGTTCTAACTTACCTCGCTGCCAGTTCGCTCCCTCCCGCACCGCGTGGGTGCGCTGCATGGGCGTGGCTCGTGGTCGCGGCTCATGGGTGCGTGTGCACAATGCATGCACGCGTATGCGCAGTGCCAAAAATTCACCAAAAATTCCAAAACAAAAAAAAGCCAAAAACAAGATGGCGGTGCATGCGCAGTGCCAGATACTCGGCTTCTGCGCACGTGCAGGAAAAAAAAATTCCCCCAATTTTTTTTTTCAAAAAAGATGGCACCGACCAAACCGGCACCGACCGAATCGGCTCCCTGACGTCACCAGCGGGTTGCTACCGGTTCGGGTGAACCGGTCCGAACCGGGAGGAACCCACCTCTGCCTATGTTGTGCCATGCGTTTATGAGAAACCAGAAAGTCCAGTTGCCTCTTAAAAAAGCACCTTTAGGGACAAGGAGAAGGCAGATAGTGTTGATGTTCAGTCACTAAGTTACGTTCAGCTCTTTGTGACCCCATGGCAGGGGTGGGTTCTAACTTACCTCACCGCCGGTTCTCTTCCTCCCGCACCACATGGCTGTGCATGCATTGCGCGCCGTGTGGCCGCACCGCGCGGGCATGCGCACGCTTCGCGCATGCACGTGTGCGTGTGCAGTGCCAAAAATTCGCAAAAAATTCCAAATAAAAAAAAGCCAAAAACAAGATGACGGTGCATGCGCAGTGCCGGGGACTCTGCTTCTGCGCATGCGCAGAAGAAAAAAAAAAGAAAAAAATAGCAAAAAATTCCCCCAAAAAAATTCCCCAAAAAAATTCCAAAAAAAAAAAAGATGGTGGCGTCCACGGACCGGCACCAACAGAACCAGATCCATGATGTCACCAACAGTTTGCTACTGGTTCTATAGAACCAGTGTGAACTGGGAGGAACCCACCTCTGCCCCATGGACCACAGCACACCAGGCCCTCCATCCTCCACTTCTCCCGGAGTCTGCCGAAACTCATGCCCACTGCATTGAGGACACTATCTAACCATCTCATCCTCTGCCTTCCCCTTCTCCTTTTGCCTTCAATTTTTCCCAAATCAGGAGCTTTTCCAGTGAGTCCTCTCTTCTAATTTGGTGGCCAAAAGTACTTGAAGACAAACACTAGTAGAAGCAAAACTGAAGAACACAGGCAAACTTTCTCCACAAATGGTATATATCATCTAAGAGAGCTCTATAGTTGATTCATTATTATCATCATCATCATTCTTCATGACTGACTGCCAGAACTAAAAAAAAATCAGCTTAATTCTCCACATCAAATATGTGTACTGCAATTGAAAAACAAAACAAAACCAAAAGACTTGGTATCATAAAGAGAAAGTTAGGAGCTGAAAACAGATTAGCCCTATAGAATAAAATCTCCATTTTGAAAATAAATGCTTTTGCAGTGCTTTGGCATTTACTTACTGGCAAGAGACTGGTGACAGATTCTATTCCAGCACTGACATGGAAAATGAATTAAGATAGATGTCCCAATGGGGCTGTTGAAACCCATTACATCAATCAAACACACTGTAAAGACAGTTAAAACTATTCCTGCATTTACATGATCAAATCCTAATGACTGTAAGGAATATTTTCTTCCTCTTGAGGTCTATTATAGTTAGATTTATAAAGGTGCTACAAGAATAATCTTTGTTTGCTTCTGACAACAGTGTCCAACTTAACTGTACAAATGTGTCTCTCATGCACCTAAAATGTACATGTGAAAAACATAGACTCCAAAAGTCTATATTTATCTGTATCTATAAAAGGTGACCGATATTTTGAATGAAATCGGGAAAGCCATTATATCCCATTTTTTTACCCTCTGAAAAATATAGTGTTTGTGCTTATGCATGCATGGTGGCGCAGTGATTAGAAGGCAGTATTGCAGGGCTCACTCACTGCTCATTCCAGGAGTTTGATTCAAGGTTAACTCAGCCTTCCATCCTTCCGAGGTCAGTAAAATGAGGACCCAGATTTTGGGGGCAATATGCTGACTCTGTAAACCGCTTAGAGAGTGCTGTAAAGCATTGTGAAGCGGTATATAAGTCTATGTGCTATTGCTATTGCTATTCATTACCATTGCATCTCCTATTGAAGTAGACTAGGGGTGTCAAACTCAGGTCGTCACGGCATCATCACGTGACGTATCGTGAGTTTTTTCCCCTACACTAAACCAGCCATGGGCGTGGCCAGCACGTGACGCATCTGACCCATGAGTCGCGAGTTTGACACCCCTGAAGTAGACTATGGGATAGAAGCTTCCGGGCAGAGATGGCTGACTGAAGACAGCTCCACCGACAAGTGAAGCTGACAATTTGCAGTCTTGTGCAGGGGAATCGAAGTAGATAATCTCCCTTTGATCTTCTCTGGATTAAAGAGAATGATGGGAGATGGCCCAAACTGTTTCTCTTTAAAGTGATTCCTTTTCCTCACAGAGAGATTGCAAGAGAGTGGTATGGGGGGAGGGTCATTGACCATTTTGGTCCAGCTGCATATTGGAGGCCCTCAAGGTCATTACGTTTGTGCACTTCCCTTGCTAACTATTTTCAGAAATTGCTTGTGAATGAATTTAAGGAAGTTAGACACCTTCAAAATGACAAGATTGAAAACACAAGGTCAGTGAGTGCTCTTAATTGTCAATGAAAGAATATAAAGATTTACTTTTATAACTTTTAAGAACTTAAAATAAAAAGCAAAAGGTAAGATAAGGTTTTGGCTACGGAAAGTTCTAAGGGCTCAAAAAAAAAACACTTTGAATATTAAGATTTTGAAACTATTTTTCAGTAGAATAAGTGTATAGTTTTGGAAAAAGAAAAACTGTTTTTGCATTTGCGGTCATAAGACAAGCATTTTATAATAGTGTTTAGAGACATCTTTGAAGAACTGCATAGAGAGTTTCTTCCCCAAGAAATAGAGCCTATATTGTGTCTTCTAGAGAACAGTTTGCTACCAAAATGAAGGTATCAGAGAATGAGAATATCCAGAAAAATTTACTTGAGGAGAATATGAACTCTTTGAATAAAAAATTGTCACTAGATACACTGCATGAGGTTTTAAAAAATCAAGAAGGAAATAAAAATGAGAATCCCGGAGAATAATTGGAATAATTTCCCGTTGTTGGATTTACAAAAGAGACTGTTTAAGGTAATAAAGAAATTTGTAATAAGGGTTATTAACTATCTGAATAGATCACAGAAAAAACACTATTTATATAAAAGCAAAAAAGACTATAGGTTTATAGGATAAAATGTTTTTATTCTGGGTATTTTTTTTTCCAATTAATTGCTATCTTACAGGATTTTCCTAAAATGGATACGATCTAAAAGCTTTTTGCCCATATAGTTAATTTATGCAGCCCTAATTTTATAGTACGTATAGTACGTAAACTGGATTTACACTTAACTATTATTCTTTAGTTAAAGTAAGGAAGTTTGGAGATATATTTTTTTAAGGAGAAAGGTTTTTTTTGTGTGTGTTAGAATATAAGGATTATTTTATATTTGTGAAATATAAGTGGAGATATGGAATAAATATTTGAAGATAATATCAGGAGGAGCAACCAAAACCAGTCATGAGGAGTCTCAACAAAAATTTTATTGCTGATCAACTATGTTACAAAAATCTTGCCAGACCGATTGTATTGCCTTGCGAATGGTAAGATAAGGCTTCAAGAATTCTAGAAAAGATCAGGCCTGTGGCACTTCCTGCAGCGCAATGACTCCAAACTCCTGCCCCTCTTAACCCCTTCCTTCAGTCTAGCTGGAGTTTCCACCACAGATAAGATTTTACTTGGGATATTGTGTATTGGGGCTGATCTTCTGTAATTGGGAAATGGTCCCCTTTTGTTATGTTTAATTTGAGGGGGGGTTAGTTTTGTTTATATTAAGATGTTGGAAACACTTTATGACTTTCAAATGGGATTTTGTTATAGTTAAAAGTTGGGATATGGAATGGTTTTTTTTAAATTATGTTAATTAAAGTTAAAATCTTAGAGCTTTGTAGGGATCTTTTCCTGGCAATTGGACTGAAGATGTTACTTATTTGATTCATCTATTTTTAAGAAATGGGTTATAGCAATAGCAATCAATAAATCAACCAATCAGAATTGATCTGGAAGGGACCTTCGAGGTCTTCTAGTCCAACCCCCTGCTCAAGCAGGAGACCCTGTATCATTTCAGACAAGTGACTGTCCAGTCTCTTCTTAAAAACCTCCAGTGATGAAGCACCCACAATGTCTGAAGGCAAGCTGTTCCACTGGTTAATTATCCTCACTGTTAGGAAATTTCATTGTTTCTTGGCCTGCCCTCTGGTGCTTTGGAAAATAAGTTGACCCCCTCAATAAAAATAAAAATATAAGTCTAAGTACAATAGCACTTAGACTTATATACCGCTTCACTGTGCTTTACAGCCCTCTCAAAGCAGTTTTACAGAATCGGCCTATTGCCCCCAATAATCTGGCTCCTCATTTTACCAACCTCAGAAGGATGGAAGGCTCAGTCAACCTTCAGTCGGTCAGGATCGAACTGCTGGCAGTCAGCAGAATTGGCCTACAATACTGCATTCTAACCACTGCGCCACCACTTCATTTTATGAGATGAGGAGTCTCATAACTCTTAGTAACAGTTACTAACTGTAAGTTAGTTAGTAACAATATTTGTTACTAAGAGGACATGAAGACATTAGGGAATTGTTTGTATTGTAAGAGGATGGGGAGTCTTTTTCTTAAATGAGGTGTCCTTTTATACAGTTATATATTTTGTTTTGCTTTTTTTTTCTTTATCTCTCTTAGTTGCTTTATTCAAACCTCTAATAAAATTATCTGGAAAAAGAAGAAGTAAACCATAGGATGGAGCTGGACATGGTTTTGGTGGTATTATCATTTTTTTTTTTCAGATGGTGGTCATAAAGGGAGAAATAATGAAAGAAACTCAGCAAAGCTAAGTCATCTATGAGTGGGAGAGGATTTTCTCTTGCTATTTTTCCTGGTTTATAGAAAAAGGTTTAATCGGGTTAAGGCTGCTTTGGGACTTAAAAAGACATTTTCATGTGCTTCCTCCTATAAAAAAAATGGTCTCCAATTTTCAATAGTTGTGATCATAAGAGGCTTTGAAGGCCTCATGTAGCCCGGAGCTTCTGGTTCTCATAAACCTATGTGTCATTGAAACAAAAGAAACTTGGTTAGTAGGTGGGAAAACATTAATTTATGGCTGGCTCTTCTCGCTCTTCTCAGTTTTCGTACCTCTTTATTACGTACGTTTAAGAACAGATGTACAGTGTACACATAATAGATATTTGATTACTACCACGTCAAATACAATCATTGTTTAAAATAGAAATGCTTAAATTTTGCTAATGATAATGCTTCCAAAAGGTATATGGATTTAGTTTTTGATTGATGTTCAGTGCCAACCAGCAAGAATATATGTCTCTATTCCTTTGATATTCTGTCTTGCAGTACTGAGTGTAGTTCTTGCATTTCCATGTAAACTTATTTTCTTTTTTCTTTCTTTCTTTCTTTCTTTCTTTCTTTCTTTCTTTCTTTCTTTCTTTTTTTCTTTCTTTCTTTTTCTTTCTTTCTTTCTTTCTTTCTTCTTTCTTTCTTTCTTTCT
>QLTV01003646.1:1275355-1290388 GCA_003457575.1 Thermophis baileyi
GCCTGGGGTCATGTGACCACCTTTTGCAAACGTCCGACAAGCAAAATCAATGGGGAAGCCAGATTCATTTTACAACCGTTTTACTAACTTAACAACTGCAGTGATTCACTTAACAACTGAGGCAATAAAGGTCATAAAAAAGAGTTTTGTGGGGCAAATCTCACAACAAATATCTCACTTAACAACAGAAATTTGGGACTCGATTGTGGTCGCAAGTCGAGGACCACCTGTGCTACCTACGTTATAACATGGTGCTGGCAGGTAAAACAGCTAACTGGAGCGAGCCCAAAATATCAAGCATGGAAAAGAAAAGAAAACAAACTTTTCTCTTGTGATGTTACCTGAACAGGTATTGTCCTTGTATCTGTATATGGCTTTCGCTTTGGCCACAAAACTTGAAAGGAATTGGTCATGTTCCCGGAATGAAGTATTTTATGAAACCTTTTCATATACATTCCTTTGAACTGGAATAATGCTTGTCAATTAGCATTTTACTTCCTTAAGATGCAATGATCAAAAGAAGTATCCCCCCATGCAACAGAAGGAAGAGGAACAGAAAGAAGTAAGAACAGGTCTACTGAGAAGGAGATTAAACTTTTCGTATTACCAAGCTTTAGTATAGTCTTCAGAACAAACATGTTCAGATGCAGGCAACAATTCACTGTAGAGATCCTCCTCAACTTACGATCATTCATTTAACAACCGTTTGAAGATACAATGGCACTGAAAAGAGTGATATACAACCGGTCCTCACATTTGCGATTGTCACAGCACCCCCACAGTCATATTATCAAAATTCGGATGCTTGGCAACTGGTATGTAGGTACCACATTTGTGCCATCTCGAGTCACATGATTGCCATTTTTTACCCTCCCAGCCAGCTCCCAACTAGTCAATGGGATAAGCCACATTCACTTAACGACTGCATGATTCATTTAACAACAGCAGTGATTCACTTGATCACCGTTGCAGAAAAGGTAGCAAAATTGGGCGTGATTCACATAATATAAATGCTTAGTAATGGGAATTCTCACCCTGATTATAGTCACATGTCAAGGACTCTCTGTAATTATAATGATAGTAAAATTGCTAGTACTGCCTCAGTATCTTTCGGGTAAGAATCACAGTTCTTCAATAGCTGCATTTAGCTGCCTTAAGATAGCTTAAGTTTATGTCCAACCAAGGAGCAAAAGATGAACTATCTTCCCATACTGTACAATCTAATACAATCAGGTACAAACAAGGAGGAACAGGAAATTAAAGAATTATTAAATAGATGAATGTTTTAATTAAATTTATAATTAGAAGGCGAAGCATACAAAGCCAACCTAAGATTACTGCACATATTAAAACAATCAGAGGAATAAATAAAGAGCATTCAAAAGAAAAAAAGAAAGATGCTTAGGGAAACCAATGCTGGCAAATGAGGAAACAGAAGTGCCAAATGCAGGAAATAATGGCAGTCTTTCTGAGGTCTTTGGCAAAACAAAGCAAGCAGTCTTTTTGTCCAGTCTGGCCCTCAGGTTCTTCATTACCCTGCAGCTAAACTTTGTTGGTCCTCAATGGCTGAGGAATTCTGGGTGTTGAAGTCCACATATCTTAAAGTTGTCAAGGTTGAGAAACATTGATTTATAAACAAGCATAGCACAATTTCTTATTGGTTTAAAGCAGTGTTTCTCAGCCTTGGTAACTTGAAGATGTGTGGACTTCAACTCCCAGAATTCCCCAGCCAGCATAGCTGTTTGGGGAATTCTGGGAGTTGAAGTCTACACATCTTCAAGTTGTCAAGGTTGAGAAACATTGGTTTAAACTCAAGTATTGATATGTACATTTCTCATTGGTTTTTGCTTTATTGTTTATGGTTAAAGTTTACATCTTTGGCTCATACAAAGGCACTTTGTTCCTTGTATGGTCCTTTAAAATGCTGACTAGTCATTTCCCTCTTCTAAAATAACTTGACCTGCATGCTAATTTATTAGTTTGAACAAGTAATTGATGTCATTGTACATGAGCTGTCCATTTGGAGGTAATGGAGAATGGCCTTGATTTTCCCCTGTATATCCAATGCCTCCTGTTCAACCTATTTTACAAAACCATTTTACCAGAAGTTATCCAACAGGAAGGGCTCACTACAGTGCCAAAATGCTAAACATCCAGACATTAATTTTAATTTCCATAATTATGCAAAAATAATTTGACTGCATAAAGTCTGCATTCTGAATTAATGCAGTGTTTCAAAATTCTAAAAACACCTGCCTATTTTCAATGTATTCCTATGATACTGATTTAGAATATTAAGTTTCAGACGTGAGCTTTGCTAAAACATTATCATTTGAGATGATGGTATTAGAATTACTAATTCTGAGAAAGCCAACACTCCATTTTTACAATAAGTTATGTCCATTGTATCCTTGTGTAAACCTAATAGTATTAAAAACAAATATATTATCACCTTATTCTTTAGAACAATTAAAAGCACAAGCTCAGATGGAATTATTTTTAATACCTGTGTTAATCAGCTAATTACAAGATAATACTCTTGCTGTTACTATTATTATTATATCAATATGCTAAACATTGCGCTTCTTGATCATGCTATTATGCAATAATCTAGTTAAGTCATTCTACCAATTACAGTAGATCTGAAATTTTAAAAATGTGTAAATAAGGAGTAATCACAAGATAGAAATTAGCCTATACTAGGCTGATTGTACCCAAAAATATTGATTGATTGATTGATTGATTGATTGATTGATTGGTTGGTTGGTTGATTGACTGATTCACTGACTAGTTCACTGACTAACTGATTGATTATGTGCCATCTTATCACTGTCAACTCTTAGTGACCACACAGATAGATTTTCTCCATGACTCCCATCCTGGTCTTTCAGGTTTTCAGTCTACCCAGCTTGCTACGGGTCATCCTCTTCTTCTCTTTCCTTCTACTTTTCCCAGCATTAAGGTCTTCTCCAAAGTCTTTGCATAAAGTGTCTGAATGGAAGAATTTAAGTCTGGTCATTTGTGCCTTGACGATCCATTTGTTTGTTTTCTTGGCTGTCCATTATATTCATGGGAGTCCCAACATTCAAAAGCATCAATACTTTTCCTATCCTATTTTATCCTACCCTACCCTACCCTACCCTACCCTACCCTATCCCATCCTCAACCCAACCCAACCCAACCCAACCCAACCCAACTTCAAAAGCATACTCAACCTGAATTTTCTTTTTACTTATTTTTGTTATTAATTTCTAACATTTAATCATTTTCTCTTAGCAAAGGAACAGAACCTGAAGCCCCAGGACTGTATGTGCTCTCACACCTCTTGGTGAAGTTCCCACCTCACCAATATCCTCAGATTTCTCTCCAAGTTTCTTTATAGATAGAATTCTTTATAGAATTCTTTATTGGTCAGATAAACCAATATCTGAACCTAGATCCTTGGACACACAAGGAATTTGTCTTTGGTTCTCATTTTTAATATTAACTGATATTATCTAAAAATAAATTGGGAGGGGAAGCAGAGTATATCGTTATAAGGCCAGGTATAGCCCCTTCAGCCTATAGGTCTTAAAGCAATATACAATACCAAACATCCTAAGCAGGCTCATTCGGGACTATGACTGTTCTCCTCGTCCACTTCGCCGCCCCTGGTTCACCCCCAGGGTTCCAGCCCCAACAATTTGCCGCTGACTTTTCTCCTTGGCTGAAACGGCCCTAGCTCTTCGGCCCAGGCCCTCCGTCACAGCCCCTCCCGTCACAGCCCCTTCGTCACAGCCCTTTCACTGAACGGGCCCAAAAGCCCGTTCACCCCAGGCTTTTGGGCGCACAGGACACTTCGCCACCAGCCAATCAGAGGAGCAACAGGAGAAGAATCCCACACACCTTCTCCTTCTCCCTCATTCCTTCCTTTCCATTCCCCTCCAAGAGGATCCACGATAGATAGCAACGGGAGAAGAATCCCACCCCCTTCTCCTTCTCCCTCATTCCTTCCTTTCCATTCCCCTCCAAGAGGATCCACGAGAGAGCGAGAGAGGAAAGTGGGAGATTCATTCCTTAGAGATTCACACTATGTTAAACACACACCAGAAACAAGGTCACTTAAAATCAGCCTATATTAATCTATTTGGTAATTGTGTGCAATGGCAGGCAAGTAATCAATATGGTTTCGGTTGCCATATTCACCACACTTAACATAGTGTGAATCTCTAAGGAATGAATCTCCCACTTTCCTCTCTCACTCTTCATTCTGCCAGTCTTCCCCTGGACTAGCATCCCCAGGAGAAGGGGGTGGGATCGTTCTCCCGGCAGAGTGGAGTGGAACAAAAAAAAAAAAAAAGGACCTTTCCTAAGGAGGTGGCATCCGTATCATTTGAGTACGGGGGGGGGGGAATGGAAAGGAAGGAATGAGACTCCCGCTGGACTAGCATCCCCACGGAGAATACCGTGGGATTCTTC
The DNA here is from genome assembly GCA_003457575.1 of Thermophis baileyi. NCBI lineage: Eukaryota > Metazoa > Chordata > Lepidosauria > Squamata > Dipsadidae > Thermophis > Thermophis baileyi. The sequence goes on from QLTV01003646.1 coordinate 1,279,814, forward strand.
TCCCGTTGCTATCTATCATGGATCCTCATGCAAACACACACACGCACACACAGTGGAGGGGAATGGAAAGGAAGGAATGAGGGAGCAGGAGAAGGGGGTGGGATTCTTCTCCCGTTGCTATCTATCGTGGATCCTCATGCAAACACACACACGCACGCACAGTGGAGGGGAATGGAAAGGAAGGAATGAGGGAGAAGGAGAAGTGAGTGGGATTCTTCTCCCGTTGCTCCTCTGATTGGCTGGCGGCGAAGTGTCCCGTGCGCTCAAAAGCCCATTGTGAACGGGCTTTTGGGCCCGTTCGGCGAAAGGTCTGTGACGAAGGGCCTGGGATGGGAGGGGCTGTGACGGAGGGGCTGGGCTGAAGAGCTAGGGCCATTTCAGCCAAGGAGAAAAGTCAGTGGCAAATGGTTGGGGCCGGAACCCTGGGGGCGAACCAGGGGCGGCGAAGTGGATGAGGAGAACAGTCCCATTCCGGGCTCATTCTGTATGTCCTATAGGGGGGTATTCCCATTATTCAGTGATGATACTTCAGTTTCAAGATATGAAGAGCTTTATCCAATTCAAACTCTGAATTGGATCCAGATATGTAGTGGAAGAGATTGAAGATGATCAATGCCAGCATATATGCAATTCTCAGGCCCAATTGCCATCAGTATCCTAGCCACCATAATTCAAAAGCAATGCCTTCTATCTGCAAAAGGTCACCACAGCCTGGTTTCTAGTTAATCTGCCTTTGTCCAGATAACATTGCAGTCAACGTACCAGGCTATATTTTCATATTTTAGGAGATCATAGTCCTTGGTCAACTTTCTGCTTTTCTCAAAGCACACCATAGCAATTTAAAGTAGATCTTAACAAGCCATCATGCCATTCTGACATGTGGACATGTATTTTCTTAATGGAATTCATCCAGGTTCCCCCCCCCTTATGGAACGGCCATGACATTTCCAGTAGCAGGCCATAGACAATGTAAAACATATCTGGATGGGTAATTCATTTTTTGAGAAGAGTTTTAATTATTACTTTTGAAATCAACGTAGGATTTCAAAAAGAAACAGGAGGGGACTAGAATTCCACCAAACTCCCTCATAACTCACCTTACCAAATCCAGACCATATTTATTACATTTTTCAAGTTACACGTCCGTAGAGAATTTGCCATATTTTCAGACATATTTCATAACGACTTGAAAATGGATCACACTCTTAAGAAAAGGATATAGAAAATTAATTCTATTTGGAGCTTGGTTAGCAACCCAATCTCAATCTTACATATTTTCAAAAGTAAATGTCCTTACATTGACATATGCTCCTTTGTTCTGCTACAATGTGATCTTCTAACGAAAAAATAAATAGGGGATGAATCTAAACTTAGTCATGTTGAGGTTTGTGGCACTGAAATTGATAAGCTTTGACAGAGGTTTATAACTTCCTTGATTAATTTACATGCACCTGCTCTAAACACATCTGGATACCACTTTTTAGTCAAAGGTAGCAAAGGTAATTATGGAAACTAGCTTTTTTTTTTTAATGTGATACCTGCCGGCTAGATTTTCTCTCTTTGTTTGTATGTGCAAAATTATATCAACATCGATGTATGAGATGTTTATTTTATAAAAGTGTCTTTCAGTATATTTGCAGTCTATTTATATATACAAGAGAGTATCATTGGTGGCGCCCTGGTGGCACCATGTTTAGAATACAATATTGAAAGCTAACTCCACCATAATTCAAAAGCAATGCCTTCTATCTGCAAAAGGTCACCACAGCCTGGTTTCTAGTTAATCTGCCTTTGTCCAGATAACATTGCAGTCAACGTACCAGGCTATATTTTCATATTTTAGGAGATCATAGTCCTTGGTCAACTTTCTGCTTTTCTCAAAGCACACCATAGCAATTTAAAGTAGATCTTAACAAGCCATCATGCCATTCTGACATGTGGACATGTATTTTCTTAATGGAATTCATCCAGGTTCCCCCCCCCCCATATTTGGTACTACGTATAGATGTACATAATATTTGCTTGTTTAATCAATTTATATGGCCTCCTATTTGCTAAGTAGCTCTTGGTAGTTAATGTGAGATAAAAACACCCAGAGAGGAAATTGGTAAAAATAATGAAGTATAGTAAGGTAAAATATGCTATGGCAGGAGCCAGACATACTGGTATATCACATAGCAGGCTGTTCTGAAGACTAGGACCAATGCCGACAGACAGACAGAGAGACAAATGATAGATAGAAAATGGATGAATAGATGGATGGATGGACGGACGGATGATAGATGAATGGGTGGAGGGATGGTTAGATAGATAAATGATATGCAGACAGACAAATGAGAGAGAGGGAATGTGATCTTCTAACGAAAAAATAAATAGGGGATGAATCTAAACTTAGTCATGTTGAGGTTTGTGGCACTGAAATTGATAAGCTTTGACAGAGGTTTATAACTTCCTTGATTAATTTACATGCACCTGCTCTAAACACATCTGGATACCACTTTTTAGTCAAAGGTAGCAAAGGTAATTATGGAAACTAGCTTTTTTTTTTTAATGTGATACCTGCCGGCTAGATTTTCTCTCTTTGTTTGTATGTGCAAAATTATATCAACATCGATGTATGAGATGTTTATTTTATAAAAGTGTCTTTCAGTATATTTGCAGTCTATTTATATATACAAGAGAGTATCATTGGTGGCGCCCTGGTGGCACCATGTTTAGAATACAATATTGCAAGCTAACTCTGCCCACTGCTGGGAGTTTGATCCTGACCGGCTCAAGGTTGACTCAGCCTTCCATCCTTCCCAGGTTGGTAAAATGAGGACCCAGATTGTTGGGGGCAATAGGCTGACTCTGTAAAACCGCTTAGAGAGGGCTGTAAAGCACTGTAAAGTGGTATATCAGTCTAAGTGCTACTGCTATTCTGTTTTTCTTAAATAATGGTTTAAAAAAGGGTAGTAACCTGTTCATGGAAGAGAGAGTCCACACCGGGGAAGCACAAAATTTCTTGCGTCTTCCATGTCTTTCAGGAAATGTTCTGCCTTATTCTCCCTTGTGCATGCACCCTTTAAGCAGGAGATAAGGACATCCTCCTGCAGGAAGCTTTCTAGGGATAAACTGTGAGAAATCTTTCATTTACTTTTTTAGAAGGCTCGGTCTGAACAGCTTGCAACCTCATTCCTTTCCAGTGCTGTTTCAGCTTAATAAAATTACAGGCAATTTCCACAGTATAAACCTATTCTCCGCACGGTATGAAAAGTACAACATGAAACAATCTGAACTGCCTTTTCCTTGGTAATCTCTGTAATCCTAAGAACATCCGAGTACTGATGTTGTTCTAGTTACAAGTTCTGAGGCTTTATCCTTTGAACAAACAAATTTCCCCAACATACCAAATCTCATTTTCTGTGAAGGAGGAAGAGAAGGAGGAAGAAGCAGCAGCAGCAGCTAATCAGCTATATGGATGATGCTGGATTAGGTACACAAAGCCAGAACTGCAAAATCATAGCTTCAGTATTTCCTAAACAAAATACAGATGGGACATTTGCGCTTGTCTGAAAGGCTAGGAAATCAAGTAGCCAATCCTGGCATGGTAGGAACATAAGAAGCAATGGACTCCTTGGTGCTCTCTGAGCTTGGTTCTTTTCCTGCAGACGTTTCATTACCCAGCTAGGTAGCATCATCAAAATTACACTGGGTAATTTAATTGTAATAATCGTAATTGCTGATTGAATGTGGAGGCTTCTTATGTTACTGATAGAAGACAATATCTGTAGATCACAGTTGAACTGTGGGATCCTTGGTGCTCTCTGAGCTTGGTTGTTTGCTTGCAGATGTTTCATTACCCAGCTAAGTAATATTATCAGCATTACACTGGGTAATGAGACGCCTGCAAGAAAACAACCAAGCTCAGAGAGCATCAAGGACCCCACAGTTCAACTGTGATCTACAGATGTTGTCTTCTATCAGTAACATAAGCAGCCTCTAAATTCAATCAGCCTATTACAATTAAATCTGACCTTTCAGGATTTCACATAATTTCTACTTGCAGAGGCCATGCATCGAACCTGAGATTTTCTGAGTGTAGAGCATCCACTGTGCAACTAAGCAGTGTCCTGAGGATGAAAAATCACCGTGGGCAATAGAATAGCTTTCAGATTGATTGATTCATGCATAGCAAAATCAGTTTCAGGCACAATCTTCATTTCATAAGTGCAATATTTACTACTACGGCATAAAAATAAAGGGTTTAGGAAAGCCTGACCTTTGCAATCTAACCAGACAATTCGGTAAAACTAAAACTGCTAGTTCAAAAGATGTCAAGCTAATAATTTAATTCTAGAGTTGTCAAGAGCTGTCATAAAACATTGCTGTAAGCCCACAGCATTCTTTCCCATGCAACTATTATACAATCTATGACAAATCTATAAATCTTCACATTTGTCATCTATATGAGCCAGGATATCTAAAACATTGCATCCTGTCATATAAATCAGTCCATCATTAAAGAGGTGCAGGTTGCTTGGGATTCAAAATATGGACTTGTCTGTAAATACACATATTTGGAAGGTACCAGACAGATAATTTAGAACTTGTATCTGCCAGGATTCTAAGAGACTGGATTTTAAGCTAGCTAAAGGGAACCTAACATGCAATTCAACCTAATGTTTTTGAAAAATAGTGGCACCCTGGAACTAATTAACTATTGGACACAGCTAGATGATTCAATTCTGCCAGGATCCAGATTATAATGATTATACTGGTACCAGGGAAATTGACAGAAACCACTTGCAACTTCAATATTTTATTCTTTAGACTTTTACAGGATGTGCAGTTTGCTTTCCATCCATGCGGATACCGCAATACATCAAACTAATTAGGTTTATTTATATAGCTGCCCATCTCAAATATACGACTCTGAGTGGGTTACAAAAATAAAAATAAAAATTAAAATCAATATGAAAACAACAGACAAGAACAACAATTTAAGAACAAGAGAAGAATAGTATAAAAATATATGAAAACCATAATACAATACATAAAAGTCATAGATGAGTCAATCCCATTCATTAAAACCATCAATATACAGTAGCTACTGCAGCCACTCCAGCACACTATCAGGTCCCCATGTCTCTTGGCAAAGCCATGTTTTGACGGCCTTGAAAAAGGCTGAAATCTGATCTCCAAGGAAATAAAGACCTAAATACAGTCCAGGTAGTCCTTGATTTACAACAGTTCATTGAGTGACCGTTTGAAGTTACAACGCCATTGAAAAAAGTGACTTATGACCATTTTTACAACCATTGCAGCATCCTTAGCACTCAGACTTATATACCACTTCACAGTGCTTTACATCCCTTTCTAAGCGATTTACAGTGTCAGCATATTGCCCCCAACAATTTGGGTCCTCATTTTACCCACCTCGGAAGGATGGAAGGCTGAGTCAAACTTGAACCGGTGAGACTCGAACTGCCAAATTGCTGGCAGCCGGCAGTTAGTCTACAGTACTGCATTCTTACCACTGCGCCACCATGGCTCCTTATAGTTATGTGATCAAAATTTTGACACTTGGTAACTGACTCATATTTATCACGATTGCAGTGTCCCTGGGTCATGTGATCATAGTTTGTGACCTCCTGACAAGTAAAGTCAATGGGGAAGCCAGATTCACTTAACAACTGTGTTACTAACTTAACTACTGCAGTGATTCACTTAACAACTGTGGCAAGAAAGGTTGTAAAATGTACTCACTTAACAAATGTCTTGCTTAGCAACAGAAATGTTGGGCTCAACTGTAGTCATAAGTCGAGGACTACCTGTATTTCCATTTAAATATCCTCAAAACTATGAGCCTTATTGACTAAATATATTTCGCTTAATTTTATTTTCAAGTGGCAAGCATTTCAATGGGAATACTACTTTTGGTTTCAACACACATTTCAGAGTTTCTTTGCAGCGTGGGCTTTTTTCAACATATGATATCAATCTGTATTCTGAATGCTAATAGGTAATGCTAAAAAGTCGAGTTGATGAATATGTGCAAAGAAGTAAATAGTAAGTTAATTATAAATGAAAGGGTAAAAACATAGGTCAAAATTATAAATTGGTGCTATTTAGACTGTAACAGGTGTGTATGCATATATATACACACACACATATACATACACATCTGTAACAATCAAATATACACACACACACACATACACACACACCTGTAACAGTCTAATTTTTTATATATATATAAATACACACACATATGCAGCATAACAAAATTGACAAAAGTGTGTGTGTGTGTATGTATGTATGTGTGTGTATGTATATATACACACACACACACACACACACATATACATATACACATACACATATACATATACAGTGCATTCAGCAACTATTCAGATCCCCTTCACTTTTGTCAATTTTGTTATGCTGCAGCCTGATTCTACAGTTGTTGAAATTAATTTATTTTCTCATTAATCTACAGTACCCCACAATGACAAAGTGAAAACAGGTTTTTTTTTAAGAAACCATGATATATCTGCCATCCCAACAAGAATAACACTTGTAAATGACAATATCTTAGAGCGAAAAAATAAAAATAAAAAGATAGTTCCGGCGAATGCAGTCAAAGGGTACAAGAAGTATAAAAGGTTCAAAGAGGCAGATAAAATGCAGAGCAATTTTGATGGAAATTACGAAAAAAATAGATTCGGAAGTGGATGAAGAGGTCTAAACAAGGAGCCCCTTGCAGAATGACGATGTACGCATGCTATATACATGTACGCTGTCTCCTTGATGCCCCAGTATTTCCTTCTGAAGTGAGAAACTCTCTTCTACCACCATTCTTTCAGGCAGCAGCCTTTGTGGTAAACCTGTCTCTTTCTATCTCTTCTCTCCTGCGAGGGGCGAATCTCCCAAAGCATTCACCAGCTGAATAGCTTTGCGGAACAATTAATGTTTCATTTAGTGGAGACAAATGAGGCTCTTTTGGAATAAATCTTGGATATGCTCAATTTACTCCTGAGCTGTTTGAGAAAGGGAGCCGTAGCTTCACAAAGAATGATAAAGATTTCTCAGTACCAGGACCCGCTAATGTAATTCAGCAGAGACCCTCTTGTGAAATCGATCATGCACACGTGGGTGTGAACGCACACGCATACACTCCCTCGGCTAGAGCAAATTGGTCTGGGATCAATTCGGTAAGTAGGATTCTATGCAGGATCTGTGCCCAAAGGCAAAAAAAAACCCCATGTGATTTCTGCCTCTTGTAAAAGAAAGAAAATCTTCTGGGCAATAAGGTCATGATATGTAAGTAGACTTTGGCTTACAACCATTCATTTAGCAACCGTTCGAAATTACAACAGCACTGATCAGAGTGACTTACAAACCATCAATCCTGGCACTCATGATGGTCGTAGCTTCTCCACGGTCATATGATCAAAATTCCGAGGTGGCGGAGTCCGAGCCGAGGTGGCGCAGTGGTTAGAGTGCAGCACTGCAGGCTACTTCAGCTGACTGCTGACTGCTAGCTGCAGTTCAGCGGTTCAAATCTCACCGGCTCAAGGTTGACTCAGCCTTCCATCCTTCCGAGGTAGGTAAAATGAGGACCCAGATTCTTGGGGGCAATATGCTGACTCTGTGAACCGCTTAGAGAGGGCTGTAAAGCACTGTGAAGCGGTATATAAGTCTAACTGCTATTGCTATTGCTATAATTCGAGCGCTTGACAATCGGCATGTAGTGACAATGGTTGCAGCATCCCTGGGACGGGGGGGGGAGGGTCATGTGATCGCCATTTGCGACTTTTCCAGCCAGCTTCTGACAAGCAAAGTCAATGGAGGAAGCCAGATTTGCTTAACAACCGTATGATTCATTTAACAATCATGGTATAATCGTGCGACTTTTAACCACCCACTTCGATGCCACTTAGCTTGTTTTCCCAAAGGTGCTTTTTTTCAAGAGGCATCTGCACTTTCTGGTTTTTCTTTAAAGACATTTCGCTTCTCATCCAAGAAGCTTCTTCAGCTCTGACTGGATGGTGGGGAATGGAAGGATTTATACTCCTTGAAGACAGCTGGACATTTGCATTTTTTAGCAGGTTATTGAGGTCACCTGGAGGTTTATCCTCCACACCCATTTGCACCACTCAGGTGACTCTGATGACCTCCAAGTGCTTCAACGACTCGCTAAAAGAATGCAAATGACCAGCTGTCTGCAAGGAGCATAAATCCTTCTATTCTCCACCATCCAGCCAGAGCTGAAGAAGCTTCTTGGATGAGAAGCGAAATGTCTTCAAAGAAAAACCAGAAAGTCCAGTTGCCTCTTGAAAAAAAGCACCTTTGGGACAACCATGACCTGGATGACTGAGAATCTCCATAGACATTTAGCTTGTTGTCAAGCTTCCACACAATGCACTATTAGTTTCTTGGGATCAGGCCTCATAGCATCACCCAGAGCCTGCAGACGTAGACAAGTGAGGTTCTGATTCAAACTTTGGCCTCTGAGAGCTTCCAAACCCTTGGCTTCTGGGCTTTCAACCAATTCAATAATACTATACTGTTACTATATACTGGTCAACCCTGTCTCGACTCGACCCTATGCAAGAACAATCCATGACTCCGTCTTTAGAATAAGATATAGTTTTACTGAGATCAAGTTAAGTACAGCAAAGCCAAGCCAGGTCTGAGGTTCCTGCGCCAATTCCCAAATGAAATCCCCCTGTTTACAGATTTACAGATTAACAGAGTTGGAAGGGACCTTGTAGGACATCTAGTCCAAACCCCCCCCCACTCAAGCAGGAGACCCTACACCAGTGATGGTGAACCTTTTTTTGCTCGGGTGCCAAAAGGGCGTGCATGTGTGCCCACACCCATAATGTAATGTCCTCCCCCGCGCATGTGCGCATAACGCCCCCGCGCTGCCCCCCCACGCATGCACGCAGGCCTCACTGAAGCCTCCGGACTTCCGGTAGGCCCGTTGGGCCATTTTTCGCCCTCCCCAGGCTTCAGGAAAGACCCGTTGCGTCTATTTTTCGCCATCCACAGGCTCTGGAGGCTTTCCTGAAGCCTGGGGAGGGTGAAAACGGCCTCCCCCGCCCTCCGGAAGGCCAAAAATCAGCTGGCCAGCGCGCACATGTACGCTGGAACTGACATAGGGCAACGCCTCGCATGCCCTCATATATGGCTCCACGTGCCACCTGTGGCACGTGTGCCATAGGTTCGCCATCATGGGTATCGGGTTTCCTGCCTGCGCAGGGGCGGGGGTTGGACTAGAAGACCTCCAACGTNCCCCTCCTCTCTGTGGCAGCCCCTCAAATATTAGAACACTGCTATCATGTCTCCCCTGGTCCTTCTCTTCACTAGACTAGCCATGCCCAATTCCTGTAACTGTTCTTCATATGTTTTAGTTTCCAGTCCCCTAATCATCCTGGTTGCTCTCCTCTGCACTTTTTCCAGAGTCTCAACATCTTTTTTATAGTGTGGTGACCAAAACTGGATGCAGTACTCTAGGTGTGGTCTTACTAAGGCTTTATAGAGTGGTAATAGTACCTCACTAAATCTAGATTGCATCCCTCTGTTAATGCAATTTAGGATTGCATTGGCTTTTTTGGCTGCCGCTGCACACTGCTGACTCATGTTTAGCTGGTTGTCCACTAGGACTCTAAGATCCCTCTCACAGTCACTGCTATTAAGTCTGGTTTCACCCAGTTTATATGTATACTTTTGGTTTTTCTTACCTAAGTGTAGGACTTTACTTTTCTCTATATTGAATTTCATTTTGTTAGATAGGGCTGTGTTCAAGTCTATCAAGATCCATCTAAGTCGTTTATGAAGATATTGAAGAGTACTGGGCCTAAGACGGAACCTTGTGGTACCCCACTGCTTACTTGTCTCCATGTAGACTTCGACCCATTAAGGACTACTCGTTGAGCACAGTTTGTCAGCCAGTTGTGAATCCATCTTGTGGTGAAGCTGTCTATCCCATTTTTTTCTAGTTTACGAAGAAGTAGATTGTGGTCTACTTTGTCGAATGCCTTGCTGAAGTCTAAGTATATTATGTCCACAGTGTTTCGCTGGTCTACTAATTTAGTCACTGTGTTGAAGAATGAAATGAGATTGGTTTGGCATGATCTGTTTTTAACAAACCCGTGCTGGCTGCTAGTTATTACTTTACTCGTTTCTAGGTGTTGGCAGATCTGGTTTTTTATTATCTTTTCCAGTATTTCCCCAAGTATTGATGTTAGGCTGATTGGTCTGTAGTTTCCTGGGTCTGTTTTTTTTTCCTTTTTTGAAGATGAGAACCACATCAGCTCTTTTCCAGTCCTTTGGTAGTTCCCCGGTGTTCCAGGATTTTTGAAAGATATGGTGCAGTGGTTCTGTGATAACATCTGCCAGCTCTTTTAGAACTCTGGGATGTAATCCGTCCGGTCCTGGTGATTTGTATTCATCAAGTTCAGACAGGTGTTCTCTTACTGTTTTTTGGCTTATTTTAACTTTTGTTTCCAGTCTATTTTTTGCAGTTATATTTTTGGTAGGTTGGGCTATAGTTTCTTTTTGCGTGAAGACCAATGCAAAGAATGT
>QLTV01003646.1:1290761-1308587 GCA_003457575.1 Thermophis baileyi
CCTTCTCCAGCATCCCTTCTCCCAAGGGAGCGCAGATGATTTTAAAATCTAAGACTTTGGTATCATTGTGTTGTATTGTTTGTGTTTGCGTTTGCGTTATGTTGAATTCTAATATGACATGGTCACTCTCACCCAGGGTTCCTGCAGTTTCAACTCCCTCTATCACTTCTTCTCTGTTTGTAAGTATTAAGTCCAGTATGGCTGTCCCTCTAGTTCCCTCCTCTACCTTTTGGACAACAAAGTTGTCAGCTAGGTTGGTTAGGAACCTATTTGATTTCTCACAGTGCAGAATTAGTTTTCCAATTGATATCAGGGTAATTGAAGTCCCCCATTACTATAGTAGTATGTTTCTTACATATGTTTGTTAGTTGTGTCCCATGCCTGCCCTCCCATTGGTTCCCTTGTGTCCTATCATACTTAAACCAAATGTTTTCAAAACAGCAGTCCTTGGTATGCAGCTGGCCTCTTCGTTCTGGCTGGGTGTCCTTGAGGTGTTGTCTCCGGCCAGTACAACATACTTTCGTGTCCCCACTTTCCTTCCTCTCAAATGGCTTCCCTCTCTCAGGAGTTTATGGCAAGTTAGCACTGAGGCATAGCGAAAGCAAGGTGAAGTGGCAGAGCTGATAACACTACTATATACTAATAATACTATATTCAATAATAATAAAATCAATAATTTGATTGAATGCTTCGCCACTGGCTCTTGGATGTAAACTTTCCTATTCTACACATACAGCTTTATTAGTGCATGACAAGGTACAATTTTTATTGGGGAAATCATGTCCTTGAGATGCATTCATATGAAACCTACTCCAATATTATAGCTAAGTATGCTGGTGCTGAACGTCAAATGAGTGTGTGGATTATTTATGGAAGGGAAAACATTGTTACTTTCATTTCACATTGAAATGTGAAATTTCAATGCACATAAGGTAGGCAATTGCATAATATTTACCTCTTTCATTGATAAATCTAGAATCAAATTACTTCCAAACATTTCTCTTCATACATATAGAAGCCAGACTGCTTAGAAGGACTACAGGAACTTTCATCTGACGTTATTATCTGCACCTCACACATCATAAGATAACTCTGCTATCAAGTACAGATAGTCCTTGATTTACGACCACAATTGAGCCCAAAATTTATGTTGCTAAATGAGACAGTTAAGTGAATTTTGCCCATTTTGTAACCTTTCTTGCCACAGTTGTTAAGTGAGTCTGGCTTCTCCATTGACTTTACTTATCAGAAGGTAACAAGAAGTGATCACGTGACCCCGGGACACTGCAATTGTCATAAATATGAGTCAGTTGCCAAGCATCTGAATTTTAGTCACGTGACCATGGGGATGCTGCAACGGTCGTAAGTGTGAAAAATGGTCATAACTCACATTTTTCAGTGATGTTGTAACTTTGAACGGTCACTAAATGAACTGTTGTAAGTTGAGGACTACCTATAGCCACTAAAAAATTTTTTTGGGGGGGGAAACACACAATCCAATCCAAAGGTCATACTTAGAACTTTAGAACTTAGAAGAACTTTATTGTCACTTTAAATGTAGACTACATTAAATCGGCATACATTAAAATGAAATATCGTTGCATACAGATCTCAAAAGGTCACCACCTCCAATATACACTACATAAACATGACTAAATAAATAAATAAATACAAAATTATCCATATACCCACATATTTTATATGACACAGAAAAACAGAGTTTAGTCCGGATGTATACATGTACATGGCGAGAAAAACAAATCTTGTGAGTTTACCAGACGGATGGCATAGGGAACAAAGCTGTTACAGAATCTGGTAGTTCTGCTATGGTAGTCCATACAGCACATCCAACCCTCACTGAAATCAATGGGACCAGCATATACATAATATTGCCCACCCAGTGATTTTATCTACCATTAGTGTTACTGTTGATCAGTCACTTTCTACCGGTAGCTGCAGTTGCTAAGTCAAATACAGAAAAGTATTCATTAATACATTGAAGAATTTGTGCAGAAGGGCTAACTTAAGGAGTCTCCATCCTCTGAAATCCCAGGAACTGTCCTTCCCTTTGTCCTTCACACACCCATGTGACACAAACCATTTACCTGTTTAGGAATGGCCAGCTTTAGTGCAGTTTGTCAGGACCGAAGCATTAAGTCTATTACGACCATTTTTATAATGTCTTCAGTCTTTTTGAAGTATCACCCAGGCGTTTTTTCCATCAGGCCTCAAATGATGTAATTCATCAGCCTGTTATTGATGGGGACCCGAGGAAAGTCCCATTGTGAGGTATATGGGGGACTGTGAATCTTTCATTAGGTAATATAAATAAATCTAGCTTCGAAAGTGCTGCCTTCTTAATCATCTTTAAAACACAATGGGCTGTCACTGCAGTCCATGATTTTCCTGTGCTGGAAATATGGCCAGAAAAAGGAAGCATTTCCTTGAAAAGAAGACAAAATGCAGGGGGGGGGGGGAAGTGAAGCGCAAACTCATTGTCTGAATATTATTTAAATGCATGGATATCATTTAAATGGGTGCAGCCACCTGATCACTGGTTCAGCCCAAACATCAACACGTACAATTATGACATTGCATTTTGCCACCATGTGGCAAACCAAAGATGAACATTAGATTATTAAAATATTTCTCTACCATTCTTCATCCGATGAGTTCTCAGGAGTTATCAGTATAAATTCTGCTAAAATTACATAATTTTAAAATGTGGCATAATTCATTAAAGAACAATGGGTGAGACCAGAAAGAACTAAAATAAGTTTCTCTGCATGTTCAGGATTTCTTTTCAGATTTAGAAATAGAATAGAAATAGAAATAGAATAAGAGTTGGAAGGGACCTTGGAGGTCTTCTAGTCCAACCCCCTGCTTAGGCAGGAAACCCTACACCACTTCAGACAAATGGTTATCCAACATCTTCTTAAAAACTTCCAGTGTTGGAGCATTCACAACTCCTGGAGGCAAGCTGTTCCACTGATTAATTGTTCTGTCAGGAAATTTCTCCTTAGTTCTAGGTTGCTTCTCTCCTTGATTAGTTTCCACCCATTGCTTCTTGTCCTACCCTCAGGTGCTTTGGAGAATAGCCTGACTCCCTCTTCTTTGTGGCAGCCTCTGAGATAAGATTTATTTGAGATAAAATTTATTTGGTTAATGCTTTGAACTCTTGGGCTGTGGAAATAGGAAGGTCTATATGGGGTCATTGGTGCTAGAGCTAATCTCTTCGATTGCATTAACAGGGCAAAAAGTAAATAGGTCATGTAAAATGTTTCAGAGGTCAAGACTAACATTTATTTAGGACCTATATTATTTTGCAAATTAGAAGAGGAAACAACAAATCTCTGTTCAGTCTCTCTGAAGCTTAGTCCCTCGCATGTGAATAAATGGCAGATGACCACATGATATCCGTTGTCAGAAATCTACAATCTATCAAAGATAGCATTGTATCTATTCATCACGGCTGTGATGGGCAGAGTATTGAAATAGTGAAAGAAGATGTCCTTTGAGATAAGAGGGCCAAGCCAATAAAGAATTTAAAATACCTGTTGTCTTTATGCAAATGTGATATATGTCCAGGTAGTCCTTAACTTACTATGACAATGGAACCCAAAACTTGTGTTTGTAAGTGAGACATTTGTTAAGTGAGTTTTGCCCCATTTTACAATCTTTCTTATCACAGTTGTCAAGTGAATCATTGCAGTTGTTAAGTTAGCAACACGGGGTTAAGTGAATCTGGCTTCCCCGTTGACTTTGCTCATCAGAAGGTCGCAAAAGGTGAACACATGACCCCAGGACACTGCAACCATCATAAATATGAGGCAGTTGCCAAGTGCCTGAATTTTGAGGATGGGACCATGGGGATGCTGCAATGGTCATAAGTGTGAAAAACGGTCATAAATCACTTTTTCCAATGCTGTTGTAACTTTGGTCACGAAAGGAACTGCTGTAAGTCAAGGACTACCTGTACAAACTACAATTCTACAAACTAAAATTCAGATGTTGTATATTATAATATAATATATATCACAACACATAGGACATCACTTCCTCCCTTGCCTCAATGGATGTCTATGAATATGTTGTAAGGATTTCGACGTCTTGAATTTCTGACACTTGGCTGGGAATTCAAGGACCAAAAGTCTAACACCAGGCAGGCAATATGATATTAGAATTGTAAGACAAATGGCAAATTGCAACTATAACATTCTTTTGTTGCTTGTTTGGTTTCTGTCTTTGTTGATAAAGTCCCCAGATGTCTCAGGCTTTTTCTTTACTGTGATGAATATGTGCTGTGAACTAGCTACATCCCCTATAAGGTATGACACTTTGTGTTTTTTTTTTTAAAAAATTGGCATTTCCTACTGTTTTTGCTTGTGCTGCCTCAGGCTTTCTTTTAGTGCAAGGAAGTATTAAAAGATAGGCTTTTATGCTCCTGTGGTGGGGGAAAAACACAGAGATAGTACTGACCCTCAGTTTAGAGTTTTTCAAAAAAGTAAATTTAAATCAAAAAGGAGAGAAGAACAGAGTAGCGCACAGAAGCCTGAAAGTGAAATTTATTTATTTATCTGCCATTCAAATTTAGAAGGCCACCCAACTCTGAGAGATTCTGAGTAGCATACAAAATTAAAACAGTAAGAACAAAGAAAAGAAACAGGAGCAAGCAGAAAAGTATTCAAGCTAAGAACAACAAAACTGTTTAAAAGGCTCACCATTCATGCTAATTCACGGCCTGAGGAAAACATAGTTAGGGCAGAGGCCTAAACAGTTGGGTGCGATGGCTCAACAGTTAAAGACGCTGAGCTTGTCATCAGGAAAGCTGACAGCGCAGGTTCAAGACCCGAGTGCCACACTATGGGGGTGAGCTCCCATTCTTGTCCCCACTCCTACCAACCTAGAAGTTCAAAAGCATGCAAATGTGAGTAGATAAATAGGTACCACTTCGGTGGGAAGGTAACAGTGTTGCATGCATATAGTCATGCATGACCATGGAAATGTCTTCAGACAATGCTGGCTCCCTCAGCTAAGAAACAGAGATGAACACCGCCCCCTAGAGTCAGAACATGACTGGACAGGGGAAATCTTAACTTTTATCTTTAGGGCAGAGACTATACATCTCTGGGATGTATTATTCCAGAGGTGAGCTATTGCAACAAAGACAGCTCACTTCCTGGATCTTGGCAAGTGACACTGATCAGTGGCACATGGAGCATGACTAGTCTGTATAATTGCACACAATGGGAGAGAAGTGGTATCTCAGTTAGCAATAGCAATAGCAGTAGCACTTAGACTTACATACTGCCCCATAGTGCTTTACATCCCTCTCTAAGTGGTTTACAGTGTCAGCATATTATCCCCAACAATCTGGGTCCTCATTTTCCTGACCTTGGAAGGATAGAAGGCTGAGTCAACCTTGAGCCCCATCAGGATCAAACTCCAGGCTGTGGGCAGAGTTAGTTTGCAATACTGCATTCTAACCACTGAACCACCATGGTCCCTATGCCAAAAAAGGGTTCACAGTTGGCACTCTGGAAGCCAACTGGCAATTAGTGCTACTCACAGAGTAGCAACATCATCTTGACATACTGAGCAATTACTGCCCACCCCACTCCATTCTGAATGTACTGTATCTTCTAAGTCAGTGGTTCTCAACCTTTTTAATGCCGTGACCCCCCACGACCCCTGCCCCGCCACCGCGACCCCCGCCCCGCCCCCTCCCCGCCCGCCCCCCCCCCCGCAAAGCGTTCTGCGCATGCGCAGAGGGTAAAAGAACTCAAATGGCGGTGTCCGGGCGGGTGGGCGAAGTCTCCCGCTTCCGTGGCTACCGGCTGTCCGGCGACCCGCAGGCACGGCCGAACTGGGAGCATTTCCAAGATGGCGGGCTAGCGCGCGGGGCGACCCCTGTGAAAAGGTCGTTCGACCCCCAAAGGGGTCGCGACCCACAGGTTGAGAACCGCTGTTCTAAGTGGTGTTCAAGGGCAACCCCATGTTAGGCTTGTTGCAATATTTCTCAGGTAAAACCAGCAAGGAATATGATTGAATATTTGAAGGGCTTTCCATTCCAGGAACTGGAACAACTTACAGGCAAGAGAATCTGTGGAAAGGCCTTTCTGGCCATCTGCAGCTCATAGAGGAGTGCGCAGCTGTGGGTCTGGTTAGCACCCTGAAAGCCCTCTGTCTGCCTTTTAATTAACTTTTCACATTGATTTTTAACCATCATTGCCTCTTTCTAAATTTAAACTTTTATATACTGCTTTCATGTTTTCATATTTTATTTGTATACCGCCCAGAGTCCCTCTGAGAGGGAAATGGGCACTTTCAAAATTTGATAAACAACCAACCAAACAAACAAACAAACAAACAAACATACAAACAAAGTTTAATATAATTTAGCTTCTGATCATTTTATTTTATTTGCTATAGGTGCCACCCAACTCCAGAATGACTTTGGGTCACTCACAATATTAAAGAAAGAACAATTTGGATAGTCACATAAAATATTCTTTGAAGCAAAGCCAAAGAAGACTTTTCTTTGTAAATATACAAGAATGCTATTAAGAGTATGAGTACCCTCATTATATTTAATAACTTCACTAACTCTGAATTTGCTGCTAGCAATTTGGGAATGGTAGCAGAAAGTTAATGTTCACATACTAGATCAAATGAGGTATTCTGCCTTTTTTTTACCTGCCTAATTAATATTAACAACTAGAACCTCGGGCACAGCCAATTCTTTATGCAGAAAATCCCAAATCTGAGAGCTAGTTTCATTGAATAGCAATAGCTCAGCTGGGTCTAACTTTGAAGAAAACCAGTATTTTCTATCTAGAAAAGCAGTTTAAGGGTGAAAGATTCTGAAGACATGGAAGAGAATCCTGATGGACGCATTATACAGGTAGTCCTTGACTTACAATCATTCATTGAATGACCGTTCAAAGTTACAACAGCACTGAAAAAAGTGAGCTATGACCTTTTTCACACTTACGACCATTGCAGCATCCCCATGGGCACCTGATCAAAATCCAGACACCTGGCAACTGGCATGTATTTATGACAGTTGCAGTGTCCCAGAGTCATGTGATCGCCTTTTGCAAACTTCTCACAAGCAACGCCAATGGGGAAGCCAGATTCAGTTAACAACTGTGACAAAAAAAGGTCATAAAACGGGGCAAAAATAACTTAACAACTGTCTTGCTCAGCAACAGAAATCTTGCTCAGTTGTGGTCGTAAATCAGGGACCACCTGTATACTATCTTTCATTTGCCTGAAGAATCAGAATGTTGCTTACAGAAAGATTGGGAGTAATGCCATGTGGCTAGGTAATGTTCAGAACAGAATAAATAATTTCATTCGGATATGGTTGCTTTGACTTACAAAATGTCGTGAATCCTTCAATTCAGCTAACCGACCACCTGAGGTTCATTGATCAGCATTGCAGAATCCAGAGTCCTGATAGATGTTGATCCAGACCTTCTAGGCTTTTGTTGCTTATCTAGTATAATCGTATGAAAATGTGACCCAAACAATCCATATCAAACTTTTAATTTATGTGTGCATTTAATATATATATATCCATTTGTGGATTTTTTTTCCTCTTCCTAGTGTTTTCCCACAAGTACAAGGTCTGCTTTTTTCGGATCTATCAAGTCCTAACTTAAACTGAAAAATCCAGAGTGAAAAGAAAGGGCCTTACTCCTTTGCAGAGAAGGGAGCAAATGATGGCACTCTAGAGCAGGGGTGTCAAACTCGTATCGTCACAGCGGGGTCAAGTGATGTATCAGGGTTTTTTCCTCCTTCACTAAACCGGGCGGGGGCGGGGCCAGCATGTGACGCATCTGGCCCGCGGGCTGCGGGTTTGACACCCCTGCTCTAGAGCGTGACTGGCAACAATCCTGGAATTTAAATTGGCTGACAACAAGTTCAACCAGATAGCAGTCTGAGGGGTCCTTGGTGCTCTCTGAGCTTGGTTGTCCCAAAGGTGCTTCTTCTGGAGGCAACTGGACTTTCTTGTTTTTTCTTTGAAGACGTTTCACTTCTCATCCAAGAATAGCAATAGCAATAGCACTTAGACTTATATACCGCTTCACAGTGCTTTACAGCCCTCTCTAAGCGGTTCACAGAGTCAGCATATTGCCCCCAACAATATGGGTCCTTCAATCTGAAGCCTCTTCAGTGGAGAATGGAAGGTCAATTTAATTATTTAAAATAATTAAAGCATTATTTTAATTTCTGTCAGATCCTGTCAGAGCTGAAGAAGCTTCTTGGATGAGAAGCAAAACGTCTTCAAAGAAAAAACAAGAAAATCCAGTTGCCTCCAGAAAAAGCACCTTTGGGACAACCATCACCTGGAAGACTGAGAATCTCTACAGATTCTGAGCTTGGTTGTTTTCTTGCAGAGGTTTCATTAACCAAACTAAGTAACATTGTCTATTTAACACTTATGATTTTACCTCATTTGGGTAATGAAATGTCTGCAAGAAAACAACCAAGCTCAGAGAGCACCAAGGACCCCTCATTTCAATGCTGAGCTACAAATAGTCTCCTTTAGATAGTAGTCTTGCCACATATTTTACCCTGGAGTAGCTGCAGCTATCTAAGAAAAATCAAGACATGGGCTGGTTTAGGACAATTTCTCACTTTTTTTTCTCCAGTCCAACTTCCACATCAGTAGTGGGTTCTAAATCCCATCGCTACTGATTCACGCATGCACACGCGCGACACTTCTGGGTGGGTGGGCAGAGCCTCCTGCCGCCGCCACTACCGGTTCGCCGAACCGGGCTGAACCGGGAGCAACCCACTGCTGTTCCACATGTACCAAACTGAGAAGACAGAATTCTAAGATAGTAAGGCATAACACAACATTTTGTGAGTTGAGGTGAGGTGCGTGTGCACTTTTATTTTTGAACACAGCATTCCATTTAAGGAGATGCTCCAATCAGGCTAAACATGCAGCTTTTCTCCTAATCTCTGACAAAGCCAAGCATCAACCTTCAGTATCATTTTTATATCCAAGAATGCCTTTGAGCCCAGTCTCTCGTCAGCCTTCTTACCAATAAATAAACAACCACAGGGAAGTAGGAGATAAACTTGATAAATTGATAAATTGGACAACCTACAACTACGCCGCCTACGATCTGACTAAGCGTAGTACACAAAATTATCTGCTACAATGTCCTACCTGTCAATGACTACTTCAGCTTCAACTGCAATAATACACGAGCACACAATAGATACAAACTCGAGGTAAACCGCTCCAAACTCGATTGCAGAAAATACGACTTCAGCAATAGACTGATCAATGCCTGGAATGCTCTACCTGACTCCATTGTTACTTCATCAAACCTCCATAGCTTCAACCTTAAACTGTCTACCGTGGACCTCACCCCATTCCTAAGAGGTCTGTAAGGGGCATGCATAAGCGCACCAGCGTGCCTACCATCCCTTTCCTACTGTCCCCATTTATTCGTACCCTGTATTTACTGTATTCATATTCTTGTTTATACTTATACCTGTTATCTTATGTTTGACAAACTAAATAAATAAATAAAAAATAAATAAATAAAATAAATAAACAAGATGGGAGGTAGCATTCTCCTAATATATGCTTGAACGACCGCTACGATAGATCTACTGTTTTTTTAATTTGTTCATGTTTGTTTGGTAACATGACCCACAAGTTACAGTCAGTGGAACAGCTTATTCTACCTCTCCGTTCTGCAGTTTCTTCAGATCTAGCTTCTCTATCTGACTTTCCACAACGCTACGGAGAAGGAGCCATTGAGCCATTGGTTTTTAATTTGACTTTGGATGCCTGCACGTAAGATATTTGCTCTATCTTCCTACTCTTAACACTGCTTGAAATCCCTTTTGACTCCAATGCTTTGATTTTATTCAGCCTTTCATTTTCTTCGAAGAGATTTCATCAAAAGTTTAATATGCAATTTTATCCTGTTGTATGAGAGACGGAGAAAGGGAGAAATCCTTTCAAGGCCTTTGCCATGCAGTGCAGCTCAGACATGGAGAATTATTTCTGTTTGCAAAGAATATTTAAATTTACTATCAAGAAGATTAGAAAGGCTATCCTGAAAAATGAATTTTACAGATTATCAGCTTCCATGATAAAAAAGTAAATGTGTAGTTCCCTGGTTTTTACCCCCTCTTCTTTTTTTTTAGCACGATAAGGATCCCCTCAGAGAATTGCACTGGAATTTGGAAGAACACAATATGACTAAATGTAAAATATGGAATAAAGCAGAGAACAAGTCTTTGAACATTACAAAGGATCTTATATCTAAACTATATAACCTGTAACTATGATTGGTTATGAGAGTTCTCAGAATTTTCTTTTAGAAAAAACCATGGCCACAATCAGCCTGTAAAATGCCTTGCTTGAAGTGGCACCAAGTTAGCCATCAGATAATGATGATTAAAAATGCTTCTACAATTTTCTATCCATCACATACAACTTAATAGATATCGTTGTTTGATGAAGGGCTTTATTGGGAACTGAATTTCAAGTTGTCCCAAAAGTGCTTTTTTCCAAAAGGCAACTGGACTTTGTTTTTTCCTTGAAGACGTTTCGCTTCTCCCCCAAGAAGCTTCTTCAGAGCTGAAAGTAAGGTAAACCGCTCCAAACTCGACTGCAGAAAATATGACTTCAGCAACAGAGTGGTCAATGCCTGGAATGCTCTACCTGACTCCGTTGTTACATCCTCAAACCCCCACAGCTTCAACCTTAAACTGTCTACCGTGGACCTCACCCCATTCCTAAGAGGCCCATAAAGGGGGCGTGCATAAGCACACTAGCGTGCCTACCGTCCCTGTCCTACTGTCCCCATTTATTTGTACTCATTTCCTGTGTTCATGTCCATGTTTTTTTGTACTTGCACCTGTTATCTTGTACTAAACTAAAAAAAAAAAGTCCAGTTACCTTTTGGGGAAAAAGCACTTTTGGGACAACCATGACCTGAATGACTGGGAATCTCCATAGACATTGAACTTCACATTCTTTACACCTAGAACCCACAACCAAATGAGATCTCTTGGGTTTCATGGCTCTCTCAGGTTCCAGCTCCCTCAAATTCTTGAGAACAAGGACAGAGATGACATGCTTGTTTGGGGGTTCTAGCAGGGAAGTGCAGCTATCTTATAGGTGGCGCAGTGGTTAGAGTGCAGTACTGCAGGCTACTTCAGGTGACTGCTAGCTCCAGTTCGGCAGTTCAAATCTCACCGGCTCAAGGTTGACTCAGCCTTCCATCCTTCTGAGGTGGGTAAAATGAGGACCCAGATTGTTGGGGGCAATATGCTGACTCTGTGAACCGCTTAGAGAGGGCTGTAAAGCACTGTAAAGCGGTATATAAGTCTAAGTGCTATTGCTATTGCTCTTTGCATCTGAAGATCAGTACATTCCTCTTATCTGGATAGTCATTCTCTTCCACTGAAGGAGGGATGCTCAAGGGAGTGGTGAGCGAGGTTTCTACCCCTTCAGCTAATATTGAACATAGATTTTAAGTCACAGATCAAATGGAATTGATTTGCTAGATCCAAAATCAATTAACAAGTGCTAAAATCAGTGAATTGTGCATGATGTATTTTCACAGTGACAAAGTTGAAAATTTGAGATGTTGATTGACACCAGCATTATTAAAGAGGGTTACTGCTCATAAAGGAAATGGTATATTTATTTATAATGTAGACAGATTTCTAATGTCTCTGGCTTAGGTTTATATAAAGACTGTAATTTTGAATTTAAAAGATTTCTGAGCCACTGCACACATATTCCAATACAGGAGTTCCCTCCAAAATTAAGTTCTATCTCTTGTTTGCATATGTCGCATGTGTGTGACACACATAAAAAGGGTAGGGTTTCACTCACATAGTCGAAGCTCTTCTTTCAATACACAACCCTACAGATGTCTTAATTCCTGTAATGATCTGGGGGAATGACCTTGTGATACAGGAGGAAGAGCCACAGACTGGACAACCACCAGGTTAAAATATATATCTCATTCCACAAAAGAAGAAATGGGGAAAACATTTTAGAAGGGACCCTCCCTCATTCTCTGTACAGTAAAAGGAGAGGAGGGAAAAGTAGAGAGCCAGTTTGGTTTAGTGGTAAAGGTACCAGGCTAGAAACCAGGAGACTGTGACTTCTAGTCCCACCTTAGGCATAAAAGCCCGCTGGTGAATTTGGACCAGTCACTGTTTCTCAGCCCAACCCATCTCACAGGGTTCTTGTTGTGGAGAAAATAGGAAGGAAAGAATATTAGGTATGTTTGGCACCATGAGTTATAAAGGAAGTGTTACATATTGAGAGTGCCTGGTTACAACCAGGTCCTCCATTTAAGCGGGAGAATGCGAACCGCTGATTGGTCGAGCCATCTGACAGCTCCCTATAAAAGGGCTAGCTGTCAGACTGGCTCTTTGCTGGAGTCTGTACATAGTTGAATAAAGACCTATTTGTTTGAAGCCTGCCTCCAGTCTCTTCACTCACCAGACATAACAGGAAGAATCAAAATCAAGTAAGTAAATAAGTAAGTAAGTAAGTAAGTAAGTAAGTAAGTAAGTAAATCTTCTGTTGCCTGTTAGAATAATTTTCTGCATTCTTCCCCTTCCTTAAAAAAATAATACTATACCACACATAAGGCAAATATTACTTCTACAACACCAAAGATATTATATTTAGGGGACTCAAGGATAAAACATATAACATATAAAAAATGGTTGCTGGAACTGGGTATGTCTAGTCTTATGAAAAGAAGGAATATGGGTGACATGATAGTAATGTTCCGATATCTCAGGGGTTGCCACAAAGAAGAGGGAGTCAAACTATTCTCCAAAGCACCTGAGGGTAGGACAAGAAGCAATGGGTGGAAATAATCAAGGAGAGAAGCAACCTAGAACTAAGGAGAAATTTCCTGACAGTTAAAACAATTAATCAGTGGAACAACTTGCCTCCGGAAGTTGTGAATGCTCCAACACTGGAAGTTTTTAATAAGAGATTGGATAACCATTTGTCTAAAGTAGTGTAGGGTTTCCTGCCTAAGCAGGGGGTTGGACTAGAAGACCTCCAAGGTCCCTTCCAACTCTGTTATTCTATTCTATTCTATTCTATATGGGAAAAATGTAAATTTTAAATGCTTTAAAATTAGAAAAAAAAGACCAAAACAGAGCAAACCTACATATATTACAATAAATATAATATAGCAATTCTATTTTTAATCAGAGAATGGGACCTTGCACATATGGAAACATATCTTTCTATGACATTGATGAAGAACCAACTTGAAGGTGAGAAAATGAGTCTATTTTCTATCAATCACCATCCTTTTTCCTACTTTGATTGAACATCTTTTGAAGTCCAACTGAAAAAACCAGGAAAGCATACACAAGTTAGCACAGAACTGTTTGGTTCGTTTTTAACAACCACAACCACAACCACAACCACAACCACAACCACAAACAAATATCTGGTGCACACTAGAGAAGCTAATTTGACCTGATTTGTCCCGTGAAGTTTGAAGTGAGACATTTGCCCAATTTAACTAACAGGTCACTCTGTGGATAAAAATGAGCTCCTCAATGAACATGCTTTTTTTGTGAACACTCAGGGTAATGAATATACTAAAATAGGGGGGGGGGTTTGTTTTAAAGGAAAGAATAAAGAAAACCACAAGCCCAATAAGCTTTCTGATATCTTAATTTTCCCCATGTGAGGCATCCCTTCAAAGTTACTGCTTTTCAGCCATTCATTATTCAAGTTGCAGTAGGATAATAATACCGTAGCTCTGCCTTAAAAAAATATATTAAATCCTCGACTACACCAACTATGGTTTGATATCACTGCTTCTTCTTTCATATTGGAATGTGTGACTTGTTTTAAGATTGAATTAAAGATCAAAAGCAATGACAGATGTCAGTCCCTGGAGAAATGATAGATTGTGCATTTTAATCTTTAGCATGAGTTCGGAAAAATAATGGTAGGGATCTTTTATATGCATTTTTTTTTAAAAAGTCCAAATAATCTCCCTGGTTTGTTTTCTGCTAAAATGTATCATGTGTTCTACTGCTAAAAAGTGTACCATGCACACTATTATTACAGGTAGTCCTTGACATATGACCACAATTGAGCCCAAAATTTCCATCGCTAAGCAAGTCAGTTGTTAAGTGAGATTTGCCCCATTTTACAATCTTTCTTGCCACAATTGTTAAGTGAATCGTGGCAGTTGTTAAGTTAGTAACACAGTTGTTAAGTGAATCTAGATATCTCATTGACTTTGCTCGTCAGAAGGTCACAAAAGGTGATCGCATGGCCCCGGGACATTGTAACTGTCATAAATACATACTAGTTACCAGGCAACCACATTTTGCTCATGTGACCATGGGGATGCTGCAACAGTCATGTGAAAAACTGTCATCAGTCACTTTTTTCAGTGCCATTGTATCTTTGAACAGTCACTAAACAACTGGTTATACAGTAAGTCAAGGAATACCTGTATTATGGTTGGTTGCAGAGTCAGCCAGGTCTACGACAACTCGCTGCAGCCAACTCACCACAGCCAACTTGTTGCAGCCAACTTGCCATAGCCAAGTTGCTGTGGGACAACTCACCATGGCCAACTTGCTGTGTTACACTAGAGTTACACTAATATCAAAGAAATGGTGGAATAGAATCATTAAAGAAAGCATGCCAAAGAAGGGACAAAATGAAATGTGAAGGGCAAAAATTAATGTTTTAATTATTTTAAATAATTAAATTGAATTGTTGACTTGTATCACAGCGAGTTGGCCCATGGTGAGTTGGCCATGGCGAGTAGTCCTGTGCTTAGTTGGCCTTGGTGAGTTGGCCATGGCAAATTGGCCATGGTGAGTTGATCCTGGCATGTTGCCCATGACGAGTTGGCTGTGGTGAGTTGTTTAGACTGGAATTGGCATTTTTTCCCCACTTATCAAGTCCTACGATAGGCAGATGTTGCTATTTAATAATATTAAAGATACTGTCGCAGGATGTAAGATGTTCCAAGTAAAGCTGCCTTTTGTAACTGACTGATAGTGACTTTGTCAATGCCAATGGTATTCAAGTGGTACCCAGATGTTGCCTATTACTATTGGTAGTATCTTTGCTATTTTTTAGCACAAGTGTTCTATTTGCAGGTCTTTGTATTTTGTGATTTTCTCCAGTACTTTCTCTTCTATTCTCCTGTCTCCAGATATTGCAATGTCCACTATCCAGACATTTTTTTTAAATCTTCCTTATCAACAATTGTTAAGTTTGGTGTTTTGTGTGGCAGATGCTTATCTGTTTGAATTCTAAAATTTAAGTGCAGTTTAGCTTTTCCATTTTCTATCACTTTGTCTATTTATGGTCCCACCAGTTCTTGCTTGCTTGCAAATGGTGTTTCTTGCACATCTTCCAATGAACCATTGTTGCTACTTTGTCATTGTGTTGTCTCCAGTCAGTTTATGCGATCTTCTTGCAACAGCTAAGTGATCCACTGTTTCTTCAGTTTCTTTCATAGGAGACATTTGCTGTCTGTTGCTGTCTTCTCAATTTTGGCTTTGTACGTATTTGTTCTTAAGGCTTGGTGTTGTGCAACCAAAATTTGTCCCTTTTCCCTGCTCTTAGTCATTGCCAGATCTTCATGTTTTCTGTTTTGCCTGCTAGTTTTCTTATGTACTGGCCACATCATACTTTGCCTTGCCATAACTTTTTTCTATTCTGTATTTGGTCTTTCTTGTAAGCTAGTTTTTGCTCTGTGGTATTATTGAATATCAATAATATCAAATAAGTCTTCTTGGTATACAGGTAGTCCTTGACTTACGACCACAATTGAGCCCAAAATTTATGTTGTTAAGTGAGATATTTGTTAAGTGAGTTTTGCCCCATTTTATGACCTTTCTTGCCACTGTTGTTAAGTGAATCACTTCAGTTGTTAATTTAGTAACAGGCTTGTTAAGTGAATCTGGCTCCGCCATTGATTTTGCTTATCAGAAGGTTGGAAAAGGGGATTATATGACCCCAGGACACTTGTCATAAATATGAGTGAGTTGCCAAGAATCTGAAATTTGGTCATGTGACCATGGGGATGCTGCAAAGGTCGTAACTGTGAAAAGCACTCAAAAGTCACTTTTTTCAGTGCTGTTGTAACTTTGAACGGTCACTAAACAAACTGTTGTAAGTTGAGGACTACCTGTACTAGCTTCAGTGCATCTTCTTCACCATTCTTCATGCCCAAGTATTTGTAGAGATTGTCTTCATCCAGATGCTTGATGCTATTTTCATATGGCATCTTGGTTCTTTCATTTTTCACTATTTTTTTTCCTCTTTAAATGGTAAGGGTGGCACATTTGTCACCAGTACAAATTCCATCGCAATATCTTGGCTGTATTTTAAGTGTTGAAAAGGAATTCCGTTTCAGGAGATGTTTTCCGATACAGCTTCAGTTCATCCATGAGGAAGTGGGATAACCTAATAGATGCCTTTGATGTTTGATAGTCATGTTCAATGGAATCAATGCAATAACAAACAGCAGTGTGATAGTGAGTCTTGAAATTTTCTTCCCTTTATGTTAACTTCTCTCAATCTATCATCATTGACTAGCAACTGTGTCTGCCATTGTGCCATTGATCTTTGCACAAAGCTTCTGATATTTCTACCGATTCCTGCTATTTTTAGGTACTTGACTCTCCAGGCAGGTGGCAGGCAATTGAATGCCTTCTTGTAATAAATCCAAGCTACCTTCAAGTTGATCTTCCTTCTCTTACAGTTTTCTAAAATCATCTTGTCAATTAGAAGCTGATCCTTTGTTACTCTGCTGTTGGGCAGTTTCTTTTCTGCTCAAGTGGAAAGCATTTGTTTTCTTCAGCTAGATGCTGTTGGATTACCACAGTACCACAGAAGCTACCAAGTGAAAGTAAACAGACAATTAGCCTTTAGTTGTCTGTTGTGCCCTTTTTGTTGGATCTCTCATTATGAGGTAGGCTTTGCCAGATGTTAATCAATCTTCAATTTCACTTTCTTGCAGTATGTTTGCTTGTTTAGTTATTTATCAAATTTATATGGCTGCACATCTCACAGAAAGTGACTCTGGGTCGTGTACAACAATCCAAAGACATTAATCCAGCTCAATGTTGTTAAACGGCTTGGCCATGACTAGGTATACATGAGCCAAACATTTCAACCGAAAACCATGCAGTTCATCTTTGCCTGGTACTGACCAATTCTTGATCTTTCTTTTTTTTCCCTGCCATTTCTGCTGTTATTACCAATTCTTTCATTTCATTTCAATTTCATTTCTTTTTTTCCCTTTCTACCTCTTTCATCAACAGTAGAGACCTTCAAATTTCTAGGTTCTACCATATCGCAAGATCTAAAATGGACACCTAACATCAAAAACATCATCAAAAAAGCACAAGAAAGAATGTTCTTTCTGCGCCAATTCAGAAAGCTCAAACTGCCCAAGGAGCTGCTGATACAGTTCTACAGAGGAATTACTGACTCTATCATCTGCACCTCTATAACTGTCTGGTTTGGTTCTGCAACCCAACAAGACAGACACAGACTTCAGAGGATAATTAGAACTGCAGAAAAAACAATTGCTACCAACCTGCCTTCCATTGAGGACCTGTATACTGCACGAGTCAAAAAGAGGGCTGTGAAAATATTTACAGACCCCTCACATCCTGGACACAAACTGTTTCAACTCCTACCCTCAAAATGATGCTATAGAGCACTGCACACCAGAACAACTAGACACAAGAACAGTTTTTTCCTGAACCCCATCACTCTGCTAAACAAATTGTCAGGGTTCCGAATAG
>QLTV01003646.1:1312587-1339818 GCA_003457575.1 Thermophis baileyi
GTTGAGTTGGCCATGCCCACCCAGGTTTTGTGGCTCCCGTTGTTTTGTTTTCTGTGGGAAACGGGCCCAAGTGGCTCTTTGAGTGTTTAAGGTTGCAGACCCCTGCACTAGTGGCTTGCTTTGTCAGTGTTGGTGGAAGTATTCTTGGTGGTTCCTTTCTTAGGCTATTGCTTACTGTTAGCTTGTTTGGCAGGTCCTTGATTGGGGTATTGTTTGCTTCTTGATTGTCGGTCCATTTTTTTCTCTTTTTTTCTTTCTGGTTTTTTTTTTAGACATAATATGTTTGTTTTCTTACATGTGCTGTTTGAATCTTTAAAAAAAACCACAATTGTTTAAAGTCAGCCAGGTAAGGATCAGAATTTAGACTCTTTAGAGTTTATCACCTGGAACCCCATGCTCTGTTTGGATTCCTCAAGGAGTATCCCTTGTTGGAGATGAAAAAATATCAAGTTCAGGCATTCCTCAAAGTCTGCACCTTTTACAAATAAACTAAGAACTGGCAAAAGGCTCAACAGCACTTGTGGATTTCTCTATCTCCTCCCCTATTTTCTAGACCAGCCACTCCTTTCCTCCTCCAAGTGAGGGCTCTCTTACCATCATTCTGCCACCAGAAGTTTTGAGATCACTGGCCTTTTATCCCAATCCCACCCCATCTAATATAAAGACATCATACCCTGTTTCCCCCAAAATAAGACATCCCCTGATAATAAGCCCAATCGGGCTTTTGAGTGCCTGGCAATAAGGCCAAGCACTTATTTCAGGGTTCAAAAAAATATAAGACAGGGTCTTATTTTTGGGGAAACACGGTATTAGGTTTCGGAGACTGCCCATCGACTGCAGCCTTCCTGTACCAAAGTCCTTGTACCTCACAGTTTCAA
Organism: Thermophis baileyi; assembly: GCA_003457575.1. Classification (NCBI taxonomy): domain Eukaryota; kingdom Metazoa; phylum Chordata; class Lepidosauria; order Squamata; family Dipsadidae; genus Thermophis; species Thermophis baileyi. The sequence continues at coordinate 1,313,466 of QLTV01003646.1, forward strand.
GGGGCAGGAGGTCCTTTTTAAGGGGTCTAATAAATATATCAATATGGCTGACTTCAACACATAATCTGAAACCCTGCTTAATGGGTCTTCCTAACTAGAGACATCGTCTTTGTTAATTAGAGATGGATGAGTTTGTGAAGTATGGTTTCACAATAATTTTATTGTTTCCAGTAGGATATTCTTTGGTCCATTCATGCAGATTGGCCATCTCAAAGTTGGATCCTTGCAATGCCTTTAGGGCTGGTTGGGAAGTTCCAATTACTGCAGCAATAAGATTCCTGACAGGGATGCATTATTTTGCCATATAACAAACACATATTGAACTAATGCTAAAGATATTTCTTAGCTACAAAGCTACTGTTGAGACATAATTAAAGTACTAGGGCCAGGACTAGGAGAAGGCAAAGAACACCTCCATGTCTCCATTTATACCAGTCTATCAGGCAACTACAATATGGATGGCCAGTTAGTAACAATGTAGAGCTGGGTTATCTCTATGGTAACAGCCTATGGGCTGACTTTTTCTCAATAAGGTACTAGCATCTATTTTATGATGGCCTTCCTCAGGCAGCAACTCCCACTAGTACTGATCTTTTTAAAATATGGTTTTTATTTTCTAGTATTGCTTTGATATTAGTATTGGAAACTGCCCCAAGGCTTCTTGAATGAGAAGCCATCTATAAATCATTTTAATACATAAACTAGACAATTTCTGCCCTGTTGGATCAGTGTTTCAGATATATGTCCTTACTTAAACAGAATTACCAAGGGTAGGTAAAAAAACAGTGGAGCAAGACTGGCTTCCTGCCAGCTTCCCCATTGAGTTTGCTTGTGGGAAAATCAGAAATCTCCCTTCCCTTCCCTTCCCTTCCCTTCCCTTCCCTTTTCTTCCTCGCCCATCACTTCCCTCCCCATCCCATCCCATCCCATCACATCCCTTCCCTTCCCAGCAGGCAGGTAAATGGCTGCGGCTGGGTGGAAGTGGGAGCAAGGGATTGCAAGACTGACTGGGAAACTGTCACAGAATATGGAAAATGAAGATCATGTGACCACAGCAGTGGGCCAGCAATGCAGTAGCAGCCAGTAGAGTGAAGCAGTCATAACTTTCTCAAATTTCATTTGAGAGTCGTGGGTTCCAGATTTTGGATGCATTCTGTAAATTGGCCCATTTGACATAACTTGTTTCAAACGTTGGTGCCCTGTGATGCAGTGTTTCGCCCAGTTAAAGATCAGTGAGATGTGGTCCCTTAGGTTGTCGCTGGGACCCCATGCGCATCTAGTATATTGCATACTAATATCAATTTCAGTCATTATATGTGGCTGACAATTCCCACAGCAATGCTCAAAATGCTCTAATGAAACCAATTAGAAAGGTGATCATCACATTTCTGATCAGAGGATAGATAGATGATAGATGGGAGGGAGGGNNNAAGAAAAGTAGAATAAGAATGAATGAAAGAAAAAAAGAGAAAGAAAGAAGAAAGAAAGAAAGAAAGAAAGAAAGAAAGAAAGAAAGATATTATAGAGACCAGTTCTCCATCTCTTCTTATTCCTTTTATCAGAGAAAGGTTAGGGTAGGAATACCTTATATTATTATAATGTCCAAGATGGATTTTTTTACTTGTATCAAATGTTTAGCAAAAGAATCCAGTTCAGCAGCATCAATCTTCAGAAATTCTCCCAACTAAAACTCTATTCTTTCTGTTCTCTGTATTGAAACATTAATGTAAAGGGTTTTATTTATTTTTTTAATTTTTTTTTAAGGGAAAGAGCGAAAGGCCTTTTGCATTGCAAAATCAGACTCCACATATGACTTGACTACAGAAAACCCATTTGAAGAGTAAAAGCTCAACCGGACATGTATTGTCTATTCAAACAGAAGCTACTCTTGACGGACTAGATAGGGAAACACCTGAATTAATATTAATACTTACAAATTATTGCATTTACAAGGTCACAACTCCCTCTTTGAGACTCACCTTAACCAGAGCAGGAAAGCTGCTGATGCTTGACTGATGTATATTTCTGAGAAACCAGAGGAAAACTAAAATGGAATGACACTCACAAGAATAAATAGCCCAGTGTTGAAAGCAAAGGTGAAAAATCTTGTCCAAGGTTTAAAAAAAAAAAATCCTCCCTAGCAGGAAACTGAAGTCTAAGATAACAAAGAAGTAATGCTTTCCAAGGTGATGGGGCGAAAGGCCTTTTCCAATGAAGCAAGAGAAAATATGCCATATAACCCGCAAATAGTGAGTCAAGAGACTAATGCCACAACTTTATTACTAAGTTGTTCATTAGCACCATCAGAAAAGGTCAATAGATCATTCAAGCAAGAAGCAAACAGCTGGGAAATTAAAGCCGTATGTTTAAATATAATGCATTATTGATGATGGTAGATACTCTAAACTCTAGTAACTACAATTTCGATAACAGGAATTAAAACTTCTGGTAGTATGGATGATTCTATTAACCTTGGTGTTTAAGGGCATTCTGTTTTGAACAGTTAGTTTAAAACAAACCTGTTTTGTCCCTGAACCAATCAAGCCAGTTTTTGCTTCCTTTTCATTTCCTTCAACTCAACAGAATATTGAAAAGAAACAGGGAGTTGGGACACTGTCCACACATCTTTCTTTTAGCGGGCTGAGTCTCAAAAAACTAAACAGGGTTGATCAAAACTGAGGTGGGGAGAGAAGCAAAAATATCCCTCAAGTCTGAAAAGGGGTTGGGTCAGGCTGGGATCTGCAGGGAAAAAAAATGCCAACATTTTTGTATATTCTTATAAAAGAGACAAATGCCTTTTGGTTGGGTTAAGTCACTTTGGTTCCTTCAAGTCAGCTTTTGATTTGGGAAGTGGTTTGCCATTACCTCCTTTCTAAGAATGAGAAAAACTGACTGACTCAAGGTCACATGGCTGGCTTTGGGCCTAAGGCAGGACGAGAAATGACTGTCTCCTACTTTCTAGCCTAATGCCTTAACCACAACACCGATCTGTCTCTCAACAGCATTTTAGGAAGTTGGTGGCTGCTCCATTCTAAACTCCCTTTCCACCTCCCTCCTGGTCAGCCAACCCTGAGCAAAGCATATGTAGCTTGCCCTATGCTCATATATACATACAAAAATATGGCCCCTGCTATTAAAAAGGTTGTAAGGAACATGCTTGACTGTCATGATATGACAGCATCGTATCTATTCACCTCAAGTGCTGATAAAAACATCTTGTGCACATATTGCAGACTAAGCATTTAATTATGCAGACACAAAGCAAGAGAGGACATGGAGTGGTGCAACGGCCTAGAGGTGGAGCTCTCGCTTCACAATCAGGAGGCTGTGAGTTCGATCCTAGGTAGAGGCAGATGTTTCTCTGGGCACGTTGAGATTATATCTGCTAAATATAACTCTGCATTGGCGACAGGAAGGGCATCCGGCCAGTAAACACTCAGACTCCACCCCACAAGGGATTATGGAGTCATTAAATGAAGATGATGAAGAAAGCAAGAAAGGAGATGAGAGAAGTACAAAATTTCCATCCATGGTGTGGAGAAAACAGAACTCCCTAAAACGTATTTCTCAAATAATACAATAACCTTTGGAGTTCATTTCCACAAGATGCAGTGAGTGATTCATCAACAACTACTATTTGTGAGGGCTAATGCTAGTGGGACAGTATATCTTTCAACAACAGTTTTTGAGAAGCATAAGCAGCAATATTTCCTTGCATTCAAGCTCAATTAGTACCAGTGTGAACAGCAAGTTAGAACAAACAGATCTGCATCGCCGAGTTTCAGTTTTGCCACCTCATTTGGAGATGTCAGAAACTGATTTTGAGCACTTCTTTTCCATATACAAAACCCAAGATTTACAACTAAAGCATGGCTCTTCCTTAATGTGTCAAATATATGCCACTCAGACTTACTACATTTCTTTGAAACTTTGACAGCTTGAATTTTAATTGTAATCTCTGTGTGACCTGCAAAATTACTTTTGACATTCAAGGGATAATTGGGAGTAACCTCTGATCCCATTTCCCTATTGCATACCCCATTCTATCAATTTCTCTCCTCACATCCTTACATATTAAACAAAAATATGCAACCTGATGAAAGAGCTCCTAAGGACACACAGCACCAGCACAACCTTATGTGAAAATACTTCAAGACCCTCAACCAAGCATTTTCTACCTCTTTGCCATAATATCCAAACCAGGCCACCCAGGCTGTCCCATTGTCTCAAACACTGGAATTATCACAACTGAAATATCAAGTTTCATGGACTTTGTGTTTAGACCTTAGGCCACCAGCACTCACAAGGCCTCACAGACTTCCAAGACTTCAGAGAGCCGAGGTGGCGCAGTGGTTAGAGTGCAGCACTGCAGGCTACTTCAGCTGACTGCTAGCTGCAGTTTGGTGGTTCAAATCTCACCGGCTCAAGGTTGACTCAGCCTTCCATCCTTCCGAGGTGGGTAAAATGAGGACCCAGATTGTTGGGGGCAATATGCTAACTCTGTAAACCGCTTAGAGAGGGCTGTAAAGCACTATGAAGCGGTATATAAGTCTAAGTGCTATTGCTATTGCTATTCCTAAAAAACCGTGAATCCCATAGGAAATCTCCCTAATAACACGATTTTAGCCATTATACACCAATATCCCCCGCAAACATGGACTACAATGAGTCACGGTGGCGCAGTGGTTACTGCAGGCTACTTCTACTGATCACTGGCTGCCTGCAATTTGGCAGATCGAATCTCATCAGGCTCAAGGTTGACTCAGCCTTCTATCCTTCCGAGGTCGGTAAAATGAGGACCCCGATTGTTGGAGGCAATAGGCTGACTCTGTAAACCGCTAAGAGAGGGCTGTGAAGCACTGTGAAGCAGTATCTAAGTCTAAGTGCTATTGCTATTGCTACAAGCCTTTAAGAACATCATCACTGATACCAAAACAGCATCCCACCCAGCTGTAATTTATATTCATCCAAACAACCTCAATGATGATACAAGGAGTATAAATCCTTCCATTCCCCACCATCCAGTCAGAACTGAAGAAGCTTCTTGGATGAGAAGTGAAACGTCTTCAAAGAAAAACCAGAAACTCCAGTTGCCTCTTGAAAAAAAGCACCTTTGGGATAACCATGACCTGGATGACTAAGAATTTCCATAGACAACCTCAACAATGGAAATAGCATGTACTTGGAATCTGCGGTGGAGCCATGAATGTGTTGCCCACATCTTCATGGCTGACCTAGAACATTGATGTCACTATAAATCTCCACAAGGGACCTATAAAAACCATGTTATACAACCTATAGATCACCATGAATACCTATTTGCTTCCAGCTTTCACTCAGAACATACCACCAAATATAACATCAATAGCCAGCTAAATTTGTTCTATCTCACTTAATAGAGATATTCGACTTGTAGAATGAATTCAGGAAATTGAACTATCCACTCAACAATTTCAACTGACAAATCAATACAGCCAGATTGGGTCTATTAAAAGGCAGACCACAGAAACAGAATAGCAGAATACCATTTAAACCACTGAAGTCTTAATAGGGGACCACTAAACCACTAACCCACTTAATAGGGGACAACCCTCACTGGACAATGACAGTAACTTTCTCAGGACTTGATGGCCGGCTTATTTTTCTAATTCAGTTATTCAGCCATGTCTGACTCTTTGTGATCCAATGGACCATAGCAACTCAACGCCCCTCTTCTCCACTGTCTCCCAGATTTGGCCCAAATTCATGTTTGTTGGATCAATGACACTATCTAACCATCTGATCCTCTGCAGTCCCCTTCTCCTTTTGCCTTCAATCTTTCCCAACATCAGGGTCTTTTTCAATGAGTCCTCTCTTCTCATTAGGTGGCCAAAGTATTTGAGCTTCAGATTCAGTATCTCTCCTTCCAAAGAACTGTCAGGGTTGATTTCCTTTAGAAATGACTGATTTGATCTCCTTGCAGTTCAAGGAACTCTCAAGAGTCTTCTCCAGCACCACAATTTGAAAACATCAATTATTCAGCGCTCAGCCTTCCTTTTATGGTCCAATTCTCACAGCCATATTTTACTACTGGGAGCAGGCCCATACTTGCTTACAATCAACCTGAAACAGATTCTCACAAGCAACTGGGACAATGATGCCAACCAGAACTTGTAACAAAGCCAGATGTTACTTTGTCCTCGTATCAAGAAAAACAGTACCCTCATAGTGTTGACAACAAGTGCACACATGAGATCAGAAGCACCTCCACATGTTCTTCCTTTAATGTGATATGTGCCATCATCTGCCAGCAATATCCATCTGGAATCTGTGTCGGACAAATTCTGTGCAAAAGAATTAGTGGGCAGAAGCTTAACATCAGGGCTCAAAGCAAGGGCAAAGTAATAGCATAGCATTGGAGGCTCCCAGATCGCTCAATAGGAGATTGAAATTGACTGCTTTGGAAAAACACGACTTTTAGCAGCTCTATTGAATGAATAATTGCTGAACTCAGACACATCAAAAGGTTTCTGGCAATCTCAGAAGGTCTCAACAAACCCAATGGGTAATGTAACCTGCATCTGCATAATCAACTTGTCTACCCCTCTCTTCCCCCATCTCGTTCCAGTTTAAATCTTATATCAGTCTAACCATTTTAGGCATCTGATGAAGCTTATGCTTTTTAAATAAAACTTCATAGTCAGAAAAAGTGCTACCAAAATCCTATTTTGTCGCACTGTATACTCCTCTTACAATATTCTACTCCCCAGGACAGTTTATACAGAAGAGAAATTTAATGAAGTATTAGTACTTTAGAGTCTCCACCTAATATCACATTATAGTTTTGAAGACAATTAGCACTACTATTACATAATTAACTATCTTGCGAGGCATAAATGTTCTCTCACATTTACTACAGTAAACTCTAAAAATCTCTATTAAACAATTCAATAAATAACATTATTTATACACTACTAAAATTCTCCTGGCTGTTTGTCTGATTGTACCCTCCAGATAGCCCAAACTATGCATTATACTGGAACAGTTTTTGAATCAAAGTACCTCAAATACATTAACTCACAGAATGCATTAAAAATTGGGATCCATCAGCCTGTGGAGTTGAAATAGAAATTCACACCATTTTTATTCACAAAGTTCTGGCCACTGCAACATCCCCAGGGTCATTTCCAATGCTCCCTTACCAGTTTCCCACAAGAAAAGTCAATGATGAAGCTGGCAAGAAGTCAGAAATTACTCCTACACTCCTACCATACCAATTTTTTAATCAAAATTAATTTTCAAACCAAACCAATAGCAGTACAATTCAGGAAAATGTAAGGTTCATTTGCATCAGAGTGTGCACTACCTTTCTCTCAAAGGATGACCCATCAGGTCATAGATTGTCTAATAAGTACATTAAATATACAGTATAGACAGGGGTGGTATTCACTTACCTTCCCTACCGGTTCGCAAATGTGAGAGCGCGCGCACTCTCTCGCTTCGCTTGCACGTGCCACCTCCGCGCATGTGCACGCCCTTCCGCACATGTGCACAGGCTCAAAAACGTGCCTAAAAAGCACAGCATAGAGCCGGGGCGGGTGGACAGAGCCACCCGCGATTTCCGCTACCGGGTCTGGTGAACCGGACAGAACCGGCTGAATACCACCTCTGAGTATAGATTTGCATTAGTGACACACAGTAGACACATTCGTGAGACACATTTGACTTGTGGAGAGCTGTGCTACTTAAAGTATGGTCTAAGATTACTGATAGTCTTCAAATTGTTACAGTCTGTAATGAAAACTGTACAAAAAAAATATTACAAGTGTAATAACTATTCTCTGCATCAATCATCTCTACACACCACTTTCAATGAACAATGTGTACAATTTTAGTAATTCTTTTCTTTTTTCCTATGATTGTTCTGACAATATTTATTGAAATATAATTTCATGTCTGCCGAATCTAATAATAAAAATGGGCTTCTACTGTGTATCTTTTTGTTTCATTTTTAATAATTCATTTTTATTGTATTTCACAAAAATATCAGCCCACGATAGATTGGATTTTTTTTAAAAAAATGGTTCTTCAGCAGAGACAGCTTGAGAAGGACATTTTTTTCTATCTGGCAGATATAAACAAGATGGAATATACGTGTCTCAGTCTTCAGATAAGAACGATCAATGTCAGAATCCATGTATTTCTTTATGGATGGTGCTCTGTGTATTCCTACAAATTTGTAACTGAAGCCTATAATTCGGGTCAGTTCTGCTTTATCACTTCAGAAACAAAGCAACTTTTCGACTGAAACCTTTCTCTACCAAAACTAATAATTAGAGATATCACCTTAATCCAGAATTCCCCAACCTTTCTGTTGGCTTTGAGGACTGGCAGGCCGGGGGGTGGAGAGGAGATGGTTCCACGTGTATTCAGCTCCATTTGCACGAGCGGAATGCATGCGCGCCCGCCACTCACACAAATGGAGCACATATGCACACGCTCGCCCACTGCTGATGCAAGTGGGGATACACATGCACATGCACACCCTCTGCCGTTTCTGCTGCCTGGTTGCAAACAGCTCATGGCCCACTAGTGGCCTGTGGCCGAGAGGTTGCCTTAATCCATCTATATTTTAATCTAGATAATCCTGCTGTAATGTTGTTAAATATTTACTCAGCTTCACAGAAGTCGGAAACAGTTTGGTTGCCACAAGCTTATTATCCTGGAAGGTTTTAATACTTTCAGATCTATAAAAACAAAATATTTCTTATATGTTATTCTTTTGTGATTTGTGGTTGTAGTCCACTCCAGCAGCCAAACTGAGCTCAAAAGTGCGGAATCAATTAAACGTATACATTCCTACAATGTTTTAAATATTTTTGATCAACAAAACTTTTTTTTTTCTTATGAACAACTTCGTAGTTTGGGCTAGGAAGTCATAACCGAGCTGGTGGTATCTATGGAGATTCTCAGTCATCCAGGTCATGGTTGTCCCAAAGGTGCTTTTTCAAGAGGCAACTGGGCTTTCTGGTTTTCCTTTGAAAATGTTTCGCTTCTCATCCAAGAAGCTTCTTCAGCTCTGAGCTCATCCAAGAAGCTGAAGAAGCTTCTTGGATGAGAAGCGAAATGTCTTCAAAGAAAAAACAGAAAGTTCAGTTGCCTCTTGAAAAAGCACCTTTGGGATAAGCTGGTGAGGGGCAATTTTTTCAGTCCAGGGATTGCATTTATCTTTCTGTGGCATAAAGAGAGCTGCAATCAAATGCACATGGGTGCAATAGCACTTAGACTTATATACCGCTTCACAGTGCTTTTTACAGCCCTCTCTAAGCAGTTTACAGAGTCAGCATATTGCCCTCAACAATCTGGGTCCTCATTTTACCCACCTCGGAAGGATGGAACGCTGAGTCAACCTTGAGCCGGTCAGGATCGAACTGCTGGCAATTGGCAGAATTACCCTGCAATACTGCATTCTAACCATTGTGCCACCATGGCTCTTAAACTGTAGGTGAAAAGTAGATTAGAAATGCTGGTGTTGATTTCTAAGACTGATTTTACTTTTTTTTTTTTTCGTATTTGGTAAACCAGTAGATTGGGTTCCAAACCTCCCATTGGAGTCTCAGAAGCAACTGACGAAAGCTGTCACTACTAAACAAGCCCGCACACTCAGTGGGAGAGAGATTAACTGATAACCAGCATACCTAGGTTCACTTCAAAGTCACCTGCTGAGATTTACAGCCAAAAGAAGATTTGAACCTCTACTGAAACCCAATTCTCTCTCCACAATCTTTCTAATACTTGTTCTTTACTCATGATAGAGCCTCAATATGTTGAGACAATTCAGTGATAAAAAAACCCTCTTGTTTTTTCTTCTGATTCTTCTAAAACAAGGTGCAACCATATGTGGCTCCACACCTAGACACATAGCAGTATATCTGTTCATTATTTGCAATATACTTTCTTGCAGAGCTGAGGTGGCGCAGTGATTAGAGTGCAGTACTGCAGGCTACTTCAGCTGACTGCTAGCTGCAGTTCGGCAGTTCAAATCTCACCGGCTCAAGGTTGACTCAGCCTTCCATCCTTCCGAGGTGGGTAAAATGAGGACCCAGATTGTTGGGGGCAATATGCTGATTCTGTGAACCGCTTAGAGAGGGCTGTAAAGCACTGTAAAGCGGTATATAAGTCTAAGTGCTATTGCTATTGCTATTGCAGGAAGTGTCAAGCACCTGGGAAATCAGGAGATTCAGGCAGTTCAAATGAGTATAAAGATTTATTGCACGCTTAAGCTCTCTACAAGAATCTGAGCTACTAATGGTCAAAGCAAATTGGTGGTAGATAAGAGTCAAAGGAATTCAAGGTGGACTGGACTTAGATCTCTTGTAGGTGTGCAGGAACTCATGACTGATGATGCATTTGACCCCTCCCTCAGGCTCATCCTGGTCATCTCCTACAGGAAGCATTGTTTTGATTGGTGGGTATGAGATTGGGCATGGAAGAAACCCTCTTTTTAATATAGTGCTTGGCTTTCTAAATAATTTTCCATAATAAATGAAGTAGTTTCAAACAGCCTTGCTGAAAGAAAAAGAAGAAAGAAAGAAAGAAAGAAAGAAAGAAAGAAAGAAAGAAAGAAAGAAAGAAAGAAAGAAAGAAAAAGAAAAGAAGTCAGCATCTGCTATTTCTACTTATGACAAGTACTTATTAAATTGTGTTATTCCAGGGGCTAGAATATTCTGTTTTACTTCTGCCTGTAGCTGCTGTTATTTGCATAGCTTATTCATGCTGCGAAATGAATATTGCCTTTTGTGTCTTAAACTCAGCTTAAATAACTTGCCATTTTTACCTTTCTAAGATATGACTAATACTGTCTGAATGCCCAGAGGGATTCTATAATGCACACATGCGCTGTATGAATTCTGAATTATTTTTTTCTCTGCTCATATGAAGGCATTAAATAAAGATTAACGAGACATTTGGGGCCCACATTAGCAGCACAGTATACAACAGATATTATGCTAATGATGATGGTGTCCCATTCAGTGACCTGACTCGACTCAACCCCTCTCTCCTTCCAAACCTGAATACATTTAACATCAAATAATAGCTTGGAGCATTTTGCATTTAAGAAGCAAACTCTGAGCATCTTTAAGGATGATTAGAAGAAAGAAAAACAATGCATGTCTTTGATCAGAGAGCTCTTTATTCCAAATGTTGACAAAAGTTCTCCCAAAATTGCTTATTTTTCAAATGTAATATGGTAATCTTGAAAACTGGAAAAATGCTTTTAAAATCCTTAGCTAGGTACCATAATTGAGAATGGGAAGAATAAAGATAATAAATTATTTCACATTAACTCCAATGTTCTCCCTATCTACCAAGGCAGTTCTCTGCATTGTGATGAACAGACATGGCCATGGATATACAGTACATAGCCTGCACACCTACAATTCATATACCTGTACAGGAATCCATCAGAGTTGGGGGCTTAGAAATTCAAATAAATAAATAAAATTGCAAAGAAAATTCAGAAACTCACATAGGATGACATGGGCATTCATGTAAAAAGGTATAGAAAGTCCTCTATCCAATGGTTGAGAGCTAGTTTGGCGAAGTTGTTAAGGCACAATGTTAGAAACCAGGACTGAGTTCTAGTCCCGCTTTAGATACGAAGCCAGTTGGATTATCCTAGGCTCTCAGTTGGATTATCTCTACCTTCTCTCTCAGCCCTACAAAGGAGACAAGGGCAAATGACTTCTGAAAAACCTTGCCAATAAATCTGCAAGGATTAGTTCAGGTAGCTGCTAGGAGTCAACACTGACTCAAAGGCTGGCTTATTTTTTTTTTTACAGAACTGAGGATGAATGTGGGTGAAACAGGAGCCAATGAATGGATTGACTTAGAATTCATCTCTGGATTAAAGAGAAAACAAGGATTGCCCATGTTTGACTCCATACAGATTCTCCCTTTGAAGAACACAGAGAGAGCAACACAGCATTGTTCTGTGGGTTTGAGAGGTCTGAGGGTTGGGGGAATATTCATCTGGCCTAAGCCATATTTGGCACAATGTCTATGGAGATTCTCACTCATCCAGGACATGGTTGTCCCAAAGATGATTTTCCAAAAGGCAACTGGACTTTCTAAGTTTTTTTTCCTTGAAAACATTTCGCTTCTCATCCAAGCTTCTTGGATGAGAAGTGAAATGTTTTCAAGGGGGAAAAAAAACTCAAGAAAGTCCAGTTGCCTTTTGGAAAAGCACTCTGGGGACCATCTTTGGCATCTTTCAGAGGGGCACTAACTTCTCCTACTTCCTCTCTTAACTAGTTTAGGAAGTTGCTTATTACTGATTTCTTTGTATCTTCTAAAGGGCAAGCTGCATTTTGTTGCCAGGAAAATCTCTCTACCATGGATGACAGAAGCTCCAATGTAAGACTAAGGATTAAGAAGAAAACCTTTACTTTTAGGAAAACAACAAAACAGAGACCAGAATGTGGATTTTTCAAAGTTAAGGAGCTAGATAGACTTAAAAGAGCGTTTCTTGAAGGGATTTAAAAATGTTTTTAAAAGTATACATTATGAAGTCTTTGAAATTAATTGTAAGAAATCCTCCTGTGGGAAAATGTTGTTGATTGGAAAATAAACAGATGATAAGAAGGAACTTGAAGGCTGGCTACAGGAAACCAGAGAACAAAGGATTACTCTTAAAGGAGAACAGACCCATTCATACAACAGAGCAACAATATTTGACCATAGAAGAAATTAAGGCTGTTGGGGAATTCAGAAGTTATGTAACAAGATTGTTTGATATTATACCAGAGGATACAGAGATTTTATTGGCCAAAACAAAGACTGAGGCTGATTTGAACGTGGATTTGGAATTTTAAAACATGCTGGATTATAAAACTGATGTGTAAAAAAAAATTATGGATCTGAAAATGGATTATAAAATGCCAGAATAAAAGAACAATATAGAAAATGATGCCGAAATGTATTTACGAATGAAACCAGTTGATGTCTTAATAATTAAAGGGGCATATAAATAATAAATCAGTAGATTGACCTGGAAAGCCTTCATATTTTGGATTTACAAAACGAATGTGTGGAACCATGGAGACAAAGAGGGATTGCTCTAGCTGTTCCTGGAAGGAGACAAAGAGAAAATTATAAGAAATGAACTTGTGACATACTATTTGATAAGACTAAAGATCAAAATTTTTAAAACTAAAAAGGACATTTATAAAGTAAATCTGTTTGATCAGGGTAAGATACTGATGATGAAGGATGATAGAAGATGATAGATAGATGATAGATGATAGAAGATAGATAGATAGATAGATAGATAGATAGATAGATAGATAGATAGATAAGAGATAGAGATAGAGATGTTTCTGGTAGCTGTTAATGGGATTTGTTTTTGACCAGGACTCAATGACAAAGCTTTAAAGATCTGTTTATAACTGAGAAGAGATTACTTTTGCTTTATTTCTTAAAGAAAGTGATGTTTGGATTATAACATTGAATTTTTTAAGTTAAATATATATGTTGATATTTCTGGTAATTCTTCAGAGCTTCTTCAGCCCTGACAGGATAGTGGGGAATGGAAGTATTCCAGGTCTTCAAAGAAAAAACAAGAAAGTTCAGTTGCCTCCTGAAAAAGCACCTTTGGGACAACCATGACCTGGATGACTGAGAATCTCTACAGACTTTTAGCTGCACAATTTGGGATGAACACCCCTTGAATGGTGTGGGAGTAGGAATGGATTTCTAGAGAAAAAACTGCAGACTATAGGAACCAGGAGCACTACTCAGGTGACCCTGAGGACACAGATAAACCTCCAAGTGATTTAAGGGCCCTCTAAAAGGATGCAAATGACCAGCTGTCTGTAAGGAATTTAAATCCTTCCATTCCCCACTATCCTGTCAGAGCTGAAGAAGCTTCTTGGATGAGAAGCGAAGCGTCTTCAAAGAAAAACAAGAAAGTCCAGTTGCCTCTTGAAAAAAGCACCTTTGGGACTACTGAGTCAAAGCCATCTTTTAAAAAGTTAACATGATCACATTGTAGTAATCCACTAGACCAGAGACTTGTAATATGGTGGAAAGCAGACCATGCAACAATTCCTACTTTGTCCTTTACAATATCAGAAGCAGATAACTGCATATTGTATGGCCAGCATAACGGTGCCTAAATGTAGAAAAAAACCTGAAAAGGAAAGAACCCCAAAAAAGGAATTTCCGGCCCATGGAAGATATATTTTCTTGTTTTCAAAAACCATTTTCCTCAGTATTCACTTTTCCCTCTTCTGTGTGTGATACATTTGAAGCAAGAACTGATATTCCCCCCTCCCCGCCCCGCCCTGCATGGCTGAAATGGATCCAAATTACCAGCATTTGCAGAACACTCTTCAGAAAAGAATGCAAAATAATAATGCATTAGGCTTTTTGATGGATGCACGATAAAGGAAGCAAAAATAAAATTAAAAACCCCCTCTTGCACACTATCAAATTTCTTTCTTCAGCATCAGTACTTATTTTATAGGCCTCTTTTATGAAACATATTTAAAATAATGTCATGTTAAGACACACTTAAATTCAGATTCCTAGCCATTTCAGAGTTGGGCTCATAGCAAGAATGGACAGACATTTTCCAAGACTGGAACTCCCTGTCTATTTGTCAATAATACACATTTTTCTTTGGCTCTCTCTCTCTTTTTTTTATAATCTCTCAATAAACCAGCAGTCAGAAATATTTCTAAATTACATCAGGGAACAGGGAGATGAAATATATATATATTATATTTTGAGCACTGAGAAGTGGCTTTTTCCACGACTGCAATCTTTCCGTGAAAAAGCCAGATCTGGGAATAGACACTTATTTCATTTTCAGAGGCTTCAGTCATCCCCTTTTCACCTGTATCACAGAATAGGATTTTAGTATTTCAGCAGGGTCTTCTGTTCAGCACAAGTACAACTGTCCATTCAAGAGAAATCAAACCCTATGAATTGTAATCAAGACTCAATATTAAAGGATCTAGGTCTCTCAGTTCTTTGATCTGATCTCAACCTCGGGCATCAGATGATTTCCACCCAAGATGTCTCAAGTCAAATGACATTTATTTTCTAAGAAGAGGCTTGAGATAGATTCCTATACAGTCATATTTTAAATTTTGCTTTCTTGAATAAGTCTAAATTGATTGGGTTCGCACAATACACAATACTCCAACTATAACACTTCTACAATGGTTGAGTTTGCACAAGATGCTAGGCCGAAACCATTGAAACTGTATTACCCTTAATGTGTACTGTGAAGGGAGTTCTATATTCTAGGGAACAATATCCAAGTAGGAAATTTATTTATAGCCCCCCCCAAAGATCAAAGCCTGTAAATTTATTAAAATGCTTAAATGGTAGTTAATGAAGAGAATCTTTATGTTCTGACACTAGCTATGCTTTATCTGCATCCTTTTTAAAGGTCATCATTAGTAATTGTCTTCTTGATAGAGATATAATTAGTGTTCATTAACAGTACTACTACTACTACCATACTACTAGTAGTAGTATTTTCTGAGGAGAAAAAGGGAAAAAGAAGCAATGTATGTGAATATTCATTATATATAGATTATTCGTGTAGATGTGTTGCCTTTCCCAGTGCTATCCAACAATCTAATCACTACAACAGTGCTTCCCAAACGAGGGTAACTTATCCCAAATTAGGTAAAAGTGGTTATTCTTTGTCTAATGACACACACACACATTACTCATCATAATAGGGATGTTTAAATCAAGATTGTCCCAAAGGTGCTTTTTCAAGAGGCAACTGGACTTAGTTGTTTTTCTTTGAAGATGTTTCGCTTCTCATCCAAGAAGCTTCTTCAGCTCTGACTGGATGGTGGGGAATGGAAGGATTTATATTCCTTGTAGACAGCTGGTCATTTGCATCCTTTCTGAGGGTCACTGAAGCACTTGGAGATTTATCTGTGTCCTCAGGGTCACCTGAGTAGTGCAAATGGGTGTGGAGTCTTCTTGAAACTGCTGAAAGGACTGTGTTGTGGAGCTGTATTTTCTGCAGGATGTTTTCTGCCCTGTGTCCCAACCATGTGTCGCAACCATGCCCCGGATGACTGAGAATCTTCATAGACATTTAGCTATGCACTTTGGGATGAACACCCTCGAATTGTGTGGGAGTATGAACAGATTTCCAGAAAAATTGCAGACTAAAGGGACCATTTGTGCTTCAGTTTGAGATGCAGACAACACAGACTCGTCCCCAACAGCCTGTGCCTCTGTTCAACAGTGAAGGGACACAGGGCAGAAAACATCCTGCAGAAAACAACCACGACCTAGGTGACTGAGAATCTCCATAGAAACTTAAAGATTGCAACATGTACTAAAATATATTCAGAAATCTCCCAAGGCATTCCTATTAAGATGAAAATTGATGAAATTATCAATGGTAATTTCTCGAAATGACATCAAGATCGTTCAACGAAGTTGATTTTATAATACAGATAGTCCTCAAGCTACGACCACATTCAGCGACCGTTCAGTTTTATAACAGTGCTGAAGAAAGGGATTTAAGATAAGTCCTTAAGGTTTGGTAAGACTTTCTGATAAATGGTTTTGGGTAATGAAGAAAAAGGTTTGGGAAGTATAACACTAGATCATACTGCTTTTCACCTATATATGCCACTATAAAATTAATTTTAAAGGAGAGTGACACATGGAATATTAAATATATAGAGTAGGGTAAAAAGATAACATTCCTGAATAGTTATCTAGTTGAATTTCCCAGTTATTGTATGTTTGTTTAATAGAAAAAGAAAAGTAAGTCTTAATAGCACAGTATAAATCAGGGGTGTCAAACTCCATTTCATTGAGGGCCGCATCAGAGTTGTGGTTTGACCTTGGGAGGCCGGGGTGGGCATGGCCAGGTTGGCCATGGCCAGCTCGACATCACTCATGTTGTGGATGTGGTGGCCCGAGTGCTCTGCCAGTGAAAACAGGCTCCCGAGCTGCGTTTCAGCTGCGACAGCCTCCTGCAACCTTCTGCCAGTGAAAATGGAGCTCAGGAGCCCTCCCGAGCTCCGTTTTCATTGGCAGAGGCACTGAGGGCTGGTCCTTCGCTGTTTCCAGGGTGGCCCCATGGGACAGATCTAAGTGCCCCGCGGGCCGGATCTGGCCCCCGGGCCTTGAGTTTGACACTCCTGGTATAAATGATGGAAAATAGTAATATTACTGACTATGTCAGACTCAAATTATCCTACTTCATACACCTTGTTCAAAGACCAGGCTGTCTGGAGAAGGCTCTAATGTTTGGAAAGGTGGAAAGAAAAAGAAGACAATGATAACCAGCCACAAGGTGGAAGGACTTAGTTACAGAGGTGATAGGTACATCATTAGAAGAAAGATCAGCTTCGGGATAGATCATAATGGAGAAAATCTATTTGAGGGATTGCTAAGAGCTGACACCAATTTGATGCCACGCAATCAGCCAACTTTGTGATAAGCGTAACAATGAAGAATGTCCATTTTGTTTCACCTCTCCTTAGGTTCCAAACGTATGAATGCCGTTCGAAAGGAATGCTGGGCAGACTCCCAAACCAGCAAGTCTTCCAAAAGAAAATGAATATTTGTTTTATTTATATTCCGCTTTATTATTTTTATAAATAACTCAAGGTGGCAACCTTACCTACATATTCATCCTCCTCTTTCCCCACAATAAATCCCTATGAGTTGAGTTGGGCTGAGAGAGCACGACTAACCCCAAATCACCCTGCTCGATATAACTAGCTGGACTACAAGGACTAGAACTCACAGTCTCCTGGTTTCTAGCCTGGTGCCTTAAAAGAGAGCCACTATGGCACAAGGTCATCTGGCATATGAGCCAGTGCTGCATGCCAGTCCTGAGTGGGGAAATGCTTCCCCATCCAAAATTAAAGATAAAAGATTTCTAGGGGGAGAATGGAGCAAATACCCATAACCCAGTATTGCTAGTATTGAGCCTGAGTCTGTCCCTGCCTATCCAGTCCCTTCCACCCTCCAGATACAGTAAGGTATTTTCTTCTTCTGTGCATATTCTCCCATGAAAGGATGGCCCTGCTACTTGCAAAACTGGATGGCACTACATTATTAATTTACCCTGAGTGTCAGGATCCCACTGAATTTGGCATGCTATGACATAACACACTTCTTTGATGGCTAACAGAGAAGAGGTAGGAATTCAGCATGTTCCAAAATAACTGATCCCTAAGGCCTTTCAAAATTTATTTATTTTTATTTATTTGTTTGTTTGTCAAACATGTACAAGATAGCAGGTATAGGTATAAACATAAACATAATCAAGGTGAATACAGATAGATGAGGACAATAGGACAGTAGGACAGGGACGGTAGGCACGCTGGTGCGCTTATGCACACCCCTTACAGACCTCTTAGGAATGGGGTGAGGTCGACAGTAGACAGTCTAAGGTTAAAGTTTTTTGGGTTTGGGGAAGAAACCACAGAGTCAGGTAGTGAATTCCAGGCATTGATCACTCTGTTGCTGAAGTCATATTTTCTGCAGTCAAGTTTGGAGCGCTTTACATTAAGTTTGCATCTATTGTGTGCTCGTGTCTTGCTGTGGTTGAAGCTGAAGTAGTCATTGACAGGTAGGACATTGTGGCAGATAATTTTATGAACTACATTTAGATCTGTTCTAAGGCGACGTAGTTCTAAGTTGTCTAGGCCCTAGACAGGAGAGCTGTATTCAAGAATTGGTCTAGCGAATGTTTTGTATGCTCTAGTTAGCAGTGTAATGTTGCCAGAGAAGAAGCTACGAAGGATTAAGTTGATTCCTCTTAGTGCCTTTTTGGCAATGTTGTTACAGTGAGCTTTGGCACTTAGATCATTAGTTATGAGTACTCCAAGATCCTTGACAGAATGAGGGTCGTCTACAAGGTCGTGTCCTCCAAGCTTGTATTTTGTGTTCTGATTCTTTTTGCCAATGTGTAGGACAGAGCATTTGTTGATTGAGATTTGAAGTTGCCACTTGTTTGACCATTCTGATACATAGTCAAGGTCTTTCTGAAGGGTAGTAGCATTGTCTGTGGTGTTAAATATGAAATAGACACATGGACACAAAATATGTGTCAATGTGTCTATTTCAGAAGAGCCCATGAGAGGAAATTGCCAGTAACAAAACTTAACATTCATTAACTAACTCACTCTAGATTTAAGCTGAAATTTTGAAAATGAGATGAAAGTGAAAAACCTGCTTTAGCAACTGGCAACTGGCCACTACAGCTTCCCGAGTGAAAAAAGAGTGGGAGAAATTCTCCAAATAAACCTCCAAAACAGTATGTTCAATTTCTGAAAATATATTTCACAAGGGAATAGCACATATGTTGTGGATATCAGAATTGGCAAAACATTAATTCTGAAATGGTTAATTTACTCCAAATACTTAATAGAAGTGTGGCTTATCTGTCAAAATCTACAATGCCTTCCGATAGCAATATATTTAAATTCACTTTAATCGCTTCTCAGTCTATATAAAAGCCATGGTGGCGCAGTGGTTAGAATGTAGTACTGCAGGCTAACTCACTGCTCACCGCCAGGAGTTCGATCCTGATCGGCTCAAGGTTGACTCAGCCTTACATCCTTTCAAGATTGGTAAAATGAAGACCCAGACTGTTGGGGTCAACATGATGACACTGTAAACCACTCAGAAAGTGTTGTAAACCCTTATGGAATGGTATATATGTCTAAGTGCTATTGCTATTTTCATGCCACAATAGCAATACCTGCAGATACCACTGAAACTGTCCAATGTTAGTGTTATTTCCATGATTGGGGATCAGTTGACTAGCCCTGTTTCCAAGCCAGCCCTTGCTTGAGCCAACAAGCTCTAGTGACAGAGCTAGAAGAGGCCTATTCAATAATCCGTGTGTGAAGGGCTCAAAGCACAATGAGGTTACGAGCACTTTATTCCGTGATCTTTTCTGTATCTAGTACTGCAGTTTTCATAATGCTCCCATTGGCAGGTTTGAATGGGCACAGCCTCATTTCAGTGATTAAAAAAAAACAAAACCCACACACAACAACAACCCACACCTTTGGTCCATGTGTGAAGAAAATTCTCCCGTTTTCCCAACCCTTATAAACATTATGAATCCCAAAGTCTCTAGGAAAAAACTACGGTGATAAGCCCTGGAGGTTAGCAAAGTGTTAAGATTATTGCCTTGGCAGTAGTTTATGAGCAAAAAACCCAGAAACACACTCAAAATGTATTTCATTTTCTCTGCTTAACTGAAGTGTTTGGGAAAGCGTGAAGAACTATGGACCTATCAAGAAATCTTTTTAGATTAGTGCCAAAACTAGAAAATGTGAACAGCAGTTGCACACATACTGCAAAAGCATCATGTAACATATTCCAGAAGTTAAGCCGGTGTTCCAAAATACTAGAAAAATTCTGACACAAAGATTTTGTTATAGATGTTAAGAATGCACCATCATCACCCTGTCTGTCCAGGGTGGACACAAACAGAGACGGTTCCAATGAAGCTAGAACAACACACTTCCTTCATATAACTGGCTCCAGACCAGGGGTGGGTTCTAACTTACCTCGCTGCCGGTTCACTTCCTCCCGCGCCGCGTGGCCACGCCACATGGGCGCGTGCGTGCTTTGCGCCCGCATGAATGCACAGTGCAAAAAAATAAAAAAAATCCCCCCCCCAAAAAAAGCTGAAAACAAGATGGCGACACATGCGCAGTGCCGGAAACTCGGCTTCTGCGCATGTGCAGAAGAAAAAAACCCCCGGAAAAAATAAAAAAAAAGATGGCGTCCATGGACCGGCACCGACCGAACCGGATCCGTGACGTCGTCGTGACGTCACCAGCGGGTCGCTACCGGTTTGGGTGAACCGGTCCGAACCGGGAGGAACCCACCTCTGCTCCAGACAATTTGTGATCATGCTTTCTGGACCAGCAGAAGTTGCTAAATATCTTTCAACCATGTTTCTAAATATTTTCAAAAAGAGTATATTTCAGTAATCCAGTCAAATAGATTACAATTACAAGACATGAACCAAGCAAGTCTGATATTTGGGGAGAGATGCATTTGGCCCACTCATCTTACCTGGGCAATTAGCTCCTGGTGGAATGTTATACAGGTAATCCTCAATTTACTTCTGTTGCTAAGTGAGACAGTTGTTAAGTGAGTGTCGCCTAATTTTACAACTTTTCCTGCTGCAGTTGTTAAGTGAATCACTGCAATTGTTAAGTTAGTAACACGTTTTTAAACGAATCTGGCTTCCCCATTAACTTGGCTTGTCAGAAGTTCTTAAAGGGTGATCACATGACCCTGGAACACTGCAACCATCATAAATATGAGTCAATTGTCAAGCATCCAAATTTTGATCATGTGACCTTTGGGGTGATGCAACAGTTTTAAGTGTGAAAAATTGTCATAAGTCACTTTTGTGTGTCGTAATTTTGAACAGTCACTAAACAAAATGTTGTAATTCGAGGACTACATGTATGTGGAATCCAGGTGTCAAGCCAATCTATTATAAGCAAAATTCATTTTTCAAAGGAGATAAACCCCATTCAACAAAACCTAAATTCCTTTTTCATAATTTCAATAGTCAAGAGTGGTTTTATGGATAATTTCAATAATCAAGAGCAGTTGTATGGATTAATTTTCAACACTTTTACCTTTGCTTTGTCCACACTGGACACTAATTTAAAACAGAAGAGCTTGCTTGGATTTACATAGCAATAGCAATAGCAATAGCAGTTAGACTTATATACCGCTTCATAGTGCTTTACAGCCCTCTCTAAGCGGTTTACAGAGTTAGCATATTGCCCCCAACAATCTGGGTCCTCATTTTACCCACCTCGGAAGGATGGAAGGCTGAGTCAACCTTGAGCCGGTGAGATTTGAACCGCCGAACTGCAGCTAGCAGTCAGCTGAAGTAGCCTGCAGTGCTGCACTCTAACCACTATGCCACCTCGGCTCAGTCGAGGAAAAGTGAGGAAAGCTCACTTTTGTGAGTACCAAATCACCAAAATCAACCCAACTCCTAAGTTTTCTGTAGCATCTAAGTGATCCACTTCTTGTGATCTGTTTGAACACGGATGGCATCGCTGCTCCTTCCAAACGGTGTTTCCCATGTTGAAACGAATTTTTGTGGAGTCCTGGGTGCTCTCTGAACTTGGTTGTTTGCTTGCAGATGTTTCATTACCCAACTTGGTAATGCCATCAGTGTGTTCCACAGTTCAACCCTGAGCTACATATATTCTCTTCTATTGAAAGGGATTTTTCATTGCTAATGGTTCCTTGTTAATATGCATCATAATTCCTTTCAGCAGTCTCAGATGAAAGGACAAGGCAAAATAGCTTTTCCAAGCTCATGAGCTACCTAACAAAAATAACTCTTATTGCAAAAATCAGAAGCATCCATTTGAACAACAAAGGAATAAGTGGGGTTTCTGTAGCATGGAATGGATTGGGAAATCAAATATTAATTGCATATAAAAGTTGTAAAATCCCAGGAAATGCTGAATGTCTTTGGCATTCCTTGGAGTTTGCAAGATAGGAAGGAATCTACTTTAACAGGTTTGGTCTGGGTGCCTGTTGGAGAAATATGATAGCTAAACCGTCTAAAGAAGGCAAATCAAATGCACATTTCTGTAGCTCAGCATACAGCTTGCCTTTGCAAAGCTTTCCAAGATATTTGTGACATATTCGGTATGGGCAGCTGCATCCTCAGGAAAACAAAAAGCAATGTCATTTAAATCAACAACAACAGATAAGCCCAAAATAACCAAAAAGATTTTGCTGATGTAACTCATAATAGCTGAAGGACAGTTAGATAGGCCAATGACCATCACTTCAATAATACATGTAAATGGTAATAAAGCATTCATGCTCGTCTTTCATACAAATAACATAGTAAACCCCCCCCTCCCTTAAGTCCAGTTCTGGTCACCACAATACAAAACAGATGCTGAAGCCTTAGAAAGAGTGTAGAGAAGAGCAACAAAGATGATAAGGGGTTTGGAAGTTAAACTTGACATTGAATGATTGAGGGAACGAAGTATGTCTAGTCTAATGAAGAGAAGGACTAGGGGTGACATGATAGCAGTCTTCCAGGCCTTGATGGCAGTCACAGAGTGTGTGTTGACTTACTCTCCAAAGCAACTGAGGGAAGGATAAGAAGTATTGGGTAGAAGCTCACTAAAGAGAGATCCAACCTGGAATGAAGGAGAAATTTCCTGACAGTGAGAACAATTAATCAGTGCAATGGCTTGCCTCTTGAAGTTGTGGGTGTTCTATCACTGGAGGTTTTCAAGAAGAGATTGGATAACCGTTTGTCCAGAATGGTATAGTGTCTCCAACTTGAGTAATGGGTTAAACTAGAAAACTTCCACGTTTTCTTCTAAGCCTATGATTCTAAGTTCTAAATCCAGTTTAGTAAAAAAAAAAAAATACTAATCAAGTTTATGTCTTCATTTGGATCTTAAGCATTTGTCTTTAGCCACTCCTAATCGGCTTGCTTTTATTCCCACATATATGTTCTGAAAAATGTAGGCCTGTCAGCTGGATCTCCAGCATGGGATTCGACTTTGCAGCATGCTTGCTACCGGCTGCCATAGTAACAGGGAGGGGGGCATGGCATTTGGGTTCGGGAAGAGAGCTGGTGTGGTGAGGTCCCATGTGAACAGAAAGGGAGCTTTGCTCTCAAGAATTATTGTGTTGCTGAGTGGAGTTGTTTACACCCTGTCAAGGCCAACCATCCTAGGACTCCAGATGGGTAAAATACCTGAAGATGAGCTTCACACAACATCATACTGGACATTGATTGGATCCTCAGCACTGGACCCTAGGGGGGGAGGGATTTGGGGAAAATTTCAATATGTAACTTTCACGCGTTTTGAATCAGATCTTGCCTTGCTTTCGCCGCTATCATTTCAAACTCAGTAAAAGTACCTCTTCTCTATCTCAATGGAGTTGGGGGTTTTCTTTCTTGGGTCTTGAACGGAGGCAGGCCTGACAAGGCCACAGCAAATGAACTGGACAATTCTCATTTCAGAACTTTCCCAACACATTCATCACCTATTTCTTTGAGAGAATGCTTTGCCTCTCTCGAATCAGATAAACTTGATTTCCGTCACAAGGTCAAATAGCATAGCCCATTTGGCATTGTAACATCCACAGCTTCAAAATGGAATCCCTGACTAATAGGATCGGCAGACAATCGTTACAAAGAATCGAGCCCACTCAAAGGGAGGAGTAAACAGTGCTAAAACATCTGGTGAATAATTTATCACCCCATATGGAAGGAAGAGTTTGATCCCACAGTACTCTGTCCCTCATAATGTCTCCTGTTTTGAAGGAGAAGGAGAATGGACATAACTTCATTACCTCATCAGCCTTTAGAGATTATTTACGACCATAATTGAGCTGTCCATGCTAAGCAGGAGAGTTGTTAAGCGAGTTTTGCCCCCATTTTACGACCTTTCTTGCCACAGTTGTCAAGTGAATAACTGCAGTTGTTAAGTTAGTAACACAATTGCTAAGTAAATCTGACTTCCCCCTTGATTTTGCTTGTCAGAAGGTCACTAAAGGGGATCACTGACCTTGGGACACTGCAACTGTCATAAGCACATGTCAGTTGCCAAGTGTCTGAATTTTGATCACGTGACCATGGGGATGCTGCAACAGTTGTAAGTGTTAAAAAGAAAACGGTCATAAGTCACTCTTTTCAGTCATTGTAACTTTGAATGGTCACTAAATGAAAGGTTGTTAAGTTGAGGACTTAACAACCTCGACTTAACAGTCGAGGTTGTTAAGTTTGTATTTCAATGAGGGCAGCATTCAGGTGTGAATGCTTAAGACCGCAGACACATCAATTATATCACCTTCAGGGTGGAGCTACCCACAGAGCTGCCCACAAGTTAACTGAGAAAGGAAAATCTTCTTTAAAAGATTTTGAAATCTGGGGATCTATCTGGAGAGCAGTCAGAAAAGATGGAATGAGGTACAGAGGAATCCTGATCCTAATTTAAAGTGACCATTTATCTCTTTAAATATAATAGATCAATAATGGACAACACAGGAAAGTGACCTAAACTCAAATAAGTATTAAACACACCTAAATTGAAAAATATTATCCATTTTCATTTATTTGTCGCTTAGGATAGCGAGATGGGTAAATAATAAATAATAAATAAATAAATAAATAAATAAATAAATAAATAAATAAAATAATTAAATAAATAAATAATAAATAACTAACATATCTATCTACCTCTTCAAAATTTGGTTTCTTCTCTTTGGGAGGAGCCGAACTGCTGACTGATGTTGTAGAATGGGCTTGTAAAAGCTCATCTTTTGCTGCATAAATAAAATAATTAAATAAATAAATAATAAATAAATATAAATTTAATAATTTTTTTTTATCAGCACATACAGAATTTATTGTCTGGCTTAGAGTTAGCAGGATTGACTATTCATACATTTGCAATGGAAGTCATTCAAACAAACTTTATCCCCTCTGGATGTGCAGAAAAAGACTTTCTGTCTTGGTTAGTTATGGAGGAAACATTCAAGACTGTCCAGAGAAAGCTTGTAAATCTACCTGCCGTAGAAATGTGCCTCTTTTATTTTTAAAACCACAGAGAAGCAACACTAGCATTGTAAATTTCACCCAGCACTTCATGAATTGGCTCTCTTTATGTGGGCATCCTTGAATGTGCCAAACCCTTGTTTATTACAGCATTGCTCCATTCTCTGAGCTTCGCTCCAGAAATCTGAGATATGTCTTCTCCCTGCTGCCATGGATGGAGGAAATATGCATGAAAATTCTTCTCAGTGGTTACTTTCATCTATAAGAGCAGGTGTTGGATAGTGGGTAGAGATGACAGGAGACAGACTTCCAAAGCAGCTCTTTATTACAGCTCTTGTGTAAGCAACCAGCAAAGAGCAGTCTGACAGCTTGCCCTTTTATAGGGAGCTGTCAGACAGACCAGCCAATAGCGTTTGAGCTTTTTCCCGCTCAAACGCTGGACCTGGTTGGAACCATGCAACACAGTTGAAACAGTTAGAACATAACACCCCTCCCCTCCTGGATGGAGCTGTCCAGCATACGTAATCACGCAGGTAGGCGGGGCGTTTTGGAGCCCTACTAGACCTGCGCAATTCAGTTGGTGGTGAGGCAGCGGCCTGTGCGGACAGGTCTGCTGCCGCTCCGGGGCTCGAGCCGTTGAAACAGTTACACCCCTCCCCTCCTGGATGGAGCTGTCCAGCATACGTAATCACGCAGGTAGGCGGGGCGTTTTGGAGCCCTACTAGACCTGCGCAATTCAGTTGGTGGTGAGGCAGCGGCCTGTGCGGATGTGCGGAC
>QLTV01003646.1:1371423-1383173 GCA_003457575.1 Thermophis baileyi
TCCATCCCTTCCCCTCCCCTCTCTCGCTCCTTCCCTCTTTCTCTCTTTCTCTTTCTTTCTCTCTTTCTCAGTCTCTTTTTCTTTCTCTCTTTCTCTGTCTTTCTTTTTTTTCTTCTCTCTCTCTCTCTCTCACACACACACTCTCTCACACACACCTCTCTCTCACACACACACACACATTGTACACACACTCTCACACACAAAAGGCAGAGACCGGCACTCGGGCCATACAGAGCCGCTGCTCCAGGGGGAGCAGCTTCTCCCGTCCTTCCCAGAGAGCACCTCTGCTGATGGGCTGCTCACCCCCCCCCCACAAAGCCTTTCAGTGCAGCTGAGTGTTTGGCTTTTTAGGCTGGCCTGGTTTCCTTCTCCACCTCGGGGGTGCTTTCCCCTCCTCCCTACTGCTCCTCCATGTTGCTGTCGTGAGAGGCTGATCGGAGCACGCTGCCCTCCACCCCAGGTGCTGGAAATGGAGCCCTTGCCATCTCCCCAAGCCAGAAGCAGTAGTTAAGGGCAGAGACCACTACGCTCCCCGGCACCAGCGAGAAAATAAAGCTCCTTTTCTCAGGTGGTGTGGGGTGGAGTTTAAGGCTAACCTGGAAGAGGTGGCGGCCTGGTGCTTGCTGCTGCTTCTAGCTCAGGGAGAGGCAGCTCGGCAGAGCCGCCGGGCTCTCTCTCTCCTTCCTTGGGTGGAACTGGCGGGAGGAGTGGGCTTCCTTAGCGGGCTTCCTTGCCGGGCTTGAGGAGGGGAGGAGGCGGAGCTGTTGCCCGAGGGTGGAGAGCCGCCTTGAGAGCATCCTTCTCCGGGCAGGGGCAAAGAAGAAGAGCTGCTGCCCTCCTCCTCCTGTGGCTCCTGCCCAGCGCTCTCTCTTCTCTCTCCCCTTCGCCTCCCCACATTTGTTTACCTGTCCCAGAGAGCTCCTTCCCTCAGTGGTTCATTTTCTTTCCTCTAGGCGGCTACGCCAACTTTGTCCTTAAAGGCTGCTCTGCGCCTTTTGATCTTTCTCGGGCGCGGAGAAAAGCGACCCTGTGAAGGGACCGAGCCTGCTGCTGAACTTGGAAGCTTAGAGGCTTCTTTTCCACCCAGCCGCTGGCTTGGGGTGCCCAAAACTCGGCTTCTGCGCATGCGCAGAAGGAAAAAAACAAACCCCCAAAATAAAAAAAAATTCAAAAAAATTCAAAAAAATTCAAAAAAATTCAAAAAAAAAGATGGCGGCGTCCATGGACCGGCACCGACAGAACTGGTTCCATGACATCATCGTGACATCACCAGCGGCTTGTTACCGGTTTGGGAGAACTGGTCCCAACCGGGAGGAACCCACCTCTGATACACAAAGATAAACCGACGTGGTCAACCATTGAAAACTGATTTAGGCAGTATCTTGACAGATAACAATGCACAAATTTTACCAAGTTCTGAAACTACACTTGGAAACACTACATTAAATATGTGGAAGATTCTTTACATCCTCCCAGCTGGAGTCAACAAGCATGCTGAGAAAGATATTTTTGAAGATATATAATATCTAATTTAAGGCACAGCTCTGAATAAAACTCAGGTACAGAACCATCTGAAGGATTACATTATAATGTTCACTGATTCTGACATCATAATCACCGAGTTATTTTATCATTTAGTGTTCAAGTGTTGCCACTGATTTGTTAATTACATGTCCCGTCCATATAAATAATGAAAATATTTCTCTTGTGCTAGTCATATTCCCAAACATGGGATTTTGGAAATAGAGGCAGTCACAGCAGGAGCAGAGTTGTAATGCTGACATGTTTTCCTATCATTATTCAACAACAGAGCCAGTCTCAATATTTCTTCGTAGAAAAACAACTCCTGCTCCCCAAAAGTAATATGAGAAACCCAAACTTAATCTCTTTTAGTAGAAATTCTCTTCCCCCCCCCCCAATGAATTTTATAGGTGAATACTAGGATATAGTGCAGGCTAGATCAGGGGTGTCAAACTCAAGGCCCGGAGGCCAGATCTGGCCCACGGAGTGTTTAGATCTGGCCCGCGGGGCCTCCCTGGAAACAGCAAAGGACTGGCCTGCGGTCCCTCTACCAGTGAAAACGGAGCTCATGTGCGGCCCTCCTGAGCTTCATTTTTGCTGGCAGAGGGTTGCAGGAGGCCGTCGCAGCCGAAAACGGAGCTCAGGAGCCCGTTTTCGCTGGCAGAGCACTCGGGCCACCACAGGCGCCCCTGACACGAGTGACGTCGAGCTGACCACACCCACCTTGGCCATGCCCCCCCTGGCCCCCCCGAGGTCAAACACAACCCTGATGCGGCCCTCAATGAAATCGAGTTTGACACCCCTGGGCTAAATGGTATGTGCTAACATTCCATTACAGGTAGCATGTTGGAAATGTTTTACCATATTTGGTGGACATGTAAAAAAAAGCTAAAAAATTCAAATACATGAGTTCAAATGCCTGCCCTGAGTCAGAGGATGTTAAGGTTTTTCTTTTGGGATTGATGGACAAACAGTTGGGGAAAAAACGTTATGGAACTTGTTCTCACACATGATCACTGCAGTGAGGTTATTGTATGCACAAAGATGGAAAGATTCAGTTCTACCTCAGAGCGGTT
The DNA here is from genome assembly GCA_003457575.1 of Thermophis baileyi. NCBI lineage: Eukaryota > Metazoa > Chordata > Lepidosauria > Squamata > Dipsadidae > Thermophis > Thermophis baileyi. The sequence continues at coordinate 1,374,021 of QLTV01003646.1, forward strand.
GGTGAGATGGCTAAATTGACTTCTTTGTTCAGAGAACAGACAACTGACTGGTAACCCCTTATAGACTTTTTAAGTAAAGTAGAAAAAAATGAACTTATGATCTACCATTTTGATGATTAGACCAGATAGGTTATAGAAAGAAGAAGGTTATGTTGCAACCATAGAATAAAAGGTAAAAGTATAATTGTAATTCTAAAAGCTGTAAAGAAGATTGGAAACTACTTCTTTGCATTTTTTTTTCTATTTCTATTTTTCTATTTCTCTTTTTTCTCCTTTCTTGCCCCTTTAGCATTTTCTTTGTATTGTATTACTTTTTAGTTTGCTTTTTTTTAAAAAAAATTATTTAATACAAATTATAGTTAAAAAAAAGAATTATGGGATTTATTTCTGATACGGTATTATGTTTCACAGAATATAGATAGTCCTCGACTTACAACCATTCATTTAGTGACCATTTGAAGTTACAATGGCACTGATAGAAGTGACTTATGAGCATTTTTCACACTTACAACTGTTGTAGCATCCCCATGGTCACATGATCAAAATTTGAACGCTCGACAATTGGCTCATATTTATGATGATTGGGGTGTCCCAGGATAGCAATAGCAATAGCAATAGCACTTAGACTTATATACCGCTTCATAGTGCTTTGCAGCCCTCTCTAAGCGGTTTACAGAGTCAGCATATTGCCCCCAACAATCTGGGTCCTCATTTTACCCACCTCAGAAGGATGGAAGGCTGAGTCAACCTTGAGCCGGTGAGATTTGAACCGCCGAACTGCAGCTAGCACTCAGCTGAAGTAGCCTGCAGTGCTGCACTCTAACCACTGCACCACCTCGGCTCAGGATCATGTGATCATGTTCTGCGACCTTCTGACAAGTAATGGGGAAGCCAAATTCACTTTAGAACCATGTTATGTACCTTAACTGCAGTGATTCACTTACTAACCGTGGCAAGGAAGGTCATAAAATGGGGCAAAACTTACTTACAACCATCTCGCTTAGCAATGGAAATGTTGGGGTCAATTGTGATTGTAAATCAAGGATTACCTGTACAACATAAAGTCAGAAGGGACTCTGTAGGACTTCAAGTTCACTTCTCTGCTAGATACAGGAATGCAAACAAACGTATCTCCAGAAGCTTTTGAAGACATCCAATCAAATGTCCATCACTTCTCTGGATCATTCAATTGCTTTTTAATTGTCAACTGGTTGACTGTTAGCTGCCATGGGTTAATACACTGAGAAAAAGAAAAAAGGAAGATAGTTCTTAATAAAGAACAATCCAATATAATGTAACTATTACCCACATCTTTAGCAGCATTATGACCTGATATTCAGAGAATATTTTCCCCGTAAGGAGCTGACCTCCTTCCTTCCCATTATTTGTAAGGATGAATTCAACAGTCACCCGTATCAGCTGGAGAGAGAGCATATTTCATCAGTAGATGCATTAACTAATTAAATTGACATTAATTAATTAATCTGCAGACCAGACAGGGGGAAATGGAACCAGAAAATTATTTGTTTGGTGGCTGAATTAATTAAAAAAAAAGAATATAGTAGTGATGGATTTAATCTCATGCTTCTTGCGAGAATATGGAAGAGTTCACAGCCACAGCAATAGAAAAAAAGACAATTTCTTGACAGGGAGCAGAATTAATCTGTGTCACTCCTATAAGGACATGAACTTAGTCAACAGCTCTGACATTAAAACATGGTCACAGCTGGAGCAAATCTATACAAGCCAGCCAAAGCTGCTATTTGATTTACTGAATTTACTCCAGTTCTCTAGTTACAGGACACTGTGGCTTAGCTTACTAAATCATATTGGGGGTTTGAGGGGGGGGGGGAGAAAGAGGAGGGGGGGGGGAGAAAGAGCAGATTTGTAAATGTCTCTGGAGATTCTCAGTCATCCAGGTCATAGTTGTCCCAAAGGTGTTTTTCCAAGCGGCAACTGGACTTTCTTGTTTTTCTTTGAAGAGGTTTCGCTTCTCATCTAAGAAGCTTCTTCAGCTCTGAGCTTCTTAGATGAGAATTGAAACGTCTTCAAAGAAAAACAAGGAAGTCCAGTTGCCTTCTGAAAAAGCACCTTTGGGACAGCAGGTTTATAATTTTTTCTGAGTGCCTGGGGAAGAGACAGAGTGATCTCCAATTGTATAGATGTTGATGCTTTTATATAACCATTCTTCCCTTGTTCAAGCACCACAGATTGCAACAGTTATTGTATCTGGCTGCAAAAATCCAAATGGCTACTCCAGGAACCATCATGAATAAGAGGTTGTTTTATCTCTTTCTGGTGCCCCATATGGTCACCCAGAATTTTCCAACTCTTATCTAAAATGATAAGCCTGCAAGAATGAAACAATCATATATGAATGTAGCTTAATTAAGCAACAAGGGATTGGAGGCTAAACCATATGATGACCTAATAAAGGAGAATATTTATAGCTCAGGGTTGACATGAGTGGTCTGAGCTTGGTTGTTTTCTTGCAGGCCTTTCATTACCCAAACTAGGTAACATCATAAATACTAGCACTGATGATGTTACCTAGTTTGGGTAATGAAACGTCTGCAAGAAAACAAGCAAGCTCAGAGAGCACCAAGGACCACCCCCCCTCATATGATGACTGTTAGGGAGGAGCTAGGTAAGTCTAGTCTAACGAAGAGAAGGTCTAAGGGTGACATGATAGCAGTCTTCCAATATTTGAGGGGCTATCATAGAAAAGGGGGGGGATCAAGCTATTCTGCAAAGCACCTGAGGATTCACTTTGAAGAGATGGATTAGCTACAGACTGCATTAGTCTTTATATATACATAAAGTAGGGGTTTTTTTTTACCAGATCTCAGATAAATTCCAGTCATAAAACAAAAAACAACAACAAAAAAGGAAAACTTGAGAGGGATGAATACTGTTATCACTAGAGAACTGGATAATTGAGAGCATTATACAACATCTTATAAATTGGACATTAGAGTATTAGGAATTGATAGATAACTATATTCTGATTTACAGCTAAATTAAATGATTAAAACACCTTTCTCCTCACTACCTCCAAACGTCTAGAGATCTATACGTTATATTTATCATGCAGATTGTATTGTTTTTGTCTGTTTGCAAATATGTGCAATTTTTAAATGAATCACCCTGAAATGAGAGAAATGGAAAGAAAGAAACCACAAGCTATTGTGTTACTTTATGTGTTAAATGAATAATATCGGGTTTGGATTTGTTTACTTAGAATCAGATAGCTGTAGAGATCCATGATTTAGCCACCACCAGTAAATAACATTGGTAAGTCAAAATTCCAGAATGAGGGAATGTATCTTCAGTTACTACATATGCACTTTTTAATAACCAATGGTTTCTCTATATCTTCATAAGCCAGACCACAATCTATTTCCTCAATTTAAAGATCCCAGAAGTTTAAGAATAACAGACCTGGAACAGGGTAAAGGTCCATCAAATTTTAGCTTTCTGTGTGCCGCGATAGCAAGGTGGAACATTTATTCTGAAACTTTAAAAAGTTGTACAGACACATGAACCATAGGTTGCCAACAGGTGTGAAAACTAAATTTCTTCCTGATAATCCCAAGCATACCCATTCATCAGTGTGGTAATCAGCTGCAAAAATACACAACACTGTGACTCCTACATGTGCAGCTGCTGTGAATTTCTCTTAATTTCCCCCAAACTTATAGCTTCTATTGTTTTTTTAAAGCCTAATTAAGTCTAATATACTTCTAAATACTACTCTTTTTCTGCTGAATATAAATACTGATTTTTTCCCCAAGACTACAATCAATCACGGCTGCAATTATCCTTGTATATATAAGACTTGAAGTAGGTTTGATTTATTTTCCAGGAACTGATTGTATAGCATTGTTGACCCAGAATTGCGATTTCCTGCAGCTTTGTATTACATCCAAATGACTATCCTAACCTGTCTAACAGTGGTTGATGGAAATAATTGCGGGCCATCGGTAGTATCTGAGAATAAGCAAGAGCAATGTCATTCCACTAACCCAGTTAGCAGTCTTCAGGAATGCAATATCAATGCAGGCTTCAGAATGTGAAGAACATAAAGTCCTAAGGGAAATTTTAGAAAACCTATTGAATTAGCCTTTTTTTCCCCCATAGCTCTGAGGACTGGAAAATATTTGAGATCAATATTTTCTGCTAAATCATTTCTTGTGTGAAAGGATCAGCATACAGACTTTTTCTGTACAGTATGTTATCCTCTTATCAACTAGAGTATTAGCTGAACATCTGGTAAACTTGCTTTCACCTAGAGTGTCACACACCGGACACTATGAATTCTCAAACATCTTATTTGTATTCTCCCCCTATCTCTGACTATAATCATTATGGCATAAAGCTTAATCCAGATTAACATTGTGACCTTATGCTTTCCTTTCTTCCTAACCCACCATGAGATGGGACACCTTTATGATGCTTTCTCCCATAAACTATGTTTGGAACTTACAAATCTATACTGCAGTCAACAGCTGACCTTCCAAGGTGTTTAACACATTTTTAGAGATATTTCATGGACTTTTTCTCATGCTATTGAACATCATATGGATAGAGGTTGAGCATTACAACGTATAATAATTATATATATAATAATTATACTATAATTTCTAAGTGAAACACTATATTCCAATTTGATTCCTGATATAATTTAGTGATGACTTTCTATGGGTCGAGCATGCTTATCTTCTAAGGCTGTTTCCTATGCCACAACATAGCCTGAGACATATTTGATTGGGATTATGAAGAGGGTCTCTTGTTGTGGTTCTGCTCCAACTAGCAACGTTCCTCCAAAGGAGTCCATTTCCATTGCTCACTGACAACCTCCTTATGATTGATGGAAATAGTATAATTTAAAGATAGTACAGGTAGTTGCCCACTTATGACTACAATTGAGCCCAAAATTTCTGTTGCTAAGCGAGACATTTGTTAAGTGAATTTTTCCCCATTTTACAATCTCTCTTGCCACAGTTGTTAAGTGAATCACTGCAGTAGTTATGTTAGTAACACAGTTGTTAAGTGAGTCTGGCTTCCCTGTTGACTTGGCTTGTCAGAAGGTCGCAAAAGGTTACCACATGATCCAGGGATACTGCAACTGTCATAAATATGAATCAGTTGCCAAACATCTGGATTTTGATCATGTGATCCTGGAGATGCTTCAATGGCCGTGTGAAAAACGGTCATAAGTCTCTTTCTTCAGTCACTAAATGAACTTTTGTAAGTCGAGAGCTACAAAATTCAACCTGGAAGTTAATATGTTTTGATCTCTAACTCGTTTAAATGCTGTTGATTATTGTGATCGAGTTATGTTTCTTCTGCGATTTTGTTTCATGTTTTTTGCAAACTCAGCATTGTTTCAATGTTAAAGATATACTAAAGGAGGACCAGGCAAGCACTACATATATAGAAAAGAAATCTGGAAATGACTTGGACCAGTTCCCTTTTTCTTTAAATGAGGACCCAGATTGTTGGGGGCAATATGCTAACTCTGTAAACCACTTAGAGAGGGCTGTAAAGCACTATGAAGCGGTATATAAGTCTAAGTGCTATTGCTATTGCTATTGCTATTTAAAGAACTTACTTTTGAAAATCAACATTCTTCATCCTTGTATGTGTACATAGACAGTATATGTGTACATTATAACTATGTATGTACAGTAGACACACACACACATATGTATATATTTGCCAATATTATATATTTGCCAATATCAGAGGGGCCGTGTTCTTCCAAAATAGCTGATGCAATCAGCTATCATCTCAGAGAAAACATTCGGCCTATTTTACACAGATGCTACACCAAAATGAGGAGTGACTATGTGTGACAGTTTCCCGCCCCCACAAGGGATGCTGTCATTTCCTGCAGGTTGAAAAACATGCTGAAAAAAATGTTCTTTACGGGAAAAAATATGGAGTGGGATTGGTGCTGCCATTCCCATTATCAAACATGTCACCCTTTAAAAGGTAGTCCAGACAAGAAACACCAAGGGACAATTTATGACTTTGTAATTCTGCAGGCAGATGGAACAAAGGTTGTCCTTGTATAACCTCATTTTTCCTCATCTATACAATACAGTGAAAAGATAAATAATTTTAGCATAAAAAGATGTTGGGAAATGCCCAGCCAGGCAGGGAGGAGGGCTCAAGTGGGGGTTTAGTCTTGAAACATTGCCCAATCACAAGAGATCCAGGACTGATCCCCTCTAAGCTCCATGGAACCTATCTATTTGTTCCCAAGAGCAGCCAAGCAATCCTGGGAGATTTCTGTATTATAGGCAAAACATAATAAAGTAGTTAACTTGAACTCTACATGTCACTTGCATCTGACCAAAAAAAAAAAAAAAAAAAAAAATTGAAGTAAGGAGGTAAACTGAATTCCTCTACTCCACGTGCTGATTGGACTACCATTGTTTGTCCCACAACGAGCCAGCTAAAGTTAGCTACTTTCTGCTAAGTGCTCATAAATAAAAGTTGCAGGTTTATTAAACCTAGCAGTATTTCTCCAGCATCCAAATTCTTCATCTCCGTTAATAAATACAGGCATACACACTTTTCATAGCTGCCCTGATGTCTTTGTATATTGTTTACATGTTTAGGGTTGCCGGCTTGGCCATGCCATTGGTCAGCGGAATTGCGTGTTAATGGCCCTGAATGATTGATAGCAATTTATTTAATGGGAGTTAAGAATCAAAAGAGATATGAACAGAATGTGAAAGCCATTCAAATGCGGAGAATCTTTACTTGCCTAACAGTGTTTAAACAAAACCCGAGCTAAACAGTATTGAATACTGTACTTAATTTTTGTTAATTAAACAATTAATTAAATTGAACTTTCAATAACAAGACCACACATTCTAGAATTCTACAAGCATTTGCAGTTTTGTAGCTTATTTAGTTTTCAACACAGCAGTGCTGGCAGTAATAATATTTATATGTTGGGTGACTTTTGGGGATGGTGGTTCAAATTCTTCTTAAATAGATGTAACATTAAGCAGCTAGGTCATTGATAAGCAATGGACATTTTCATTTTTGGAAATATTTTTTTAAAGCAATTATCCAAAGCAATAAACATTCAGTATTAGAGGAGGTTTGTCCTATTGAATGTGCAGGACCTTGCCCCCACATACTTCATAGCAAAAATAATAGCTAAAAAAACCCCACAGGAGAACCAACCTTGACAATTTCACATTTGCTATTCTTAATATTGTTAACTGAATAGTAATAATCATCTTTTAAGACTCCACAGTAGGCCTAGTTTAGGATGTTTTCATACTAAAAATCCTCTTGAATAACTTGATGGCAAAGGATCAACTTGGTTAATGGTATCAGCCTTGAGCTGAGTTCCAAGGAATTTTACCAAACCCGAACCAGACAAAATGGAACACATCTCAAGTCTTGCAAAGTTGACTTCAATGTTATAAGAGAATTCCCATCCTCCAATCGTTAAACAGGAAACCTTACCAAAAAAAAAAAAAGATTTGCAAAAGCTTGCTAAAGAAACTTTCTTTACAATCTTGGACGCATTGAGGAACTCAACTCAACCTGGAAGAATGACAACATCCCTTAATTCAAGCGGAAGACTCCTTAGAAAGTTACAGGTAAGCTTAAGAAAGCTGATCAGAACAAAGAAAAAAAAATAGGGAATACTTGTCAAAGAAGTACCTTTGTGCTTGAGCTCATATAGAGATAAGTGACAGTTTCACATTCACTCTGAATTTGAACACTCAGTTTTCATCTGTAGGTGCCTTTTTAGAAACTCTAGAAACCAGCTTGAAATTGCATTAAAGAAAATGCAAATCCTGTGGAATCCAAGAGATAGCAGGAAGAACAGAGCAACATCACAAATATGTAACAGAAGCGGGGAACTGTATAAGCCACTAATGACTTGAAATTTGACTTCCCAATCCCTTTTAAACTTTCCTCAATATAGTAAACCTAAAACAGGGATGGATCTTTCTGATGCAGTGTTTCAGAACTTCAGTAGCTGTGGAAGTGGTGACATTTCAGTAGCTGTGGAAGCAGAGGCAAAACTTTGAAGGTGATATTATTATGGTTGGTTCCACATTCATCCAGATGTTTAGAGTCGGTTTGGCATTTGGGACCTGGGATAGGCAGATGTTTGATGATATTAGAAGTGTTGTTGCAGGATGTAAACTTGGGATTGCACACAAGGAGCCTATTGCTATTGGTACTGTCTTTGCTTTCTTTTTCCACTGTTATTCTACTTCTATTTGCAAGCCTTTGTAGTTTTTTATTTGCTCCACACATTTTGTATTTTGTGATTTTTCTTTCTTTTCTATTCTGCTGCCTCCAGATCAGAGGTGGGTTCCTCCCGGTTTGGACCGGTTCGCCTGAACCGGTAGCGACCTGCTGGTGACGTCACGATGACGTCGGTGCCGGTCCATGGATGCCACCATCTTTTTTTTATTTTTTTTTAATTTTTATTTATTTATTTATTTTTATTTGTTTTTCTTCTGCCCATGCGCAGAAGCCGAGTTTCCGGCACTGTGCATGTGTCGCCATCTTGTTTTTGGCTTTTTTTTTGCACTGTGCATGCACGTGTGCGCTTTGCGTGCGCGCGCCCACGAGGCACAGCCACGCAGCGCAGGAAGAAGCGAACCGGCAGCGAGGTAAGTTAGAACCCACCCCTGCTCCAGATGCTACCACATCCACTACCCAGACTACTTTATCTTTCGTATCAACAACTGTTGAATCTGGGGGGTTATGTAGCAGGTGCTTGGCTGTTTAAATTTAAAAGTCCAAAAAACTTTAGTTTCTTTATTTTTTTGTTACTTTGTCTATTTGATCGTTCCACAGTTCTTGCTTGCAGGCAAATGGTATTTCTTGCAGATATTCCATTGCACTATTGTTGCTAGTTTGTCATGCCGTTGTATCCAGTCAGTCTGTGTGATCTTCTTGCAGCAGTTAACTAGATAGCGCACTGTTTCTTCAATGTCTGTGAAAGGGCGCTTATTATTATTATTATTATTATTATTATTATTATTATTATTATTATTATTATTATTATTATTATTATTATTATTATTATTATTATTATTATTATCTCTTTTATTCATTAAACATGAAACTCAGTCAACTGAACATTTAAAAGTGTCACAA
>QLTV01003646.1:1389994-1412983 GCA_003457575.1 Thermophis baileyi
AACCATTAAAAGCATAAAGAAAAAAAAAACCAGCCACTTAGTAGCAGGCAGAATCAACCACTTTCCAACCATAGCTGCTGTGGCCTAGAGGTAGAACGTTTGCATCACAATCAGGAGGTTGTGAGTTCGATCCTAGGTAGAGGTGCTGCTGGTCTTCAATTTGAAAAAAAATAAAAATAAAACAAATAAAGCCAAAAAAAGATGGCGACCTCATGCACAGTGCTGGAAGTCACCTTCTGAGCATGCTCAGAAAAAAATAAATAAAATAAAATAAAATAAAGATGGCGGCCCCCACGGACTGGCAACCACCGATCCGGTTCGGATGACGTCACTAGCGGGTCGCTACCGGTTCGGGCGAACCGGTAGGAACCCACCCCTGTTTGGGACCCAGATAAAAATAAGTGAGGAATGTTGTTCACTTCCAAAACTAATGCATTTAATTTGTCACTAGAAATTAGAGAGAGAGCATAATAATATGAGGAATGAAAATAATGCTCTTAAAGAAGAGATCAAACGAAATGGATTTTCTTCAAATAATCCTTGCTCTGTTTTTCATTTTTGGGTGTCAAGAGAATTGGATTGTAATATTTTATGTATATGTAATATAAATGAAAGGCAAAAAAAGATGGAATTTTGGCAAAAAAAGGGAAAGAATTATGATGGCTTGACAAAGGTATGAGCCTTCATTCAGGTTTCTATCTGAAATGGCAGTATGAATAGTGAAATGTCAATGCTTCTCTGCACCTATTAAGACTGCATACTCTTATTTTGACTAATCTGCTTTCTTCTGGATTCTGGCACTCTCTCCAGAAATCCTTCTATTGGTGTTTGTGAATGGATTGTTAAGTATTTATTTGACACTGGATGGCTTGAATCTCCAGAGATGACAGAAGTAACACCTTGTGCCCTCCCTCATTCTTTCTTGATCCTATCTGTTCCATTCCCCCTTATACACACACACTATTGTTAATTAACACATATTTTAGTATTATTTGTTTGTTTATTATTTATTTATTTAATTTATACACTACCCATCTCGCTAGCCACAGCTACTCGCTAGCTAAAGCAAATGCATTCAGTTTACATTCATATTTCTCCTCCCATACCCAACTCTCATTTTCCATATAACGATATGTCCACACTTTTACATGCAAGCATTTTTTTTCTTCCAGAAAACCTTCATTCCTTAGAACATACACTACCCACTCTCTTTTCACCTGCATTTGCAAGAATAGAAAATAATAATGAATAGAATAGAATAGAATAGAATAGAATAGAATAGAATAGAATAGAATAGAATAGAATAGAATAGAATAGAATAGAATAGAATAGAATAGAATAGCAGAGTTGGAAGGGACTTTGAAGGTCTTCTAGTCCAACCCCCTGCTTAGGCAGGAAACCCTACACCACTTCAGACAAATGGTTATCTAACATCTTCTTAAAATCGTCCAGTGTTGGAGCATTCACAACTTCTGGAGGCAAGCTGTTCCACTGATTAATTGTTCTGTCAGGAAATTTCTCCTTAGTTCTAAGTTGCTTCTCTCCTTGATTAGTTTCCACCCATTGCTTCTTGTCCTGCTCTCAGGTGCTTTGGAGAATAGCTTCACTCCCTCTTCTTTGTGGCAGCCCCTGACATATTGGGACACTGCGATCATGTCACCCCTAGTCCTTCTTTTCATTAAACTAGACATACCCATATCTTGAAATGTCTCCATTTCCCCTACGTTGACTACATTTTAAATATTTTAAATCAAATTTGATTAAATATTTACTTCAGTTTAAACCCAAATGCTCGGTATTGATTCTTTGGTGCCAAAGCAATTTAACATAGTTTGTTTCTTCCGGTTTCTTCTCTCTTATTTATTATAATCCAGAGGATGGAAAGTAATTGGAAAGCTGATAAGCGCCTTCCACTCACGTTAAACTAAGATTTAAGTTAACACTTAGGAAGAGTCCGATGGGATTCTAAATGAAACTTTTATAAGCCCTGATATATGCACATGTTATTAACTCACATCATAATGCCTTATTTAAACAATTAGCTTATATTCAGCTACCAGTTCTGCTGAAATTTCACAGGCTGATTCCTCAAAGACAGATCTCATTCCCACACTAAACACTAGCATATTCCACAACAAAGACCCTTGTATTTGGCTGGGGGATCCATATGGCTGAATGAGCAGAAGTCAAGGCCACCCGTTCCCACAGGTTCTGGAGAAAGAGCATTCTACACACATGAGGATGGAAAAGTTAGGTCTTGGGAATAAAATTAAAATTCCCTCTGGAATCTTCTCCTTCTGATAAAGGTGTAATCAGCATGTGTGTATACTAAAAAAAAAAATCTGCCTCTCTGTACTTGGCATTTAATTAGAAGCTAAAATAAAATGTGCAGGACTGGAATTTTAAGTGCCGGTTTAATAACCTTTATCCAACTCATTTCTCAATGATTTTCTTCCTCTCTGGAGGGACTTCTAATGTCAAACTGTGGTATTAAGGTGAGTCATGGTTACTGAAGAAGCACAACAAAAGTACATGACAAAATTTCTTAATTCCAGTGTGAAAAGAGATAGGGTGGAGAAAAACTGAAGTTTCCCCTTCATCTTAGCATTACCACACCGAACACTAATACAGCATGAGCCGAGAGGGAAATGTGAGAAGTCCGAATAATCACTAATAATAAATATTCAGTTATAATCATGCCATGCTATAATCATAAGGGAAAAATGTCATTCACACGCATTTCATTCCCTTATTAATTCCAACTTACAGCTGAGCTTGTTTCACTTAATTTAATATGAGGAACAAGATTTATAAAGAATATTTTTTTCTTTGAGGATACTTATATAAAGAATAAGATCACTTCCTAGGACTACATGGCTGATGAGAGTCCTAGTAACCATAGAGAGAATGGATCTACTAAGATGTCTTGCCACAAGGACGTAATGGATCTAAAGGGTTTCTTGATGGCACGTAGGGATCTGGAAACCAGGTCTGTTTGAATATCTGGTCAGCTTTTGGAAAATGGACATTATACAGGATTGTTTCTTGGTGCCTTTTTCATTGTTTGTCAATTTGAGATGAACTCTTGGCTTTCTATTGAGCTAAGGGAAATGAAGCAAGTGAAGTGAGATCTGAGCAATGCTGACAGAAACCCACATGAGGGAGGTCCACCCAAAAATGTGAACCAAATGGCTTCTTCCTTATTCTCAGATGTTTTATTTATCAATAGATAAATAAATAGATGAATAAATGTTTTGCTACCTAAATAATATACACTAAAGGCAGTAATGGTTGGTATCCATCAGGGTCAGTGGAGCATGGGAAGAACTAAGGAGGCTAAATTATACGATGAACGATTGAGGGAACTAGGTATGTCTAGTCTAACAAAGAGAAGGATTAGGGGGTGATATGATAGCAGTCTTCCCATATTTGACGGGCTGTCACAGAGAAGTTCTCCCATTCTCCAAAGCATCTGAACAAGAAGTAACAGGTGCAAGATCATTAAAGAGAGATCCAACCTAGAACTAAGGAGAAAGTTCCTGACATTGAGAACAAGTAATCAATGGAACACCTGGAGGTTTTCAAGAAGATACTTGTCCAGAGTGGTATATGGGCTCCTACTTGAGCTGGGGGTTGACTAGAAGATCTCCAAGGTCCCTTCAAGCCTTATTATTCTATGATCTATTCTGAACTATTCTGAAACTTTGGATATATTTCCTGGGAACTCTGAGAACTACAATCGGATGACTTCTGAAGAGAGGCAGGCTACAAAAGGTCTACTGATCTTCCCTTAAATTCTTCTTCCCTGGTCATTCCCACGCCTCCTATATTCATCCATCTTTTTAAAACATTGTGATTATCAATACTTTATAGAAACAGCTATATTGCCATGATCAGTGAAATGTAAGTTGAAGTTTACGAACTTTAACTATGCAGCCTTTTGTTGTTGTTGTTGTTTTACAATAATGTGACTTTTGAAGACGAGAATACAATTGCTAATTCTTTCTTTGCAACAGTCCGCAGCTGAACAGGCTTATTTGGTCTTACTCTTTTATTTCTGGATGATTTTAACCAAGTAACAGAAGTTCATCCTACAAAGATTTCTTTGTATTCCATGTACTACCTATATCATACAATATAAGCCACATGCAGAGAATTGCAATCCAGTAAATCCGTTCTCGAAACTGATGAAAGGAGAAGCCTCTAGTCTAATCTTTGTAGTTGCAAACTGACCCAGCAAAAAGAAAGGGCAATGAATAATAGAGGATGTGATATAGCAACCCCATTATGTTCAGAGAATCCTCTTTCTCTGCAAGCCATCTCTTTTCCCTTAAAGCTTTCTTTGTGGGTTGCATCTCACCACATTTATTTTAGGGTCGAGATGAAACTTTCCCAACGAGGGTTGAAACAAGAACTGATGAATGCTAATATCTATTAGAAAAACCTCATGATCATTGTTTCCTGGAGGAAAATATACTTCCAAATCACATAAGAAACTAATTGAAAGGAAATTTAGGACAAAAGAAAGAATTTCTTCACACAGCGCATAACCCGATGGGTGGAAACCTATTTAAGAAGGGATAAGATGATGGCATCTAATTGAAATAGCTTTAAAAGAGGATTAGGTAAATTTATTTATTTATTTTGTCAAGCATGTATATGATTAAGCAAAGTATAAACATTAATATGAGTATATAATAAGTACAAACATGGTTTTGAGTACATATTTTTCGAATACATGGGGACTTTAGGACAGGGACGGTAGGCATGCTGGTGCACTTATGCACGCTCCTTACAGACCTCTTAGGAATGGGGTGAGGTCAATGGTAGACAGTTTAAGGTTAAAGATTTGGGGTAATGTATTCCAGGCATTGACCACTCTGTTGTTGAAGTCGAATTTTTTGCAATCAAGTTTGGAGCGGTTTACATTAAGTTTGTATCTATTGTGAGCTCGTGTATTGTTTTGGTTGAAGCTGAAGTAGTCATTAAGAACAGGTTTATGAAGGCGTATTTGTTTTTAGACTCAATTTTAAGTCTGGATGAGGGGCAGAATACCTCCAATTCCAGGGGAGAAACGGTACAAGAAGAATAGTGAGATGGTGGTATTTAATAAATAATAAATAAAAATAAAGAAGGGCATGCCTCCATCTCCAGCTTGAGTACATCAACAGAGATACCTGGTTGACTATCGTGAGAAACAAAATACTGAAATAAGGTAGGTCTAGGCCTGATCCAACAGGAGTATTCTTATGTTCTAGGCTATTTTGAACTCAGTTCTGTAGAAGTAATCAATGCATCTGTGTTTCTAATGCAGAACTTAAACTATGTGCAGCGGTGAAATCTACTTACCTTCCCTACCGGTTCGGAAGTGTGCGCTTTGCACGCACGCTTTTTCACCCGCGCTCCGCTTGCCCATGCACTTTTCCACACGCACTCCGCTCTCGCGTGCACTTTTTCACCTGCACTCTGCTCGCGCATGCGCTTTTTCACCCTCTGCGAATGCGCAGAATGCTTTGCGCATGCACAGAGGATTAAAAAAAAGAAAATGGCAATGTCCAGGCAGGTGGGCGGAGCCTCGTGCTGCCGCCGCTACCAGTTCTCTGAACCACTGGACACCGCCGCTACCGGTATGCCTGGACCGGGCCGAACCGTTCACAAGACAGCAGATCCAACTATACATTACAAAATGGTGACTTGTAAGATCGATCCAAATAATTACATTTAAGAATTCAGCATGGAATCTTTACTATTCAGGGCAATGAAACTATTATAACGGAAACATTAAAATATATGAATATTTCATTCTTTACTATATAATTCAATTTCACAGAAATCTGCAGGGTTTTTTTTTAAAAAAAACCAACAACCTTGAAATGAAAGGCAATGTGGTATGTGTAAACTTTTCTGTTTTTCTAATTCAGGACACTTTCATCCAGTTGTCCAGTTGCTCTGCAGAAGCTTCAGGACACACTATGAATCTCTTCGCTCCTGTGCTCCTTTCTCCTACTAAGATAACATGCTCTCCAGCTGATCAGTGGAAAGGTGCATAACATGACTGCCATGAGTTTGGCAAGATTGATATCAGGTCCAACAGAACAAGAATGACACATGGAGTTACTTCTGAGTGGTTTCTTTATTGTTGTTTGCCTACAGATAGAATCTTGCCAGTCAAAAACAACTATCTGCATGACTATAGATATACTCTGTGAACTGCTAGGCAGGGTCTGTCTTTGTCCTCTCTCTGCTTACCAGACATTCTAAGCTCTGCTGTCTCTTTGCCCTCTGGGAACCAGCCCCTCCCTCCTGAGACTCCAGACTACATTCCACCACAACAGGTACCTTATACTATAAGGTAAACTATAATGCTATAGTTTATATAGATGTTGAGACACTAGAAAGAGTGCAGAGAAGAGCAACAAAGATGATTAGATGATTGGAGGCTAAAACATATAAAGAACAGTTGCTGGAACTGGGTATGTCTAGTTTGATGAAAAAAAAGGACTAAGGGTGACATGATAGCAGTGTTCCAATATCTCAGGGGCTGCCATGAACAAGAGGGAGTCAAGCTATTCTCCAAAGCACCTGAGGGCAGCAATGAGTGGAAAATAATCAAGGAGAGAAGCAACTTAGAACTAAGGAGAAATTTCCTGACAGTTAGAGCAATTAATCAGTGGAACAACTTGCCTCCAGAAGTTGTAAATGCTCCAACACTGGAAGATTTTAAGAAGAGATTGGATAACCATTTGTCTGAAATGGTATAGGATTTCCTGCCTAAGCAGGGGGTTGGACTAGAAGACCTCCAAGGTCCCTTCCAACTCTGTTATTTGATTCGATTCTATCTTCCATATTACATTAGGTCTCTTTACAGTCTTTTCTATGGAGTGGGAGAAGAGTTGATACTAAGACTTATGTAAGGATCATGCTATCACAAGGCCATGAGGGGATGCCGTCCCAATCTTTAAGTCCTGTGCATATATGTGCATATACTGTATGTCCTACCTGTCAATAACTACTTCAGCTTCAACCACAACAATACACGAGCTCACAATAGATACGAACTTAATGTAAACAGCTCCAAACTTGATTGCAAAAAATTCGACTTCAGCAACAGAGTGGTCAATGCCTGGAATGCACTACCTGACTCTGAAGTTTCTTCCCCAAACCCCCAAAACTTTAACCTTAGACTGTCTACCATTGACCTCACCCCATTCCTAAGAGGTCTGTAAGGGGCGTGCCTAAGCGCACCAGTGTGCCTACCGTCCCTGTCCTAACGTCCCCATGTATTCGTAAAGTATCATGTACTCATAATCATGCTTGTACTTCTTATATATTCACAATCATGTTTATACTTTGTCTGTAATCATATACACGTTTGACAAAATAAATAAATAAAATAAATAAAAATAAAATATATGAATGTGAGACTCAATGGCCTTCCTAGTACAATTCGAAATTGAAATAATGTTCTATTTCTACCTTTTACAGAAAACTAAACTGAAATACACCCATTTCAGGAGAAACTTCTTCCAAATAATTGTGTTTTCTACAGAATCTGAGACACTGGCCAAGAAATGCAAGCATATAATGACATTAACTGAAGAACTATCTCATTATCCAAGCAGGGTTTACAGGATATGACCCTTAGCCTCACACAAGTTTAAACTCCTGCAATTAGGGTTAATTCCGTGGCAATGAAAATCTATTTCTTCTTCTAATGAACATAATGTCAAAAAGCACAATATGCTAAGTTATTCACAAAGAACAGAGGTCAACAGTATTGCTAAACATCTCCTATCTTTTTTTTTTTTTTAAAGGTGGAGAATAAATAAACGAGGAAAAAAGTAATGCATGCCACAAGTCCATGGAATACTGTAATAAAACAACTGGGAAATTGAAAAATGTAATTATGCTCCTCTTTCCAATTTGGGGAGACGGAGAAGAAGGACATTGTGCATGCGTGGAGTTAGTATTGTGGATGTGCAGAAACACATAACGACCCTTTTAAAACTCCTCTTCCCTATTCTTTGCAAAAGTCCATCCCACAACATTCATACAATGGCTTGAGATAGCATTACTGTAAGTCTGGCACAAAACAGTAGCCAAAGTGTTTAAATAGGGAAGGATCCTATAGAAAATAAAGACACTAAGCTATTGTTAATACTGAGTATTATAGCTACAAAAGTGACTGAAGATGAAACACCCAACTAGAGACAGAATGAGATGCTCAAGGCCTATTTCATACAAGATCTTGTGGGAAGAAATATCCATCTGGTTCAGTTCCAAGCTGGAAGAAAGACACTGGAAACATGGAGGCTGATTGGAAAGATGGTTTAATGGTGAAGCAGAACCACATGGGTTCTGGGCAGCTGACAAAATGGAGTTGAGAGTGGGGAGGGGGGTTATACCTTCTTTGGGCTTTGTATTTGAACTTCCTGTTCCTGTGCAAGAACATGTCCTTTAATATTCTATTAGCTGTTGTCAGATTCCTATGGGGGATCATGCAGGGGTTATGTAGGGGTCATAGCTGGCTCTATAGGCAAAAGAGAAAATGCAAATACTAGGTGTTTGTCTGAGCTAATTTTGTCAACCTTTTGTTTGTTGCTTACCTGAGTTTCTGTCTTGAAAGCAGTCTTTCTGAATGGATTGCCCAATCTGCATTTCTAAAAGCTGGCCTCCTCAGTTTCTGCTTGGGGTAGGGAACCTGGGGCTGGTTTCTGAATAGGCTGGCCCAATCTTTCTTAATGGACACAAAATATCTGCTGGGGGCTGTTAAGAAAGACTTGGGGGCTGCTTTCTGTCTCCAAGAGCATGTTTCTCCATTTCTGCTTTAGGGAAATATAATATTCTGCCTTTTTAATATTTCCCAAAATATTTCATTCTTCTGGGGGTGGGTGCTAACTTTCTACAATCCTTTTGCACACACTGATCAAGCAGGCATGTACTTTGTCCGTCAAAGGAAAGCAGAGCTTTAATCATGATTAGACAATATGATCATGGCTTCTAAAACAAATCCTTGGTCTAGAAAAATGGAAATAGCAATAGCAGTTAGACTTATATACCGCTTCATAGTGCTTTGCAGCCCTCTCTAAGCGGTTTACAGAGTCAGCATATTGCCCCCAACAATCTGGGTCCTCATTTTACCCACCTCGGAAGGATGGAAGGCTGAGTCAACCTTGAGCCAGTGAGATTTGAACCGCCGAACTGCAGCTAGCAGTCAGCTGAAGTAGCCTGCAGTGCTGCACTCTAACCACTGTGCCACCTCGGCTCTTAAGAGAAAGACCCATGCAAAAGCTTAGCATATAGTGGAAAGAGAAGGATATAGCCATGGTCTTTTTATGGTTGCAGCCATTGCAATGAGAGAAATATTCAACTTAAGTCCAAGAAAACCAGCTCAAATCTTCCTCATATTTTCCTTATATCCAGTGATGATTACAGACTTCCTTAGCCATCCCAGTGATAACAAGAAAGGTTAGTTCTGGATTTTACTTTTAGAATCAAGAAATCCTTACTCTAGTAGTATGCAGCCAATATTGCTACTGGGAGCCTGTATTTAAGGATCATCGTGAAATATCAATTATCTATTTATCTATCCATTAGATTTATAGCTCCGGAAGCTCCAGGAAGCAACTCACTATGGATTCTCTCCTCCATTTTTTTCCAAAACAAATCTCTGTGAAGTAGATTGATCTGAGAGAGGATGTGTGGCCCAGAGTTACCCAGAGTTTCCAAAACTAAGCGTGGACCTGTATCTGGGTCTTTCCAATCCTATTCTAATATTTTGAGTGCTACACATATCAATTCTCAATTACTTAATTGGTTTACACTCTTTGATAATCCACGCCAAAATCACATACGCACTGGAACATATAGAGAGAAATGTATAATATACATTCTTTTAAAATATACATTTCATACATTCTCCAAAATACCAATATTTGCAGTTGTGATTTATTTTTTGAACAGCATGTCTATGTTTCTCTTAACTCCAGCTTCTTATGACTCTGGTGTCCTGGTGGTCCTGTTGCAGCTCTATTACCTGCTGTATCTTTGACTCCTATCATCAGCTTCAGCTCTTTCAGGGGCTTTGAGGTCTCTGTTCTTATTCTCCTTTGTAGTTACTACTTGCTTGTTTTCTACTTTTGGCTTTTAAAGGCTGCAATCTTTTGTTCTTTGAGATTTCATTTATGTCTGTTTTATCTGCTCCTTTTAAGGTATTCTGATTTAGATTTAAGGATCTTTATGAGCTGAGTTTTTCTTTGTTTCTTAGGGCTGACAGCCCACAGTTATGGTTTTCTAATCAGTGCCCATATGTTCTTTCAATAAAAGTTCCTATCAACACCTATGTGTTCTTGCAGTGAAGGCTCCTATCCTAACTGTTGTCAGTGTTCCAAGTAATGCACTTGGGACACTTTTGACGTAGTATTCCTTCCCATATCATTCCAGATTTAAATTGTCAATTGTTGGCCCTATAAAGTAGATCAAACTAAGACACCAACTCCATATATGTCAAGACTTTTACTGTAATAGCTATAGTAGCAGAATCTTGAAAATCTGAATAGCTTTCCCTCTTCCTTCCCTTTATACGTGTGTGGACTAAGTAGGTTCTTGTCTGAGATGTTTTCTCAAGTTAGTTTCTAGGCCCAGGCTCAAATCTCATTTATCTGATCATTGTCTTAGTAGTGGCTCTGCTTCTGAGGGGTCCTTGGTGCTCTCTGAGCTTGTTTTTTTTCTTGCAGACAATTCATTACCCAAACTAGGTAAATCATCAGTGCTAGTAAGGAGAGTGGTTTGATGTCCATTTATATTCTAGTAGCTTGCCCTGTCAGTGTTGGTGGGTTGGTCTCTAAGACTTCTGCAAGAAAACAACCAAGCTCAGAAAGCACCAAGGAACCTTCATTTCAACTCTGAGCTACAAATATTCTTCTTCATTGGCTCTCCTTCTGTCCCCCAGTGCCATTCCCTATGCTAACTGCTTCAGTGAAGTTTGGGTTTGTAGTTATACTTCAAAGTTATCAGATACAACTCCTTATATTATCCATTTTATCCAAATTTATATAGTATATTGTATTCTATGTCTCTTTTAGTTCTCTATTCATCTTTTCTACTAGCTAACTTGTAATCTCAGAATATGATGGTCTTCTTGTGTTCCCTCTTTCAGATGACACCTTGGCAAGCCTTACATTACAAAGGTAGGACATGAATTCTTCCATTGGCTCAAATATTCTGTTCATCTAAAGCAGGGGTGTCAAACTTGATTTCACTGAGGGCCGCATCAGGGTTGTGTTTGATCTCAAGGGGCTGGGGTGGGCGTGGCTAGGGTGAGCGTGGCCAGCTCGACATCACTCGTGTCGGGGGCGCCTGTGGTGGCCCGAGCGCTCTGCCAGCAAAAATGGGCTCCCGAGCTCCGTTTTCGGCTGCGACGGCCTCCTGCAACCCTATGCCAGAGAAAATGGCGCTCGGGAGGGCTGCACGCAGCCCTCGAGAGCTCAATTTTTGGCTGCAATGCCCTCCTGCAACCCTCTGCCAGCAAAAACCGAGCGCGGGAGGGCCGAGCTCCATTTTCGCTGGCAGAGACACCACGGGCCAGTCCTTCACTGTTTCCAGGGTGGCCCCGCAGGCCAGATCTAAGCACCCCATGGGCCGCATCCGGCCCGCAGGCCTTGAGTTTGACCCCCCTGATCTAAAGTTTAATGGCAATTACTGTGTATTTTCAGCATTAATTGTATTCATTGTACATTTTAAATCGTTCATAAGTATTGCCACAACATGTCTATGACAGAGAGATATGCTGTTATAACAATATGCATAGTTTAAGGGATGTATTTTGGATAATTATTGAGTGTGTAAGCATCTCTTTCAGATATAATCAGGGTTTGTCTCCCATCATGTTATGTTTCTCTATCCTTTGTCTATAATTCTTTGCAACAAGGGATTATAAATTTCATCCTGCATAAAGCATGTAGTATAAGTACCATAGTATAGATTTTATAAACCGACCTGCATTTTTTACTGGTGTTTGTATGCACCTTATTAAATATATCAGCATTCAGCAAATGTATATAACACTCATATCTATTTTTTAATGTGGGATTTTTTAGCCAAGACCACAGCTGGTACCACAATAAATAGGCAAAACTGCTTATTTTAATTCCTGTAACTGCTGACTCACATTCAGTAAATGATCAATGACAAGTTCTTTTTCAAAAATTCTCATTCCAGTTATCCTCATCCTGTACTTGTGCTTTTGAATGCCTGTTTCTTGAATGATTAATTTTGTAGGGTCTCTATTAAATTATTTTTTGTCCATTTTTCTAACTTAGCAAGATTATTTCTGTCTTCTAATGCATTGGCTATTCCATCCAATTTTGTGCCACCTGCAAATTTTTTAAACATTTGCTCTACTTCTTCATCCAAGTCATTAAAAATATTGAAGAGCACAAGGCCTAGAACGAAACTCTGGCACCTCACTCAATATTGTCTCTTGTTTAATGAAACATTACTAATTAATACTTTTGCATATGATTTCTAAGTAAGCTATGTATCCACTTAATTGTCATGTCAACCAGCTTACACGTAACAAGCTAATCAGTCAGAATATTATGCAGTATCTTGGCGCATACTTTGTTGAAATCAAGTTATAATAGGCCTACAGCAGGAGTGTCAAACTCAAGGCCCGGGGGCTGGATCCGGCCCCCGGGGTACTTAGATCTGGCCCGCGGGGCTGCCCTGGAAACAGAGAAGGACTGGCCCGTGGTGCTTCTGCCAGTGAAAACGGAGCTCGGGAGGGCTCTCCCGAGCTCCATTTTCGCTGGCAGTGGGTTGCAGGAGGCCATAGCAGCCGAAAACGGAGCTCGGAATTCCGTTTTCTCTGGCAGAGCACTCAAGCCACCACAGGGGCCCCCAACACGAGTGACATTGAGCTGGTCATGCCCACCCTGGCCACGCCCACCCCGGTCCCCGGAGGTCAAACACAACCCTGATGCGGCCAATGAAATCGAGTTTGACACCCCTGGTCAGCATTCCCACAATCTATTAAGGAGATGCCCAATAAAAATGAGTTACCTTCAGTCTTGCAAGACGTGTTGACATGCTGTTTTCTGATAATGACATGGCTTTCAAGCTACCTTCAGATAAATCTCATTCTGACCTTCTATAAAACCATTCTAAGTATTAGTGTCAGGCTCTGAAGTTTGTTTTCTGCCCTTGTAATACATTTCTTGTCAACTGAAGTGGCCATTGGCTGCTCCTCTTAGATTTTGTTCCTGCATTACTAGCAGTTTGCACTTGGAGCAAATATATACTAATTTCATTTTAGGTAGGAAGACAAAAATATCACAAGTACTGCATTTGCAAAATGAATACCCCTGCATTCATTTTTCCTTTTGTTTCTTAAGACATTACTAAGACAAAAAAAAAACCCCTTTTATTTCTTTCTGTTGCCTTCTAAAACTCTGTTTAGTTGAATGCAGATTTTTGACTTAAAAAGAAAATGTATGAGCGACATTCACTTAATTTCCTCACCAAATTGCTTTCAAAGTGACCCTCATCCAGTTTTTGTTTGTCTGTTTCACTCATAAATTAATATCATTTTCTCTGAAACTCAACATATCCAATTTATGTCCATTCATCTTCACTTCCTTTCGTCTTTCAGATTATTATTTATGGGATAGACTTGTTTATATTTGGACTTCAGCTGAAATACGTTTTCTGAACTTCAAACTGAAAAGAAAGCCCCCCAATTCAAGGTGAAAAAAGTCTCTAATTTCTTGCAATTTTGCAAAGTATGGGCTGTACACTACTATTTCAACGCTGTGCCAGTCCCTAACAAACATACATTATTTTGTTTGTAACATTAGGATAAAACTGACATCAAGAGAGTTGTTCCACTTTTGTACAATTTCTTGATGCACGTGTCTTTCCATATACCTTGGTTAGAAATAGGGAATAATAAGTTTATGTTCGCTATAAAAATCAGGTAATTTATTGCTACCTTGACAGAGATGAGAAAGCTAGTGAATATATAATTTGGCCTTTTGGAAAATTACATAATTGGTTTTTAACAAGCTGTGCGAAGAGGAAACAACGGCTTGTGGGGAAGGATTTCTGGCAGATAATGGTTTTCTAGTTGTTCCCTTAAATATTCATTTCCAGCAACTATTTATCTGGATTTAATTTAGCTGCCTATGGTTTCTCCAAAGATTATACATTCACCTCCACTGTATCTTAAGCTTGTTGGTTGAGATACAATCTTTATTAAAACTGCACATGGCACATATAAATGATCTTTCTCAAGAAAGATCTCATATAAATGAACTTTCCTTTCCCTTTATATATTTACAATATTGATGCTATTCAAAACGCTATCCAGAAATCTTGGAGTCCACTATTCGATTTTCTACATGATAAGGAGAAAAACTAAGTTTTGATTTTAGGATTAGATTTGATGTGACTAGAGAAATATTGTGGATTGTTAAATATATGGCAATAATGTATTTATAATTAAGAGGCTTTAATATGTTAGATTAAAGAAACTAAGAATATATGAATATTGTTTCTTTGAATATTAGTTATTAATATTTTAGATGTTTTTAGGTATTGATATTATTTACTTTAACCTAGAGAAAGGTTATTGTATTCTCAGTCTGTCTACTGAGGAAAAGTTGGACTAATTTTTGTATAGATTTGTTTTATGTATTTTTTAACCTTTCCCTTTTATTCTCTCCTTTTTTCTCTTTTATGTTTGTTTGTATTTCATTGTTTTTCTTTTTAAAAGAGAGGGAGGGAGAGAGAGATAAGATAGATAGATAGATAGATAGATAGATAGATAGATAGATAGATAGATAGATAGATAGATAGATAGATAGATAGATAGATAGATAGATAGATAGATAGATAGATAGATAATATAGGTATAAATAATGCAGACATAGATAGATAGATAAAAGGTTACACAAAAATAACATTAACCCAAGCTTCCCCAATCTAAGTGACTTCCACAATTGTTGACTTCAACACTTGGAAATCTACAGACAGAACGGACATTGCTGAGAATTCTAGGTTACCATAGATTTCCATGTTACGAGGTTGGAGAAGGCTGCTTTAATCTATTTTATGAAGGCTAGGCATGTACATGACACAAGGGTATAATCCATCACTGATGCCAATGGCCTCTGAAGTGTTGTAATTGCTTGAGCAGGAAATAAGAAAACATCCACACACAAATATATATTCCTTTGCATAACCTTTTCTGGTTCAGGTTTAACAATTGGAATTTGTAAGTTCTTACGAAAATTCAAAACTGTACAGATTTTAAACCACATCATATTTTATAACGTAGGGAACAACACCTAACACTTATATTTTATTTATAAAAAGAATAGAGGTTGTTTTTGAAATTTTAATTGATTACTCAAATGCGTCAAATAAATCTTCAGCTGCAAGCATCTTTGACACATAAGTCAGCACTGATTTAAACAGGTAAAATTCAACAGAATTTGGATCAAGGCACAAAAGCCATCGCATTTGTCATGCCAAGTGCCCAGAAGAAGAATGACAAACTTCTTCAAGTTCCTCCAACCCTAGGCTTGCAGGAAGGTGATTCCTGGCTTCTTCCTCAGATGCTGATCAGACAAAACTAGGGATTTATTCCAGTGGTGAAATCCAATTTTTTTTTACTACCGGTTCTGTGGGCGTGGCTTGGTGGGCGTGGTGTGGCTTAGTGGGTGTGGCAGGGGAAGGATACTGCAAAATCCCCATTCCCTCCCCACTCCTGGGGGAAGGACATTGCAAAATCTCCATTCCCACCCCCCTCTGGGGCCAGCCAGAGGTGGTATTTGCCGGTTCTCCGAACTACTCAAAATTTCCGCTACCGGTTCTCCAAACTACTCAAAATTTCTGCTACCGGTTCTCCAGAACCTGTCAGAACCTGCTGGATTTCACACCTGATTTATTCTGATTAACTGTAGCCTCTAGTCTAGTGCTCTGCATACAGACATTTACATATCCACCTACTTCCTCCAGCTCAGCTACCTAGCAAGGAGAGAAGTAAAGTTCCATAACCTTTCAAACTCAGGAGTAGGATATTTGGCACTGTCCAGAATAACTCTTTTCTTCTTTGTCTTAGTCATACATATAGAGACGCTCATATTAAGCAGGAGATTGTCACTGACTTACAGACTAGCTGGAGGGACATGATCCTGGCAAGCGCAACGGTTGATTATCCACAATAGATCACCTAAAAGTCACCTCTGATTTTGAAAGTCTTTTCTAACAGTAGAAACCTATCCTTTTCCCCTACAAGAAACTGCTGTGTTTCTCTTCCAAGCATTTAGTTCTGATATTGATGATCCAAGATGCAATAGCCACAGAATTAGCGTTGAATTTTCGTAGGACTATATAGATACTGAAATTGTAGGGTTGGGAGAACTTGAAAGAAGAGAAGGAATGGGGTAGCATTTAATTCAGGATCAAAATCTGATGTAATCCATTACTTAAGGACAATGATGTCCCACTGACAGACCAACTATCATGCAATAATTACAATTAAGTAAGTAATTAATAATTAATTAAAACAATTAAGAAATTTGCTAGAGATGGTTTCCCAGTCTGAAACAGTTTGTCAGACGTGCCCCAATCTGATCCCTTGGGAAAGAAAGAACCTCGGCTCCATTTGGTTCAAGCGAATGGTTCTTTTACTAAAAGATGTTGGCTGCAGTAAAGCCAGGTTAGCTCCGGGTCTCCCATGCTCAAAAGATACAGAAAGGTTTCCCCTCATCCCAGCCCTTCCCCTGTGACCAGTCCATCTTCAGCCAATTGGAACTCGCTGAAATGTTTTGAGAACGCTGAGATATTTTGGGGTGTCATTCTTTCTCAGGGTGCCTGGCCTTGGATGCCGGTACAACCTGGTTCTGAGCTTCTCTGGTCTTTATCACCTGTCATTCCCCCTTCCCATTTCCCATCATGTACACATACAGCTTTGTTGCCGATCTACCCTCCTCCCCTCTTCTAGCCTTTGATGGCAGGATGCCTGTGAGGTGCCAAGCCAAACCTGGCAGACCTGACACAGATGCCGAATACTCGTGCCAATAGCTATAATGCAATAATTTCAGAACAAGAGATAGAAGTGCCTTTTCTCAAAGTATTCTCTAACGCTTTTAGTTGTAAAAGCCAGCAAAAAATATTAATGAAAACATTTGGAAGATGAAAACAGCAGCCCTGGGTACAAAGATGTTGGATGCAATTACCTGGCCTGCATTTTGAATTAAATGTACCCAATTTGTATCTGCCACAGAAGGAGAGACAGAACCATCACTCTCTCCACTTGCCACTATTACCCCTTCTATTCACTAAATTTCCTACTCCTTTCTTTATAACCTCTCTCTACCAGTAGAGTAACATATTTTTAGGTGGGTACTTATACCTTTCAGTGGCCTTAGTAAAGGAATTTTAGGAAAGGAAAACCTAATTTATCTCATTCAAGACAGCCTCTTATCAATACTTTCCTAAAGTGACAGAATATTGAATTCAGGTTAATCAGTGGAGCAACTCCAGAAGTTGTGGGTGCTCCATCACTGGAAGTTTTCAAGAAGAGACTGGACAGCCATTTACCCAGAATGATATAGGGCAAGGGTGTCAAACTCGATTTCATTGAGGGCCGCATCAGGGTTGTATTTGACCTTGGGGGGCCAGGGTGGGTGTGGGCAGGGTGGACATGGCCAGCTTGACGTCACTCGTGTCAGGGGCACCTGTGGTGGCCCGAGAGCTCTGTCAGCAAAAACGGGCTCCATTTTTGGCTGTGATGGCACCCTGCAACCCTCTGCCAGTGAAAATGGAGGTTGGGAGGGCTGCCCGTGGTCCTCGCGAGCTCTATTTTCAGCTGTGACAGCCTCCTGCAACCCTTTGCCAATGAAAATGGAGCTTGCGAGGGCCGCAGATGGCCCTCCTGAGCTCTGTTTTCACTGGCAGAGACACTGCGGGCCGGTCCTTTGCTGTTTCCAGGGCGGCCCCACGGGCCAGATCTAAGCCAGCCGGATCCGGCCCCCGGGCCTTGAATTTGACACCCCTGATAAAGGTCTCCTGTTTGAGCAGAGCCTGAGACTAGAAGATTCCAAGGTTCCCTCCAATCCTATTATTCTATGTTTTATGTCCCCAACTATCATTCATTCATTCATTTGATGTACATAGCCACCTATTTCATCATAAGCAATGAATCTGGATGACTTACATCATTTAGAAGCATAATATATAACAACATAATAAAAATTGTGAACAAAGCCAATAGTCAAAGCCATTTAGACAAATGAAAACCACATCATGAGTTCTAAATGCCCAACCCCACCCACCCCCCAATGCCCAGAAACACATCAATGTCTTAAGAGCCTTTTGACAAACTATCAGGGTCAGAGCTTATCTACTCTCAGGGGAACAGTTCCACATGGCAGCTTCAGCAACATAAAATGCCCACTTCCTGGTTCTGTGAGATGATGTTCTTTGACTGATGAGAGCTGCGCATACCATTCCTGTGGAATCTAATGAGACGTGT
This sequence comes from Thermophis baileyi, assembly GCA_003457575.1. Taxonomy (NCBI): domain Eukaryota; kingdom Metazoa; phylum Chordata; class Lepidosauria; order Squamata; family Dipsadidae; genus Thermophis; species Thermophis baileyi. Next base: position 1,408,536 of record QLTV01003646.1, read on the forward strand.
AGAAGCGACAATCTTCTGCATGAAATGGCAAAGCCATAAGTTAAAATAAAACAAGACATGTTTTACTAAAGGACATAGAGACTCTAGCGTAAACCTCACCGTTACTGTACATCTAAAGAAACATACAGGCAGCATCTAAAAAAGATACAGATGATGCGGTTACAGTTCCTCTTCTCATTAACCATGCGAAAGCAAAGAGTGGATTCAGTAGAAGCTTCTTCCAAAATGTAAAGTCATAGATGAAATCTTCCTGCAGCATCCTGGAGACTCAGGAAGAAGTCAGGAGTTGACTTCATTCCAAAACTACTCGATATATTTTATATATCATATGATGCTAACTAAGACTAAACTGGTAAAACTGAAGCAGTATAAAAGTCTTACAAACGAGTGAGTTTCAAACTTCTTGTTGTAATAAGAGGAGCCAAACACTTCAGAGAGACCAGTGATACTTAGAGCAAAAGGGCAAAGTTCAACCTCATACTCTAAGCAAAATTTAGCAGTTTCAGTCCATAGATTGTTATTTCAGAACGAATGGCATTGTATTGCCATTTAATGGGGTATATACTGAGAAGAAAACATGGCAATACTTTTATACATGCACACTGGTAGAAGGAACAAGGCAACACCTTTCAAATGATCCATCTTGCAGACCCACAAGTCTTACAATATTCAAAATATAATTACTTGAATAAGTTTGATTAACAAGTCTCAGCAGTGGTATTCGGGGGGCTAGTTAGCTGAATCCATAGCTGTAGAGTACAATATGCCGCAGAAATGCATGTTACTAGCACACATCATAACCGGGGGTGAAATCCAGCAGGTTCTGACAGGTTCTGGAGAACCGGTAGTGGAAATTTTAAGTAGTTCAGAGAACCGGCAAATACCACCTCTGGCTGGCCCCAGAGTGGGGAGGGAATGGGGATTTTGCAATATCCTTCCCCCAGGAGTGGGGTGGGAATGGAGATTTTGCAGTATCCTTCCCCTGTCACGTCCACCAAGCCACGCCCACCAAGCCACACCACACCCACCAAGCCACGCCCACAGAACCGGTAGTAAAAAAATTGGATTTCACCACTGATCATAACTATGTGCTATACTATCTTCCATGGTCTAATTCAGGGATCCCAAACCTGCGGGCCACAGGCCACTAGCGGGCTGTGAGGGGATTGCAATGGGCTACGCACACGCACTTGCCAGCTGCTCGCATGGAACCCGGAAATGTTGGGGAATTCTGCTCTAATTATCACGAAACACCCAGATCAATGCAGGGTGCTTTTTGCTTACAATGGAAAATAAATACTGGGATGCTAATAAATAGTCAAGCTTTGCTAAGAGGCTACAACTTGTGAATGAATAAAATATTTAAAAATCACATTTTGTTGTAAACGTCTATACAGTTCCATTTTTTTTTACCACAGGAAAAAAGGATACTTTAGAAATTTAGCAGTTATTTTACTGTGGTTGGTGAAACATGCAAAGTCACATTTTTAAGGCTGTACAATACTTCACGGTACACCTTCAAAAAGGGTCTGGAGCATGCAGGAAGGCAAATGTACACGGCAAATGTATTTAAAAAAGCCTCTTATATTGATTGTTTCCTGATTGCTTATTTGTACCCTATGACAATCATTAAGTGTTGTACCTTATGATTCTTGACGCATGTATCTTTTCTTTTATGTACACTGAGAGCATATGCACCAAAGACAAATTCCTTGTGTGTCCAATCACACTTGGCCAATAAAGAATTCTATTCTATTCTATTCTATTCTATTCTATTCTATTCTATTCTATTCTATTCTATTCTATTCTATTCTATTCTATTCTATTCTATTCTATTCTATTCTATTCTATTCTATTCTATTCTATTCTATTCTTATAATAACTGCACTGCTTCCTTGGATTGTGCAGCATTTGTACATGCAAGCAACGTGATATTGACAAAACATTTATTTATTCATTCATTTCTTTATTTTTTTGCCACCCGTCTCACCTAGAGGCAACTCTGGATATTCTGATGAATAAATTGAATTTAGCAACAATCCAAAATCCAAACCATATTCTGATATCTGTCATTGAAAAAGGTGAGACTACTTGCTCTAATCTTCTACCTTTCTATCCTATTTGTTAACTGTCCCAGGATTTGGACTTAAATCAGCCTGATCAACACAGTTAACAACAAAGGATTGTGAGAATTAAAGATAAAATCGCCTTGAATAAACTCAGTTCTTACTGTCTTCCATAGACACACCCATATTATTTTTTTGGGAACCATTGTGGAAATAAGTTGCCATGATCTTCTTTCAAGGTATTTTTTTAAACTCCTCTGCCCAATCCACACCTCTGGAATTTATTGTGGTCTACCATATCTGGACTAATTAGGCATAATCCTATGTAACATTTTTTTTTAGAGTTGATCAGAAGACTGCCAGCTTCTGTAATTACATACCTTCAATTTATTCCAACTCCCCTTTATTTATACCCTCTTCTCTATTTATACTCTCTCTCAGCTTGAAGTACTCAAAACAAATGTGGTTATTGTTACCTAATTTGCCAAAAAAAAGCAAACTTTGGTTTGCAGCAAGCTGAAAAATAGTTCTGGGTAGCTGGAAAAGAAGGCCTTGTCAAGCAGGATATAGGGTACCAATAAAGGAGAATATTTGTAGCTCAGGGTTGAAACGAAGGGTCCTTGGTGCTCTCTGAGCTTGCTTGTATTCTTGCAGATATTTCATACCTGAAGCCTTTACTTTAACACATTTAACAAATTCTTTTAAATATTTGGGAACAATTATTCTTAGGAATGTATCTTTTTTCCCTAGATTTGAAAATATCAGAGTATATAATGTAGATCAGAGGTGATATTAATTAGTTTATGGAGAAGAAAAGATGTTTTGAAGGTGAGTATTATGCTCAAAACCATTATGTATTCTTTAGTGAGGTGCCTATGCTAATTCTGCTTTTTTTTTTAAATCAATAAGTTTATAATTAAAACTTTAGCAAATGGTCAAACTCGTAGACTTTCTCAAAATTTCAACTTTCACATAAGAATGGGAGATTTAATTTTCCTGATTTTGAATTACATCACTGAGCCTACTTGTTATCCTCTATTGGATTAGAATGAAAATTACCTTGATTATGCACCATTATGGGCACAATTGGACAACTATTATTTTGCCTCTCTGAAATCTTGGCAAATGTTTGATTCTAAACATAGTGGGAACTCAGTTGAATTTCCAGCATTAAAGGGAGATAAAATGTATTTGGAAAACAATGGGAGACAAATTAAAATTTGATCCTTGCTCTTGCAATAAATTGGAACATTTAGAACAATTCTTGTTTAATTTTTTTTTTTTTAAAAATGGGTTGAGAATGAGATAGTTACCTTTCATCATTATAAATAATTGTAAAACTTCAAATGAGAAAAATAAGTGAATTCTGCCAAAAATAGGAATAAATTCAGCTAAAGTTATTGTTTTATTTTTTGTTTTGGGCCAGACTTTTTGGCTGCTTCATAAACCTCTATGTTTTTGAATCCTTTAAAAAATTTTTTAAGATTTTCTTTTTAAAAGCTACAACAAAAATTCACTTTTTTCAACTTTAAAAAAAACATTAGTCAATATAGGAACAATAAATAAACTTGAAATAAAGATCTAGAATTTCCTATATTATAGATCAATATGTTAAGATATGTTAAATATGTTTCTAAGGGGTCCTTAGTTCTCTCTAAGCTTGGCTGTTTTCTTGAAGACGTTTCATTACCCAAACTAGGTAACATCATCAGTCCTAGTGTAATGATGTTACCTAGTTTGGGTAATGAAACATCTGCAAAAAAACAACCAAGGACCCCTCATTTCAACCCTGAGCTACAAATATTCTCCTCTATTGCTAAATATGTTTCTTTTAATCTTAGAACAAGGACTTAATTCTATTTAGGGATGTTTGAAAAAGAGTGATTATTTTTGGCAATGTAATACATTTAAATTTAATGGTACACATGCTTTGGTCATACCAGGGGTGGGTTCCAAATTTTTTTACTACCACTCTGTGGGCGTGGCTTAATTTTGTGGGAGTGGCTTGACGGCCATGTGACTGGGTGGGAGTGGCTTGGCGGTCATGTGACCGGGTGGGAGTGGCCAACTTGTAAAATGTGGTGAAAAAGTGACTTATGACCATTTTTCACACTTAACGACCGTCGGTCGTTAAGTGTGAAAAATGGTCATAAGTCACTTTTTTCACTGCCATTGTAACTTTGAACAGTCACTAAATGACTAGTTGTAAGTCAAGGACCAACCTGCACTTAAAGCCACACACAGATGAACATATGAAAGCAGACATGGAGTCAAATAAAAGGTGATTGCTGCAAGAAGCAATTACCTCAAAAACCAGTTATCACACAGAAACACACAAAATTGTCAGAAATGGTGTAGGGTCTCCTGCTTGAGCAAAGGGTT
>QLTV01003646.1:1419489-1439809 GCA_003457575.1 Thermophis baileyi
AGAGAGAGACAGACAGACAGACAGACAGACAGACAGAGACAGAGACAGAGACAGAGACAGAGACAGAAAGACAGAGGGGGAGGGAGGGAGGGAGGGAGGGATATTTTAATGGTCAAACAAGTAAATGAGTGGGGAATTCAGTAAACAACTCCAAATCATTTAGTCTCTTTCTATCCATTTCTATTTCTTTATACTATCGTGATGAAAAAAATGCATCTTTTTTCAGCCCATGCTTCAATGTAATAAATCCAGATGTTCCTGTTCTCTTGAACAGGAACCTAGAATCTAAAAGCATTCAGTACAATTGCTGGAGCATAAGAGACAATCTGGGACATGGGTTGGAAAGAAAAAGGACCAACTTCTCTTTAAATGTTGGTCCTTTTTCTTTCCAACCCATGTCCCAGATTGTCTCTTATGCTCCAACAATTGTACTGAACGCTTTTAGATTCTACAAGGGAACAGGAACATATATATAGAAAATTCCTGGACCTGCCTATTGTGCTTCTAACTGATGTTGCATCCAAACATCAAAAGGTGATCACCCCAATATAAATGGAGGGAGAAAGGAATAAAAGGAGAAAGGGGGAGGAAGAGGAGGTGGAGGCACATTATAAATGATCATGATGTACTGAATGAAATGGCTGAGAAAACAGAAGACAGAGGACTTTTCTGTGGCAGTGTTAGGATAGCCTCTATTTATCATCTCTATGATAAAAAAAAATCTCTATTTTTTATCATAGAGATGCTCATCTAACCATGTACTTGCTCACAGGCATTGACCGGCTACTGTCATCACCATACACAACCGTCACAGTATGTAATTACATACACTTGAAAAACAATAAAACAAAGAATGAAAAATGGCATTGTCGTCCAGTTTCAATATACTCCTAGCATTCCTCTGCATTGCTCTGATGGCACTTGAAAGCGCTCGCTGAACTGAGCAGAGGAATACAAATTTAAAATGATACAACAAAACATAATGCATGTTTTGGTTAAAATATTAATTTTTTTAAAAAGTCCAAATAAGTGGCAGGCAAAAAATGTTATCTTGAACACACCTAGGCATTTGAAATTAAGAACAAGTCATCAAAAGATATCTGGTCCAATTGTGCAATACCTCCCCACTTGTAATCCATGGTATTTCTATTCGTCCCTTTTAAAAATAGGTTTCAACTCAAAATACGCTAGCCCGGTTTAATTTTTCCACCATGATCCCAACCTAATCAAGAGTCCAAATTTTTTATTCATTTTTCCGACCTTTACTGCAGAATACAGCAAACAGAGGCCTAAATGATTAAAAGCCAAACTAGATTTTCATCTGATTCACCTGTATTTGATGATCACAGTTCAGGGATCTTTGTAAGTGAAAGGGCAGAGCAAATAAAACAGACATGCTCCTCCAGACAGCCATTTTTTTAGACATAATGATAGGGCAGGAAAAATCTCTTCCAATGTTTACGATTCTTTTCCACTTCAAGACAAAGAAGCGGCATCTCTTGATATCAAAATTTGAATTGAACCTGGGTTAGAGAAGTCTTCATAGAACATGAATCTCTCATGTGTGACAAAGTTGAACCATTGGTTGATCATGGCATTGGTCCTTCTTACAGAGGTTTCTTGTACAGTGCAGGGGTGGGAGAGAAAATTACTGAAAAAGGAAGGGATCATATCAGTGGTGAAATCCAATTTTTTTTAACTACTGGTTCTGTGGGCGTGGCTTGGTGGGCGTGGTGTGGCTTGGTGGGCGTGGCAGGGGAAGGATACTGCAAAATCTCCATTCCCACCCCACTCCTGGGGGAAGGATACTGCAAAATCTCCATTCCCACCCCACTCCAGGGGAAGGATACTGCAAAATCTCCATTCCCACCCCACTCCAGGGGAAGGATACTGCAAAATCTCCATTCCCACCCCACTCCTGGGGGAAGGATACTGCAAAATCTCCATTCCCACCCCACTCTGGGGCCAGCCAGAGGTGGTATTTGCCGGTTCTCCAAACTACTCAAAATTTCCGCTACCGGTTCTCCAGAACCTGCTGGATTTCACCCCTGGATCATATACTTTCCATCCATAGGATTCCCTCTTTTTATTGTCTAGGAACCCAGGTCTATTATCTTTTTATTCAAAGAGTACAGAACATTCTTAATCTCTGTTCAAGTGATAAGAACTTATTCTCCATGTATATGTTCTTTGCAAGCCCTGTCTTCATAAATAAATGAATCAACATTTCTGCAGTACAAATAGGAATATCCACTAGAAGGGGGAATGTATGTATGTATGTATGTATGTATGTAGCTGAGGGTTAAACTGTGGAATCCTGGGTAGTCTCGGAGCGTGGTTGTTTCCTTGCAGACATTTCATTACCTGACTAGGTAACATCATCAGTGTTAGGAGGAGTGGGGTTTGCTCTCTTTTATATACTCCTGGCTTGCCCTGGCTGTTTTGTTAGTAATGTTCTCGGGGGTTCCTTGATTAGGCTGTTGTTTACAGTTAGCTTGTTTATCTGAATTTGTCAGGGCCTGGATCATATACTTTCCATCCATAGGATTCCCTCTTTTTATTGTCTAGGAACCCAGGTCTATTATCTTTTTATTCAAAGAGTACAGAACATTCTTAATCTCTGTTCAAGTGATAAGAACTTATTCTCCATGTATATGTTCTTTGCAAGCCCTGTCTTCATAAATAAATGAATCAACATTTCTGCAGTACAAATAGGAATATCCACTAGAAGGGGGAATGTATGTATGTATGTATGTATGTATGTAGCTGAGGGTTAAACTGTGGAATCCTGGGTAGTCTCGGAGCGTGGTTGTTTCCTTGCAGACATTTCATTACCTGACTAGGTAACATCATCAGTGCTGGTAAGTATGATACTGTTTGCAATACTGTAAAGGTAAAGGTAAAGGTTCCCCTTGCACATATGTGCTAGTTGTTCCCGAGTCTAGGGGATGGTGCTCATCTCCGTTTCAAAGCCGAAGAGCCAGCGCTGTCCGAAGACATCTCTGTGGTCATGTGGCCGGCATGACTAAATGCCAAAGGCGCACGGAACGCTGTTACCTTCCCACCAAAGGTGGTCCCTATTTTTTCTACTTGCATTTTTTACGTGCTTTCAAACTGCTAGGTTGGCAGAAGCTGGGACAAGTTACGGGAGCTCACCCCGTTACGCAGCACTAGGGATTCGAATTGCTAAACTGCCGACCTTTCAATCAACAAGCTGAGCATCTTAGCCACCACGTCCCTTATTGCAATACTGTAATCAATACCTATTCAAAACAATATCCTAATCAAGGACCTACCAAGAAGAAAACCATATGCCTACAAACACTTGCAGGGCAAACTATTGTATATAAACAGGGAATGAACCTCACACTTAGCAGCACTGATAATATTACTTAGCTGGGTAATGAAACAAGCACCAAGGACTCCACAGTTAGAAATATGCTTTTGTCTGATTTGGTAGCTTGAATTATTATGAATTATTATGAGCCACAGTTATTCACAGCCTCTGAATCATTAGGAATAATCCAGTTAGTATCAAAAATGTCTATATCTTGAAGAAATCTCTCCTCAATAAACTCTTATTCGGGGAATTAAGACCATAAACATGCATATTTCAGAACGTGATTGTGTCTATGAAATTACGCTCCCTCAGAGTTTGTACATATGAAAAAATAATCATGAATCAATGAAAGGCAATGCAATTGAATTTGTGTGATATGTAAAATAAATAGAGAAAGGCTTAAAATATGTATATTCCAGAGCAAAGGGCCATAATAATTCTCATATAATGATATCCAAATTTCATATCAGTCTTGCAGTTTAGTGCCAATGTGCTTTTAAAATAATTATTTATTTCAAATATTCATGTATTACATAACAATCTCTAAGCAACTTACATAGCACAGCTATAATATGCTGTGTAATTACATACATACATTCATTCATAACATAATATCCTATTCTTATCAGATAACCTTTGGCAACATGGGCTTGTTCCTAGACAGTTCTAACCAGGATAAATGCTGTCCTGAAAGTTGAAAGGGTCGTATCTCCAAACTGAGTGATGCTATTAGGAAAGAATGTACTTAATTATGGCATTATTATTTAAGGGCATTCAAAGAATTCATGTCACCAAAAATCCAAAAGTTGTTCACAAAATATAATAAAATCCATCAATAAAGGAGTTAAAATAGTAACGGGTCACACGTAGAGCCAGTATGGCCGTGATGGCGAACCTATGGCACGCGTGCCACAGGTGGCACGTGGAGCCATATCTGAGGGCACGTGAGGCATTGCCCTATGTCAGCCCCAGCATGCATGTGCGCGCTGGCCAGCTGATTTTCGGCCTTCCGGAGGGTGGGGGGAGGTGGTTTTCGCCTTCCCCAGGCTTCAGGAAAGCCTCCAGAGCCTGTGGATGGCGAAAAACGGACCCAACGGCCGAACCGGAAGTTCGGAAACGTTTCCAAACTTCCGGTTGGGCCGTTGGGTCCATTTTTCACCATCCACAGGCTCTGCAGGCTTTCCTGAAGCCTGGGGAATGCGAAAACGACCTCCCCCCCACCCTCCGGAAGGCCAAAAATCAACTGGAATCCGTTTTTCGCCATCCACAGGCTCCGGAGGCTTCAGTGAGCCCTGTGTGCATGCGCGGAGGAGGGGGAAGCGTGGGGGGGTTGTGCACGCATGTGCCGGGGGGGGGTTATTGCATTATGGGTGTTGGCACGGGCACTATCGCACACGCACACCCTTTTGGCACCAGAGCAAAAATAGGTTCACCATCACTGCAGTATGGTGTAGTGGTTAAGGCATCAGGCTAGAAACCAGGAGACTGAATTCTAGTCTCATCTGAGGCACAAAACCAGCTGGGTGATCTTGGGCCAGTCCCTCTCTCTCTCAGCCCTAGGAAGTAGAAGGCAAGGGCAAACCACTTCCAAAAATCTTACCAAGAAAATTGCGGAAATTTTCCCAAATTCAAGATTGACCAGAAAGCACCATTTACCAAAGTTAATAGATCCAAGTAATGAAGCACATGATTTATGAAATACTCTACAGTGGGAATCTTTCTCTTTCAAAAGGCAGTCCCTTCCACATTATGATCCAGGCAGCCTGGTGTACAACACTGCCTTTAACCAGATTTCAGGAAGTTGTAGCATGAAGCTGGCATCTTCTGAAAGGATCTGCCATTTCTTCCCTTCAGCAAGGAGAAGCTGATGCTAAAAAAGCAAAATTAAGTGGGAAATAGGACAGAGGCCCAATTGCAACTGTCTCTTCTTCAGAATACCTAAATTTATTCTGACTTCTGAAAAATATAAGCAAAAGGTAACTAAACAACTAATCAACAACTAAAAAGCCACACACAATAGGCACCATATAAATACCACACACAGAATAGCCCAAAGCACACATTCTGGTGAGAGAGACGTTCCCTGAGGATGGGCTTTAGCACGAGTCCAAAATCTCACAAGACAAAACCTCTGATCCCAGTGACTGACCCAGATTGGATTCTGCAACATTATGCTGAGACACATAGGTAACTGTTTGGCATATTCCACAAATATATGTGAACACTGTATTTTCCAAATCCACTCCTGCCTTCTACCTCCAAAACAATTGAATCAACCCATTTTCATTAAAAAAAAAAAAAAGCATCTAACATTTTTTTTCCCCAAAATTCAACTACCCAACCACCCTTCTGAATAAACTCTTGTACAATGTCGGGGCTTTTGAAAATGTAGCAATAGACCTCATTTATCTTTCATTTCATGAACCTCCTATTTTACTCGCCTATCTGCAATCTAGGCTGCAGGAAGCGACGTATTAACACATTCATAATTGAGAATATTGCAGAGTAGATCCAACCATGAACACACAGGAAACCAGGCAAAATCTTCTGCTTTGTGACAAATAACTAAGAGCTTATAAAGAGGCGCTACAGGTGCCGTTGCTTTGAAAGCCTCTGTCTCATTCTGCCACTATAATAGCGGCTGAATGAAAGAAGAATGGATTCTCTAAATTCAGCCTTTGTAATCTCTAGATAGGCGTAGAGCAGCTTGACACTTGAGTTTGGACTAGATCTACCTCCTCAGCACGTACAAAGAGAAACACCGCCTTATTTCATTCTAACCTCAAGGCACATTTGCTTCCCTGCTTTTGTTCTCTTTCTGTATGTCACCAGGCAAAGAGGTAAATTACACAGCTCACTTTCTCCAAAGACAAAACGAATTGATGAGAAGCAGGATCTTTCAGAACTGTACTTGAAATGTCACTCTCTCAGCAGGAGAAGAATAACAGAGTATTCTGCTCCAAGCTCTGCCTTCAACATTCAGCACTTTCTTATAAGGCCAAATTAATATTACTCTGTTAGGGATTTAAAAAGGTGTTTTAGGAAGTGGGTCTTCATGTTATTAGAAAAACAACAAATCATTGCGAGTCTTTCTGAAAACAAAAAAAAAATTGAGCTTGAAGGTGGGATGCAAAATTTAAAAATGACGAAAGATGCATTTCTATAGTCTGTACTAGCAACAGCCTAATCAAGGAACTATCAAGACCACTCCCATCAACACTGACAGGGTGAGCCACTAGTATATAAACAGAGGGCAAGCGCTACTCCCTCCTAGCACTGATGATATCTTCTATTGCTTCTCCTTCTCCTCCTTCTTCTCTTCCTCCTTCCCCTTCTCCTTCCATGTCTAGGTCAAATTTTAAACTGACAGCTGGAGTGCGTTCATCTTGTACTGTGCTAGGAAGAGTTGGAAGTCAATGCCCCCTTTTCTTTCTTTTTCTCTTCCCCCTTGTATTTCACACACCCCTTTTCCTGTTCCCTTTTCTTCCCTTAATTTCCTATTTTCTTTTCTTGTATTTCATACAATAAAAATAAAAAATAAAAAAATGGGAAAAAAACCAAACAAATTTTAAACTGCCAGAATGAAGCTACCTTCTTGACTTTGTCACTGGCCAAAAATAAGTCATTATCAGTACATGTTTCTAGTAGTAGCTGATATACCAGCAGATGGGCTGGGCTCTGCATCTCTCCACATTCACACAGTGTGTTGTTATCTGCTAAGAGCCTCCACTTCAGCATATTGGTTTTACACTTAGGCACTCTCAATCCATTCAGGTCCATAGTATAAGAGAGGTTGGATCCTTAGCCTGATCCTTCTTTAATGTTATTCCTTGCTCAATGGTCTTCTTCCTCCATCTTTTAATTCAATTTTGTTCTTGGGTACCCTCAAGAATGTTTGTTCTTGCCATAAGAGCCGAGGTGGCGCAGTGGTTAGAGTGCAGTACTGCAGGCTACTTCAACTGACTGCTAGCTGCAGTTTGGCAGTTCAAATCTCACCGGCTCAAGGTTGACTCAGCCTTCCATCCTTCCGAGGTGGGTAAAATGAGGACCCAGATTGTTGGGGGCAATATGCTGATTCTGTAAACCGCTTAGAGAGGGCTGTAAAGCACTGTGAAGCGGTATATAAGTCTAAGTGCTATTGCTATTGTTATAAAGCTATTCCTAGATCTGAATCGGTGAACTTGGGGCATATATCTGTTCAGAGGATGACCAGGATCATTCTCTTGCTTAGTTCTCTGGACATCTGCGGCTCCCTCTCTCTTGATTTGGGGTGGGGCATTGCCAATGGGAGGATATATTTTCTCAATTGGTGTATGTTTGAGTCATCCTGTCACAAAGTGTACTGCTTCATTGATGGCGGTATCAACTTGTTTTGTGTGTGCAGATGCATCCCACACTGAAGCAGCATATTGTGTTGCAGAGATGTTCAGGGCTAAAACTGATGTAGATGGTTGCGCTCCCCAAGTGTAGTTTATCAATTTTCTGATGTTATTGTTCCTCAAGCTGACTTTAGCCGTAGTGTCCAGGCAAGGCTGTTTAAAAGAGACCGTCTTGTCGAGTGTCACACCAAGATACTTCAGTGTTAGACAATGCTGTAGTCCCATGATGGCGAACCTATGGCACGCATGCCACAGGTGGCACACGAAGCCATATCTGAGGGCACGTGAGGAGTTGCCCTATGTCAGCTCCAGCGTGCATGTGCGTGCTGGCCAGCTGATTTTTGACTTCCAGAGGGCGGGGGAGGCCGTTTTTGCCCTCCCCAGGCTTCAGGAAAGCCTCCGGAGCCTGTGGATGGCGAAAAATGGACCCAACGGGCCTACTGGAAGTTTGGAAACGTTCATTCCAGTAGGCCCATTGGGCCCATTTTTTGCCATCCACAGGCTCCGGAGGCTTTCCTGAAGCCTGGGGAGGGCAAAAAACGGCCCAATGGGCCTACCGGAAGTCCGGAGGCTTCAGTGAGGCCCACGTGCATGCACGGGGGGGCAGCATGGGGGGGTTATATGCACATGCGTGGGGGGAGGGCATCGCATTATGGGTGTGGGCATGCACATGCACGCTATCTCGCGCGGGCGCATCCTTTTGGCCCCAGAGCAAAAAAAAGGTTCACCATCACTGCTGTAGTCGGTACCCTTGCCACATAACATCCAGCACTGATAATGTTTCTTAGTGAGGGGTCCTTGATGCTCTCTGAGCTTGGTTGTCTTCTTCCAGACTTTTCATTACTCAAACATCATCAGTGCAACCAACCAAGCTCAGAGAGCACCAAGGACCCCTCATTTCCACCCTGAGCTACCTCCACCCTCACCCTCATCCTCCACCCTGAGCTACCTCCACTCTCATCCTACACCCAAGCTGCAGAATATTTGCCACTATCGCACTCTATTCTGTTTCTTTCCCCATTATGCTTATCATCCAGCAAACTTTGATGCTCATGGGTTGGTAACCACATTGCACAGCCATTGGTAAATGTTGACCAGTTATCTCTCAGTAGAGTTCTTTAACAGTAGTGCCCTACCCATTCACAAAGGTATACTAATGCAATTTGATAGAAGTTTTTAAACAGAAAGTTACTCTCAGAAATTTCACCACTTCACTGATTAGAACAGGAGTTCTAGATCCATCTGTAAAGAAGTGAATCATGTGAAAAGTATGAAGGCTGATCATATAAGATATTTAGTAAAATATTCCCCATATATTTTTGAAGAGTGACACGGCCTACAAGTGAGCCCTCTGTGGCTGCATTCTGGCCTAATCATGGATCAACAATATCTTGATAATCACCGATATCATGGATCACTAATACCTTGGTGATTATACCTGATTCCTCCTGCTAGTGAGAGTATTGGAACGAACTATGGGAATGTCTTTGGCTGGTTTCCTTATCCTGACTCTTCTTTCCAAATTAAGACTCTTAGCTTGTGTCTCCCAAATGATCTATCACCCCAGAAACAGGATGTAGAATAATGGATTTGTGTGCATTATTTCAGTTATAATTCTTATTATTCAGATTTCAGTTGAATATTAGGAAACTTTCCTTAACATTAACAGTAGTTTGATGGTGGAATCAAAGCGTTGGGTCTCATTTTTCACTCACTTAAATAATCTTCAAAGCCCTGAGAGGTGACTGAGGAACTGATGGCGCAGTTGCTTTGCAAATTAGTCAGAATTCACTTCTGATTCTAAGCTTGAATCTTAATTGCCTTAAGTTTCTAATCTCTCCATGCTATGGCTCAGCATGAGTCACTTATTTTTACCAATTTTCTTAAATGTATCTGCATGTGTTAGTCATACCAGCCATCTGACCTCCAAAAAATAAGCACAGAACAGAAAAATAATCAAAGCTTCTTTCTACCTCAGGAATTCTTTGTTTAAAAAAATTCCTTGTCATGTCCTATAGGATGCCATATGGCATTACTGACAAACTCACCAAACTGTAGCAGGACAATGTGAAGTTGTTGTTCTGTGCTTTATTGCTTTTGGTATCACTTTAACAATAATCTTTGCAACTTGAACAAACAATTCCCAGGCACTGGCATTCATAGTAATGTGTTCTCATCATAAAGTTAGGCTTTGTCATTACATTTATTAGAAAGCTATATTTTTCAGCTTCCAAATATTTTCACACTTCACTGGGATGAGGAAAGCAAATTTTTACATCTGCCACATGTTGTTATACTGACCTGGATACAAGCATTAGTAATACAGTGTTAGAATGTATGAGGAGCCAATGAGATTAAAATAATTGCCTAATATTGAAACTGGAATGAAGAGCACATGAAAATGTTAGCGGTATTGTTCTGTAGTAGCAAGAATCTTGTTGTCAGTCACAAAATAAGCTTCTACAGAATAATAATCTACATGCATACATTTTTGTTTGTTTATTAGTTTTCTCTAAGCAGATTGTCTTCGCTTCATGAACTGCTTATTTATATGGCCAGAACAAATTTAACTCCACACAATGCCCCTACATTGCTTCATTATAATCTTGATCGAATAAACAAAAGTTCCTCATTTGGGATACTTGAAAGAAAACTTAGAAATATTCTCAAATGCGTAAATAATGTTGTACAGATGTTCACTAATCTTTCATTATAGGCTTGCATCATATAAATGAGCTCACATAAAAAATGTTCCGTTATCAGTGGCACAGTGGATAGAGTGCAGTACTGCAGGCTACTTCTGCTGATTGCTGGCTGTCAGCAGTTCGGCAGTTCAAATCTCACGAGGCCCAAGGTTGACTCAGCCTTCCCTTCTTCCGAGGTGGGTAAAATGAGGACCCAAATTGTTGGGAGCAATATGCTGATTGTGTACACCTCTTAGAGAGGGCTGTAAAGCACTGTAAAGCGGTATATAAGTCTAAGTGCTATTGCTATTGCTATTTCTATTTCAGACAATATGTATATTAACGATTGATGTGCCATCTAAGCAATGGCAAAAATATATATATATATCCAAATTTGCCTGGCAAGTCAAGAAATCAAGAATTAAATACAAAGTCAACTCCCAGGATTCCCTAGCCAGCATAGAGTTGAAGCCAACACATCATAAAGTTGGCAAGGTTGAGAAACACTGCACTAGATAACTGGTTATTTAGAAAGTCTGTTTAGAAAGTAGAGGGGTTGCTATTTTTGTTGCTACCTGCCTGTTAAGATCACATATGAAGGTATCACTGAATTGAAGTGGATCAAAGTAGCTGAATTTCATAGTGTCTTCCCTGTAGCCATCTCCAAAGTTTGATTGACATTGTCTATCCCAACCCTGAAATTCCCGATTGTCACTTTGAAACCCAATGAAGCAATGAAGAGAGAAGCTCAGTTGTCTGCAAGGACTCCCGAGTGTTATTTAAGGCAAGATTTCTTACTCTATCCATCTTGCTTTTTTCTTTTCAGCTCCGCATTAGTTGTCCTTTTCTTACAGACATGCTTTGTTAATCTATCCTCAAGTGATTAACCCAAACAAAAAGAAAGCTGGGAAGGTGAGAGAAAGAAACTCAAGGCTACTTAAACATATCTTAAAGCTTCTTTAAAAAGCAGCTCGAGGCTACTTAAACCCATCTTTAAAAATCCCCACCGATTAAGTCCCAATGTTTGATGTTAATAGGGGGCACCACACAGTTTCTAAAGATCTAACAAGACTGATTATATTTCAGAGTCACTGGAAATTTCTGATTTAGGCACCAGCTACAGCTGGGAACCAATGCCCTCATCAGTTGGTGTCACTGACATCTCTGAAAATTCCCAAAGTGTTCAAAAGTACAAAAGCAGAGATTGGGGGGGGGGAAGGCCCAGCAAACTGTATATCAAACTCAGAAAGGTTCTTTTGATGTCTACCTAGAGTTGTGTTTGTTCTGGCTGCTGCACTTCACATTCTAATCATGTGAAAGAAAGACCTTCGCTTGGTCTGCGTAGACAATAATAAGGATGTCAAACCAGTCCCGCCCAGATTTGACTGAAAAGGGGGTTTACGAATATATCTTAGCTTGTTGTGAAACTGGCAGCTTCATTGTTCTAAGTAAAAACAATTAGTCTTCAGGAGTTCTTCCCTAAACATAAAAATCAGCTTTTTTTTCTTCGTCTTTTCTTTGTGATAAACAGAATGCCGAAATAAACTTAAAATCTCGAAGTCCTCTCTATTGTTTGCATGAAGCGCTGCATTTACAGGAGTGTCATTTTGTTTGGTTTTGCGCAAAGAAAACAAATCAATACAGGAATGTGCTATTTCGGGTAAGAATTTAATCAAAATAGTATTGTCGTTGTGCTGGTTTTCCTCTCAGGCACTCAGAACTCTTGAATTGGAAAGTTTCTGGACTGAAGCTTAGCAGCTGGGGCATCTGGCTAGCAGGATGCCCACATCCAAAACACAGAGGGAACAGCTCATGCAGGACTTAGTATTCGTTTAATTACTGTTCAAAGTGTTACTGAAAAAAGTAACTGATGACTGGTCCTCACATTTACAATTGTTGCAGCATCCTCACTGTCACATGATCAAAATTCGGAAGCTTGGCAACTGGCATCGTTCCAGTCTACTAGGTTCAGGGTGAGCTGCTGGGGCAGCGGTGGGTTGCTCCCGGTTCTTAAAACCAGTAGCGGCAGCGGCGGGAGGCTCTGCACGCGCAAACCAGTAGCAAAAGGTTTTAGAACTCACTACTGTGCTGGGGGTTTGCAGGGGTTTGGGAGAACCTCTAGCTAAGATTCTGTGCAGTTCGGAGAACCCCCAAATCCCACTCCTGGCTGGCCCCGCCCACCCGGCCCTCCCAGGAGTCCCCATGCGGCCTGTTTTGGATGCAGGTAAGTGCAAGGTGCACGCGGAGGCTCGGGAGGATGAAAAACGGGCCTACCGGAAGTTCGGAAAGGCCAGAAACATTTCCGGAGCCTGGGGAGGCCGTTTTCGCCCTCCCAGAGGCTCGAGAAAAGCCTCCGGAGCCCAGGGAGGGAAAAAACACCCCCCCCCTGCCATGGTGCAGGAGGCCACGCCCACCATGGCCATGCCCACCCAGCAACCGGGCAGAGAACCCCTTGCTAAAATTTTTGAAGCCCACCCCTGACTAGGTTATGTGACTACCATTTGTGCTTCCAAAAAGCAAAGTCAGTGGGGGAAGCTGGATTCACTTAACAACTGCAGTTTAACACTGTAGCGAGAAAGTCATAAAATGACCCACAATTCACTTAACAACCTCTATGCTTAGCAATGGAAATTCGGGTCCCAAATGCGTTCGTAAATCAAGGCCTACCTGTATTGAAAGCATAGGAGTCTGAAACCTTACATCCCAAGGCTGGCAGAGAATAGGAAGTCCCAGGATGGTTTGAATTTTTTTAAAAAAAAATTAGTTGCAGACACACTAAATTGCAGGCTGCAGACAGTCTACAGTCTAGATCTGGATTTTCTTTTCTGCTGACTCTACAGATTCCTTCCCGGCCTCTTTTCCCTGGCTTCAGATCATTCCCTGATCCCTTCAGCTTTATTCCAGTAGCACCTTCTCCCCACCCTTGAAGAAATCTCCCCCTTTTCTGTCTATCGCCTCTGGATCTGTTTATGCTTCCTTTTTTTTTTTCAAAACCTCAGTGTCAGTTTGAGATAATTCTCAGGAGTTTAAACTTTCCTCCCCTCTGAATTTCCTCTGTAGCTTTTATGTGCCTAACTTATACACCTGTCAGTCAGACCAGTAAAAAGAAAAAGAAAACCCATTGTCCTTCACGGTAATATTTTTTTTAATTTCAGGGCAGTTCTTCCTTCTGCATACCTCCCCTCCCCCTTTAAGAGGTGGCACGGGGATTTTACCTTCCTAAAGCTTCATTGTTTGAGCACAAAGAGCTTGCACTATTTTTTTCCATATCTAGACAAAAAATCTGCCACTTGGAGGTGCTTCCCTGACTGAAACTGTGTTTTAAACCTGTAAGATTAAAGTGCCAAATACAATCTGGTTAACTTTCTATTATCTCCATTACAAGAGGTTGGTGATACGGAATGACTGTGGCATCCTTTTAAATATTCAATGCATATCCTACTTTACACAATTGTTGAATTACAGAGTTGGAAGGGACCTCGGAGGTCTTCTAGTCCAGCCCCCCTGCTTGAGCAGGAGACTGTATACCATTTCAGACAAATAGCTATCCAATCTCTTCTTAAAAAGCTCTTGTGATGGAGCATTCACAACTTCTGAAGTCAAGCCATTCCACTGATTAATTATTCTCACTGACAAGAGATTTCTCCTTAATTCTAGGTTGGATCTCTCCTTCAAAGTTTCCATCCGTTAGTTCTTGTTTTGCCCTCAGGTGCTTTGGAGAATAGGTCAACAGCCTCTCAGATATTGGAAGACTGCTACTATGTCACCCCTAGCCCTTATTTTTGTCAGACTAGACATTCCCAGTTCCTGCAACCATCTTGAGTTGTTTTCTTCATTAAGATTTTCATTAATGGAATCCTTCCCAAGTTCAAAGTTTGTTGAGATCATCTCTCTTAAAGTCTAAGACACTAGATTGACTTTGTTCTATTGCTCATGTCTTGAGTTACCTTACTTTCTCTATACTACTGCAACGTTGCTTTTTGGCATTAACTCTTTCAATAAATATAACACATAATGTATTCCATTCCTATAAATTTGTCCAAGTACTACAACCAAACCCACATCAGATACTCCTACATATACAGTAAAAGATAAATCAAAATGAACTCCTTTCAACATAGGATTTGATAATGCAGTTTTTAAAGTCTCAAGTGCTTTGTGGCATTAGACTGGTCATTGTAGCAATAGCAATAGCACTTAGACTTATATACCGCTTCACAGTCCTTTACAGCCCTCTCTAAGCGGTTTACAGAGTCAGCATATTGCCTCCAACAATCTGGGTCCTCATTTTACTGACCTGGGAAGGATGGAAGGCTGAGACAACCTTTAACCAGTGAGATTCAAACTGCCAAACTTCTGGCAGCCGGCAGTCAGCAGAAGTACCCTGCAGTACTGCATTCTAACCACTCTTGTACTTTGATGGGGACTTGTTTCTTTGTTAAGCTCCATCAGCACTTGAGCGTGTGTGGAAAAACGCAGAACAAATCTTCTACTGTATGCTATCAATCCAAGGGAAGGTCACCTTGGTTGTTGACATTGGTGTATATTAGATGGACTGAACTTTTTCCCCCATCAGGTTTAACTCCTTGACTGCCTACAATAGACCCAAGGTATCCTAAATCCTTGAATTCCTTTGGGTTGATGCTAATATCTCCCTATGTATTGGTACTAACTTGCCTTAAATGTTCTAGCTATTCTTGACAGGACTTATATAATAATGTTATCAAGATAGGCATCACAAAAACATCCTTTTCCTAACAGAAAGGCCCTTAAATGCTGGAACTGTTTTTTGTTCCAGCTAGTTCCAGCAATTGTCTTTATGTCTCTACCCACTATCTTAATAAATATACATAGTGTAGCTTTGGTTTTGTCTTCCCCCTGTTATTGACTGATTGTATCTTGGCCACTATTTTATTTGGTCCATGCCACTTAGCTTGTAATTTACATTCCGTATTAAGTAGTAGCAATGTAGAGAGCCAGTCTGTAGTGTTTAAAGCACCCAGACTAGAAAATGGGAGATTCTAGTCCTGTCTTAGGCAGGAGGTCAACTGGGTGTCAAGCACAAAGGATCAGGACTATGTGTTAACTTTTAGCTCAAGATTTATTGCTTAAGCCTATACACAAGAATCTAGTCAACTAAAGTTCAATACTAAATTGGCAACAGATAAAGCCAATGGAATTCAAGAGCGGTTAGATTTAGTCCTTTGTGCCAATGCAACAACTCTAAGCTGATGATGCACTTAACGCAATCAATCAGAATAGAGCTGGAAGGGACCTAGGAAGCCTTCTAGTCCAACCCCCTGCTCAAGCAGGAGATCCTATACCAGTGATGGCAAACCTTTTAGGCACCGAGTGCCCAAACTGCGCACGTGCGTGCCCAAACTGAATGCATGCATGCGCAGACATGTGCGCGTGCATGCACAGACATGCGCAAATGTGCGCATGTGTGGACATGCGCAAATGTGCAGATATGCATGAACGTGTGCATGCACGGACATGCGCTGACATGCGCGCATGCGCAGCAGAGACCCAAAGACCAGCTGGCCGGCGGGAGGCGGGGCATCCCAACACCGGCAGCGCAGCAAGAGGTAAGATCTGTTTCTTTCGTGAGCTTCTGTTTCGTCATTTGCAGGGAAACAGAAGCTCACGAAAGAAACGCCATGGAGATCTGACCTGGGGCAACGGTGCGTGTGCCAGCAGAGAGGGCTCTGCGTGCCATCTCTGGCACGCATGCCATAGGTTCACCATCACGGCCCTATACCATTTTAGATAGGTGGCTGTCCAGTCTTTTCTTAAAAACCTCCAGTGATGAAACATTACAACTTCTGAACCCAACTTCACCCCCTGCTCTTTGCCTGCTCTTCTCCTATATTGGGTGACCTTCTTCAGTCCTAGCAAAGAAGACAAGGGCAAACCATTTCCAAAAAAATATTGCCAAGAAAATTGCCTGGAAGTCAAAACTGTGTCAAACCTGGCCTGGCCCCATCTCGGGGCTTCAGTGCTGCCACACT
The DNA here is from genome assembly GCA_003457575.1 of Thermophis baileyi. Lineage (NCBI taxonomy): Eukaryota > Metazoa > Chordata > Lepidosauria > Squamata > Dipsadidae > Thermophis > Thermophis baileyi. The sequence continues at coordinate 1,435,904 of QLTV01003646.1, forward strand.
AGAGCTGAGGGATAGGGAGGGGGGGTTAGAGATAGCTGGGGCTGTGTAGTCAAAATAAAATACTTTCTCTTGGGAACTAAGGACGTTCTCATACCTCGCTGGAGGAAGGAGGAGTGATGTCACCAGACCAGTGGATGCTGCCGTGATTGGGCCATGTGACTGATTGTTTGGGATTGGGGGGAAAACTTTTTTTTTTCATTAGGTGAAAACCAAGGGACCCTTCAGAGTTGGTTTTCACCAGATATGTGCCAATATGATATTTCCAATAAAGCTATTCTTTGAGGAATCTACCTGCCTCGGAGTTTTTGCTTGCAATGGATCTATTACTTGCAACCCTGACAAACTGACTCAAAGGCTCAAAGAAATCCCTCAAAATTAATACTGCAACTGGGAACTGTTTGCTTCAACTATGCTAATGTGTGAGTGTGTGTGTGTTGTGTGTATGTGTGAGAGAGAGGGGGGGGGAATGATAGGGAGACAGACAGATATATACAGATAGATAATATTTCTATTATGCAACCACATTTGCTTCTGTTAAACTTTCTCTAATTTTTCCTGTCGTTAACTGTATTTTTCTAATTTTTCTCAATGGGTCAAAACATAATTTTAGCCCTTTCCATTCTCTTTGTCTAGCTTTCTTTTGCAATATCGAAGATTCCTCTGGGCCATCTATCATATAAGAGTTCAAAGGGTTTAAAACAAGTGGACAGCTGTGGAACTTCCCAATATGCAAATAACAGACAAGCAACAACACATCCTAATGCTTAGGAGCCTCAGCTGCCTAATTCTATAACATATTCTTTGGCATCTGTTTCAATTGTTCTATAGGTCCATCTGTCTGGGAATGATAAGAACTAGTACAACTTTCTGCAATTTCTAGATCTTTATACAAATGTTTGATTAAGGACAATTGAATATTTGATCCCTGATCTGTCAAAAATCTCATGGGATATTCCTACTGTGCTAAAGATCTTAATTAATTCAGTAGCAATCTTCTATGCAATCAGAGTCCTTAGAGGTACTGCTTCTGGGTATCAAGTAGCCTAATCATAGATACAGATGACAGCATATATTGATGGTCTCTGGTAGTTTTGTATAAAGGGCCGCAATATCCACGTTCTTCTTTCTATTCAATTATGTTTGATTCTTGGGGACTTGCCTAGACAAGTCCCTGCAGTTTTCTTGGGAAGTTTTTCAGAAGTGGTTTGTTATTGCCTCCTTCTAGGGCTGATAGAGAGTGACTGGCCCAAAGTCACCCAGCTGGTTTTGTCCCTAAACAGGACTAGCTTGGTCTTCATGGTCTTCTAGTTTCTAGCTTGATGCCTTAACCACTACACAAACTGGCTCTCTATAACAGGAGTGTCAAACTCAACGCCCGGGGGCCGGATCCGACCCATGGGGTGCTTAGATCTGGCCCGCGGGGCCACCCTGGAAACAGCAAAGGACTGGCCCATGGTATCTCTGCCAGTGAAAACAGAGCTCGGAAGGGCCGCATGTGCCCCCCACCCCCGAGCTCCGTTTTCGCTGGCAGAGGGTTGCAGGAGCCCATTTTCACTGCCAGAGTACTCGGGCCACCACAGGCACCCCCGACACGAGTGACGCCATGCTGGCCACACCCAGCCCGGCCATACCCACCCCGGACCTCTGAGGTCAAACACAACCCTGATGCAGCCCTCAATGAAATCGAGTTTGACACCCTGCTCTATAATACCCATATATATATATTTTTAAAGGGAACTTTTTGGGATGTTCTCCATTGGTATTTCATCACTTTCTCTGTTTGGTCTAGTACAGGGATCTGCAACCTTAAACACTCAAAGAGCCATTTGGACCCGTTTCCGACAGAAAAGAAAACACCGGGAGCCACAAAAACCTTTTGACATCTAAAATGAAGATAACACTGCATATATCGTTTTTTTACCTTTATGCTATGTATTAAAAAACTATAGTGTGTTGCATTTATGTAATCAATGACCTGCTACATAGAAAACACATTTTTATTTCTGCATGCAACAAAAACATTTTGAACTCAGAAAAAAAAGATGGGTCGAAAAGCTCAATAAATCGCGTGCCGGTGGGTGTCACACATTGGCGGTTGTGACGCATGTTTTGAGCGACAGGGAGCCACAGCAGAGGGATGAAAGAGCCACATGCGGCTCCAGAGCCACGGGTTGTAGACCCCTGGTGTAGTATATTGTCATTCAGAACATGATCTAAAGTACTTTTGTACTGCTGCTGTTACCTGGGGCCAATAAAACCTATCCAACAGGAGACTTGGGGGGGGGTCAAACATGACCCATAGATCCTGCCCATGAATTTTCATGGGCAGTAGTGCTGTCCTATATTCTTGAGGTACTACCACTTGTTCTAACCTCTCCTCTGTGCTTGGATCTCCTCTATGCCTCTCCACACGATGCTGCCTTCTTAACAAAAGTAGGTTTTCCTATCCATGTTTCTTCATCTTCAGTAATAGCTCTTCTGCACATGTTCATTGTAGGATCCATGTCTGAGGACCCAGATTGTTGGGGGCAATATGCTGACTCTGTAAACCGCTTAGAGAGGGCTATAAAAGCACTATGAAGCGGTATATAAGTCTAAGTGCTATTGCTATTTCCTATTTTTATTCAAGGCCTTCCCTTGTACTTTCTCTGCACATTTTAGCTCCCGCTTGTTTCTAGGAGGTTCACTGTCCTCAAACATGCAAAGCAAGAATTTTCTGAGATTCTTTTTCTCCTCTGCTTTGCTTGTGCTGTCATGAGCACTTCTGTGTTTTCACTTGGTCTGTTACCATTGTCTCTATTCCAATCGGCCATGTACTGGTAGATCTGTGCCTATAATGAGCTCCTGGGCTAAGCATCTTACCAACTTCTATTGCTAGGCAGTACATATGTCCCTGAGAGCCCATACAAACCTTTACCTTGACTTATGACCACAATTGAGCCCAAAATTTCTGTTGTTAAATAAGACATTTGTTAAGTGACTCCCCCCATTTTACCACCTTTCTTGCCACAGTTGTTAAGTGAATCACTGCAGTTGATAAGTTAGTAACCTGGTTGTTAAGTGAATCTGGCTTCCTCATTTGCTTGTCAGAAGGTCGCAAAAGGCACATAAATAGGAACCAGCTGCCCAGCCGCTGAATTTTGATCACATGATCATGAGGATGGTACAAAGGTCGTAACTGTGAAAAACGGTCATAGGCCACATTTTTCAGTGCCGTTGTAACTTTGAATGGTCACTAAACAAACTGTTGTAAGTTGAAGACTACCTTCTTATACCAAATATATACACTGGGAGGAAAATATGCTCCTAGCAAGGGTGCATTGGCTACTAGATAAGGGTGCACCACTCTTTAATGTGTCTATCACAGTCTGAGTTGCTGATTGTGAGACTACAACAATAAAAATAATGACATAAATAGTTCATGTTCTAGGGTTAGAGTGAACACCATGATGTTCTCCAGACGTCTTGGGCAAAAATGACCATGATCAGAGATTGTGGAATGTGTACTCCAGACATCTGGACAACAGTCTACTCTACTTCATCTACAATGTTCATTGGAGGCATAAACACCTCCAAAGTCCAGAGATGGACTTGCACTTAGTTTTTCTGTATCTTGGTAACTTCTGCTTCATATGCTATGTGAACATGTGATAAACCTGACTTTCAGAATGATCTGTAAAGCCAGTTAATTCCAGATACGGCTAAGTTATAACTGGAACTGTGCAATATAATTTAATGTCAGGGTATCTTATCAGATTGGGAATGAGATGTTTTGTTTATGACAGTAGCATGATACTGAAATGGGATGGAGAAAGTAATAGTGGATAGAGTTGCTATATTCTAGGGCTCTCCACTATGGCTACAGGGATTATTATTATTATTATTATTATTATTATTATTATTATT
>QLTV01003646.1:1456538-1468713 GCA_003457575.1 Thermophis baileyi
TGGCAATCATTTTTGCAGTACTTTTATTAAACATTACTTTTAAAAAGATAAAAACTTGTACAAACTAAAGAGAGAAAGATAAGAATAAAAAGAAAAAATAGAAAGTGCAGAAAAGGAAAAAAATATGGTAAGAATGTAGCAAAAAAAGAGAAAATAAATATATAAATAAATAACTTCCCTCTTCATCACAAGTATAAACAATTTGGGTAACTAATCACTTTCTCTTAAAATACAACAAATGATCTCTTCTTCCCATAGCTTATCTCTTACCTGTAAACAAATCCTTAAAACCTTGTCCTTCAGTCCTGATCAGCAAAACTCTATTAAGTTATCAGAGATAGTAACTGATCTAATTTAAGCTAGATCAAATAAACTATCTTTATATTCCTTCCTTTTATTTTTAATAGTCTTGATCTTTAATCCCTTCAAATCATGTCTTAGAACTTGATTTCTTTTCATTTTTTATTTGTCCCTTCTCGTGAAATTCTTCAAAGCTTTAACAAATCTTTCTTGTAAATCCAATGTAGGAAAGTTATCCAGATCATTCTTTTGGTTTGCTATTTCTATATTTCTTACATCCGTTGGTTTCATCTGAATATGCAGCATATTTCCAGACCATTCTTCTAGCCTGTCATTTTTAAAGAAAAAAAGTTTTTAAACTTGTATTTGAAACTTCTATAGTTAAGGATTGAAGGTAATTCACCTGTAAAACTGTCAATGCAAAAGTTCTAGTTACTGAAAAGGAGTTAACAAACAATTTCAAAAGTGATTAGAAAAGGAAGTATTTGTGGGTAATCTCAAGTCCTCTTCATGTCCAGAGAGGAATTACAAAGAGCCAAGTATACTTGCCAACATTTCATTCTGCCATGGTCATCAACACTGGTTTTAAGTGAGCCATCTTCAAATTGCCATTTGTTTCCTGAACGTCCCTTGACTGCTGGTTCTTTTGTAACTGATAGTCAATGCTAAAAGGCAGAAGCTATCCACTACTTTATATCTTCATTGTCATTTCTAAGACTGGTTGCTGTGTCTCTAGTCATCACTTTAGTTTCCTTTATATTTAATCTTAGTCCTATTTTTTCACTGTGCTCACCTTTCATTTCTGGAGATTGCAGATTCTTTTCATTTTCACTATCAGAGAAGTGTCATCAGCACAGTGCAAGTTATTAATGTTTCTTCCTCGGATTTTAAAATCACACACATAAACAATTTTGTCACATGCATACATTGATTGGGGAGGAAGAATCTCTGGTATTGGCTTGAAGTTGACATTTTATTATTTTCCCATCTATTCCTTGTTTAGGAAGATTGGCTAGTATTCATACCCTGTTTCCCCCAAAATAAGACATCCCCTGATAATAAGCCCAATCGGGCTTTTGAATGCATGGCAATAAGGCCAAGCGCTTATTTCAGGGTTCAAAAAAAAAAATAAGACAGGGTCTTATTTTCGGGGAAACACGGTAGTTATTTCCCTTTTAGGTATGATTTTTTTAGAAATGCAGACAGAAGAATGAAAATGCTAAAGAGATTAATTTTACCAATAATAATGCCCACAAAATTACCTTAGGATTGTTTTATATTTTGTTTATATTATACTGTATGTTACTGAGTTATATCCTTTGACATACTTGTTCCTAAATATTTAATGGATTCAATACAAATATAGAGTTAATATTCTATAAATGGATGGGTAACCCAATTTTTACCTATTGGCATCAATTCTGGAACAGTTAATAGAATATCCTGCTATTTTTCTAAAAGCATCTATCTTTTGCATCAGCAATGGGATAGTAGTATGGGGTTTAGAAATAAACAAAAGAATGTTGTCTGCAAATAAAACCCATTTTTGTTCAATTGAGACTATAGGTTTATTTTAAATGTATGATGGGAATAAACTTGTAACACAAATTCAAAGATTTATTTTCACGGAACTTCTAAAAAGATGCTGGTTCAGCTTTAAAGAAGCTCTTTTAATAGCAGGCCCTTTGCTTTTTAAAGAGAATTCCCAAAATGCTCAGTGGCAAATTCTCAGTTCCAGCAGATTATTCCAAAAATGCTTTTCCAAAAGGCAACTGGACTTTCTTGGTTGTCCAAGACCAACCATGACCTGGATGATTGAGAATCTCCATTGACATTCAAACAAATTGTTGAGACTCTCTCTTCCTCTGTTTAAGACCAGAATGGACCCTAGAACATATTTAACCCTTCTTTCAACTTCATACTGTGAAGATGGCAAATCTTCATACTGTGAACATGGCAAATCTGTTTTACCAATCAAGCACTGTTAAATGTTCAAGAAGTTCCCAAATTAGTTTCTGCAATTTGTTCCAGATTATGAGGAGAAGAAGTCGGGAACAAGAATCTGGGATCCCATGTTATGTGAGGATCTGGATCGGGAAGTGAAAGTATAGCAGATCCTATCCCGTTTGAACTACAAAGACTCCCTCTCCCTACTTCTGGGAAGGCAAGCACTCCCCACTCCCAACCATACATACTTACACAATTTAACACTTTACACTGTTTCCCTGCCAAACAGAATGAGAATTTTTACCAGTTTCACTTCCGTTCGCTTTCCCTGGGTAGCTGTACAAGAAGGCAGAAATCAGAGTGAACTAGATTGATTCTGGAGGTCTTTTCTAGTGGAATTCTTGAAACTTGTCTGTATTGTTTAGGAGATCTCCAGAGATATCATTCTCCAAAGCACCTGAGGGCAGGACAAGAAGCAATGGATGGAAACTAATCAAGGAGAGATCCAACCTAGAACTAAGGAGAAATTTCCTGACAGTTAGAACAATTAATCAGTGGAACAACTTGCCTCCAGAAGTTGTGAATACTCCAACACTGGAAGTTTTTAAGAAGAGATTGGACAACCATATGTCTGAAATGATATAGGGTTTCCTGCCTAAGTAGGGGGTTGGACTAGAAGACCTCCAAGGTCCCTTCCAACTCTGTTATTCTATTCTATTCTATTCTATTCTATTCTATTCTATTCTATTCTATTCTATTCTATTCTACTCTACTCTACTCTACGGATGAAATGATGAAAGCAGCATTGCATCGAGATGCAAGCTCCACCCCTTTCATTTACATGTAATGATGTCACCAATAGAAAGGGGAGGAGTTTGCATTGTGACAAGGCAATGGTGCTTTTGTCATTTTCATCCAAGCATAGGATTCTGTAGAATGCTTCTGCTTATTTCCCTTATAGCCAGCTGCCCTTGCAATCAATTTACAGTATCTGAAAAAAAGCACTGGATTGCAAAACTGCCAGTAAGATACCATGCGTCTTCCTATACTTTTATCTTCAGCGCAATGCTTATGGCAAATTTCTTCCTTTTCTGTAACCTCCGCTCCTCATGCAGCTTCTCATCATAGCAACATGGGTGTTTAGGAAGAAAGGGAACAGAATGAGGGTAGCAATTTATTTCTCTTTTTTTACAGTGAGAGGATTTGTGTTTGTGAGGAACTGATTATTTCTTATTGGTTAAGAGTTGATACCGACTTGATGGCAGAGAAATCAATCAATGGATAAATTGGTTGACTGATTGGTTCAGGGAAATCTCAGCATTTTTTATATTTCCAGCCTGAAACAATGAAGACAATAGTGTGTTTCAAACTCCTTGAGATTGATTAAGGGGTGGAAATGGTAGAGACCAACTAACTCCATCCATCCATATACTTATTGCCATCCATCCTCTCTGCACCACTGTCCCAATCACTGTGTTCTCAACCAAATGACTGCCCTATGTTAAGCCATTAGAGCGGGTTCACATATCATGCTAATCAAGAATAATGTGTGAACTGGGGCTCAGAGTGACTGACAGGAGAGAGTATCCAGCAGCTGGGGTATCCAGCAGCCAAACCAGTTACATTTGTACTAATAGTCAGTTAATAACGAGCCTACCAAAACAACACCCCACCCCATCCCACCCCACCCATTATTTGTTAATTTATGAGTTTTAGAGGCTGACAACTCTAAAACGACTCTGGGAAGCTTACATCAGATAAAAATAATAAAGAAAACAATAGAAAGCTATAAGTAAATCCTGTGCAAACCCACTCCCTGTAGCAGGAACCTACAAGGCTCCACAAACACTTCCTGCAAGGCCTGAGAGAACAGGCAAGTTTTTCTGGAACATCCTCAAGATGGGAGCAACACCGGTCTCTGAGGAGGACCTAATGCCAGAGGGCAGAAACCACCACAAAGAAGGATGCTTCCTGGGTCCCGAAAGATTCACTTTTTAATGGAAGCATTAGAGCACACCTGTCTGAACCAGCCAAGTAGATACCACAGGCCAACTAGCCGGACTCTATGTTATGCAGTGCTTTATAGGTGACAACTGACACCTTGATTAACGCAGGAATCAAACTGGCGACCACTGTAGCTCAAGAAGCAGAGGTGTCATGTAGGCATACTGAGGCATTCCCAACACAGAAAAACAGAATAACAGAGTTGGAAGGGACCTTGGAGGTCTTCTAGTCCAACCCCATGCTTAGGCAGGAAACCCTACACCACTTCAGACAAATGGTTATCCAATATCTTCTTAAAAACTTCCAGTGTTGGAGAATTTAAACTTCTGGAGGCAAGTTGTTCCACTGATTAATTGTTCTGTCAGGAAATTTCTCCTTAGTTCTAGGTTGCATCCTATCTTGGATCATGCTTCTGCGTGATCCAAGGGCAGTCTGTGTAGAGGGCATTGCAATAGTCTGAGCTGACTAGAGTATGAGTGACATCTAGAGGGTCTTCCAATCTAGGAATGGGTGCAGCTCGTGCACCACATGGAATCAGACAGAAGTCATGGCTGATACCTGCTCTTCAAGAGGACCTATGATCCAAGATGATGCCAGACTACATATTAGTCTTGAGTGGGAAAGTGCAGCCCATCACGTATAAAAATGAATTGTGTCCAAATGTTTAGGGATCCCCAAATCCACAACCACTTGCCCTTGGAAGGATTGAACCTGAGTTGGCATCTCCTCTTTCAGACCCACACAGCCTCCAGACATAGGGATTGGACATGCGGTTAAGAGGCACAGCTGGTATCATCAGAATATTGGTGATTCCAGATCCCAGACTGACAGATAATCTCACCTAGATATTAAACAGGAGAGAAGAAGGTGTTGAGCCCAGAGGCAGCCACAGAATAAGTTACTGACATGCCAATTTTAGAAAACGAATGGAAGAAGGAACTGGAGAGCCCCATTTTGTCTAAATAGAGGAAAACTATTTTAAGGTCTACATCCAAAACTTCAATAGATCTTAGACTATGGATTATTCAACAATAACAAAAACATTTCAAAATTATTGGACCCTATTATGTGTTTATAAAAAAAAAGGGTAATGAGTAAATCATTGTAGTGTGGGTGATACAGTGGAAATAACATGTAAGATAAGTTTTGCACTGTCCTAACCATTTCTGAATAAGAAATAACAATATACATTAATTTGATTGTGAGAGTTGGTTTAATACCTTCAGACTTCTTTTAAAGTGCATGCTTGGTCATTAGTGATCTCTCTACCAAGCTATGTGGTTTTCATCTCCCTCGCTCTGTCTGGAGGAAATGAGAATTAGACAGTGGCGGGGTGGGGGGGGAATGGTTCCGCCCTGTATCAATGGGGGTAGAAAGATTTCCCTTGTGATTGTATGCTGATATGCAAACCATTAATCATATTGTGCAAGATCTACATGAAGCAACGCCAGAGGTGATCGCCTGGATAGCTGAATTGGACATCCAGTTATGAGGCCCCTGGTGTACCCCCATAGAAGTTTTGTATATAATCACATGGATTGTGTGTTTATGTTTACTTCTCCTTGTCATGTTATCATTATGCTAAATAAAAGTGCATATCTAATGTCAAATTTTTGATTTCTATTTATCTTTTCCAAGCCACCCTCTTCTCTCCATGAGTTCAAGGAGGCTTATTCTCAGATGGAAGCATTCATCTCTAAGAGGGCTTATTCCCTGACATGCTTTGAAAATATCTTACTCTGCTCCATGGTAACTGGTCCATAGCGCTCAAACCAAATGACATCTCAACCTTCTTCCTTTAATTTAGGATACCATTTGATGTAAATTCTAATGCAAATTAAAGCCAGAGTACTAATTTAATGGGTGAGGTCCTAAGAAGAAGGGTAGCTCCCCTGTTATCTGGATGCTTCTCTTGGATCTGGCATTTATTCTTCTTTGATGGCTGCAGAAATGCAGTGAAGCAAAAACAGTTGTTTGCTTGGCTGGATCAGTTCTCCAAGGCAGCCTTACACAAACTGACACGCCAGCAAGAAAGAATAGCTGAAATGGAGAAAACGGAAGGCTTAGCTTAGCAAAATGAATTTCTCTGCAACCTTAAGAAATAATGGAGCTTTTAAAACCAGACTATGTGATTTCAGGCAGAGAGGGGTAGTAAGATATAAACTGTTGTTGGTTGTGTAACTTAAGTGTCAGTTTGCAGTGTCTTTGCTTTGTCTTAAGTTTAAAATAGTCGTGCGGTCGTTAAGGGAAGAGTTGCCTATCCTATTTTTCTCAGACAGACAGATAAACGGAGTGAAATACAGACCAAGCTAAATGTCATTTTATATGCATCTCTGCATTTAAGATGCAGGAGTGGGGTATTGATATCATGCAAGTTATAGCCGCTGGAGGGAAAAGGCTGAAAATAAATAGGATCATAGCCAGCAGGAAGGGCAAATTTAATCCTTTCCTCTCCACTGCTTTCTTGAAGAAAATTTCTTCTTTAAAGTTGAGGCTTGCACTGACAGGGAAATAGAAAACAGACAATTGATCGACAAATAACTGCAGTGAAATTAATTTCAGTTGCACAACAAACATGCATTATGCAGCAAAATTAAATTTCATTTGATCAGCAAACATATTATTTGAATCAATGAGGCCAATCTAAGAATGTTTGCGGAGGCTATTGAATTAGAAAGGGAATGTAATGTACTGAATATGCACGGAGCTTCATTTGGGATGAAATCAGAGATTACAGCAGGGTTCATACATCATAAGTACCTATGTTTTATTCTTTATGGAGTAAGATATACTTGGTTTACTAAACATACTAAGCCATACATGCTGTACTATGATTATATCTGCTACCAGCCACTAGGAGCCACTGTATGACTGATTTTTTGTGTGGCTGGAACTTGTCATGCATAGGTTACCTCCCTGTTAGTTATTTACATACTGTATGTTTAACCCTTCAACCTGCCTCTATATGGGCAAGACAAATTAACCTAGTATGAGAGTGCAACTTGATTGCAAAAAATTCGACTTCAACAACAGAGTGGTCAATGCCTGGAATACATTACCTGACCCAGTTGTTTCTTCCCCAAACCCCAAAAACTTTAACCTTAGATTATCTACCATCGACCTCACCCCATTCCTAAGAGTTCTGTAAGGGGCGTGCATAAGTGCATCTGCGTGCCTACAGTCCCTTTCCTAATTTTCCCTTTTACTTTTATGCATTTCATGTATTCAAATTATGTATATACTTTTTTGTATTATCTAATACGAGATTGACAAAATAAATAAATAAATAAATAAAATATTTCAACACTGAATGTAAAAAAGATACGATTTAAAAGTAATGGGTGCAAGTTCACTTTCGACAACCTGTAGGACTTTTGGAAAAGAGGCTGAACACCTGAGCAAGGAGAAAAAGAAAAGTATGTGGGGTACTTGGGATTCTCTGAGCTTGGTTCTTTTCTTGTAGACCTTTCCTTACCCAACTAGGTAAAAAGATGATGTTATCTACTTGGGCAATGAGACATCTATAAGAAAACAACCAAGTTCAGAGAACATCGGGGACTCCACATTTCAACCCTGAGCTACAAATATTCTCTTCTAAAGAAAGGTGTACCACTCATAGCATCGATATGCCATACATTGGTTGGCACCTACAAACAAACATGGGTTCCTTGTAAAAACTCACAAACAATATACTTCAATTTGTCAACATGCACAACATTCCCTGAACATGTTTTCGGTATCAGCATTATCTTGCAGGTCTTCCCTTCCCATCCCCCCACCCTTAAGATATAATTATTAGGCATTGTGGTACTTTTTTTTTAAGGCACTGATTGACATTTGGAATGCCAATCTAGCTTCTAACAATTCTAGAATTTGAACAATTCTAACTTCAAAATACTGTAAAGAATTTTGTAAAGGGAAGGAGGCAAACAGAAAATAATGACAGTAGTCCAGACATCACTAACATGGTCTTTCATGCTCTGGTCTTCACCCATCAGCATGCAGAACGCTGGAGGTATGTTGGTGGTGGTTGCTACATGAGGCTATAAGAGCCGAGGTGGCGCAGTGGTTAGAGTGCAGTACTGCAGGCTACTTCAGCTGACTGTTCAGCAGTTCAGCGGTTCAAATCTCACCGGCTCAAGGTTGACTCAGCCTTCCATCCTTCTGAGGTGGGTAAAATGAGGACCCAGATTGTTGGGGGCAATATGCTGACTCTGTGAACCGCTTAGAGAGTGCTGTAAAGCACTGTAAAGCGGTATATAAGTCTAAGTGCTATTGCTATTGCTATTGCTATGAGGAAGCTGTGATGATTTAGTATTGTTATGACAAATAACCAGCAGTAAAACAGTATGCATAAAAGCAGATAAAATATTAGTATACTACTAAAGACATCGGATATCAAAGAAGGATAAAAATAGATCATTTGACATTCCAGTCTTTGAATATCTTGAATTCAGATGGGAGTTCTTACTGCACCTCCACTGACTGCTTGGAAGTTAGGATATTCAACACGGAGATTTTAACCAGGTCATTATACGGCGTGGATCAAAATATTTCCATCGGTGATAGTAATCCATGTATGCTTCAAACCGCACAACAAGTAACTTTAATTTATGTCACTAAGCCTTGAGCTGTTCATGACATTTTGTGGATTTGTTATAGCTAAAATGGCATGAACAAGATGGTAATCATTATTGCTGAAATATATATCAACCACTGGAGCCTTCTGCTATTGCAGCAGGAATTTGGCTGTGCCCACAAATAAATTCCCACTGTCAAAACGGTCTTACAAACTATTTTTTTTTGGGGGGGACCCTACTTTATCAAATAGTATTTGCAGTCCCATTGCCTCTTAAAGACAAAAGGTAATAGAAAGTTAAACACAACACTGAACTGGTTTATTAAAAATAGAAATGAAAACACAAAATATTTGTTTCAGCAACCCTGGAGAAGCTGGGGTTGGGAAGAGTATGGGCCTGAGGACTTGTGCCTTTAACAGCAACACACAAAATATGACATCAAAATGAGGCCAATGCATTCTTCCCAACAAAACCTAATTAGTCTGCTGGCATTTTTTTTTTAATTTCAGTTCTTTTCAGCTTTGGAATAATTGTCTATTCTGTGATATTCTTCTAAGCTTATGACTCTACTAGGGTATTTGACGCAGATAAAATATTACACTAATGAATTTTATGCCTGGTCTTTCCTTTTTTTCTCTCTCTCTCTCCCTTTTGGATGGTGAGAGACAGTCCCCTGGTTTCCTTAGGCATCTCAAATAAATTCTAAGTATTTAAGGGCTTTGGGACACTATTATTCAATGCAGAACAAAGGAAAGATAGGGATTTGGAAGAAAATTTCGAATATTCTTTTACAAGAAATTATGACGGATCTAAGAAAGGTATAGATTTGAACACAATTAAATCCTACCTGCAATCCTGGCACTGGGATTGGCATGGCTAAACAAAGCAACTTTTCTTTTCAAAATCAGGCTTTCCTTATTCACCAATGTGAATAAGAACAGGGCAAACTTCCAAGCAAAACTTCCTACATGAATAAATGTATATTTCTTAGATCACAGGCGGAATATGAACTGAAACATCAGAAAACATATTCATTTGAAAGAAGGACCCTGCTAAAGAAGGTCAACTCAATAAACTTTTCACCTGTTGGATGAATTATCAACATTTCCCTACATTGGACATTTATAATTATCCTTGGTCTGTGATGTTAGATTAGAATGAATAGTAATTATTTTGTAGACCTCAAACTGATCCTAATGCTGTACATAGCTTGGATGAAAAGCTGTATGAAGATTATTTAAAACTGCTTCATCATTTCATCATACTGCTTCATCATTTCTGTAGGGGTTATTTCTAATTATAGACAGATATAAAGTCAAGTCTAAAGTCTTTGATTACTCATTGATACACACCAAAAAGCTGATTAATGTATTCAGTCCTTTCTACCATACTTTCACTAATTAATGTTGGATAGAACCGTAATACAGATAAATAGGATTCCAAAACTTATTTATATGAATTGATTTTATTTTCAGTTAATATTCTGGGGACAAAATATATTTTCTTTTCTTTTTCAAAGCAAGGCATACTACAGAGTCTTCAGAAGTATGCAAAATGTTTGTCATAAGCAACATTCCTATGATTGTCATCCCAACCTAGATGTAAAGAAATAACACGGTGAAAACGAAAGGGCATTTCAGTCGATAGCTGCGAATCATACCCGCTAAGAAAAAAATATTATAAATATATGAGCAGAACAATATTAATAGACACAAAGTTAACTAGTGCCCAATTATGAAACAGAGAAGTGGAATGATAGAACTTTTAAAATCTGTAAAAAAAAAAGGTAGAGAGGATAAGTTGTCGAACATTGGCTTAATCTGACCCCCCATTTAGGACATCCTGGCAGGAATTATTTAGGTATTTAGATTAAGAAACACCAGTGTAATGTGGCTTGACCATTTTTCTGTGTGTACCAGGCCATCTGAAAAGTACTATCTGTTTTGAAAGTGCTTCTTGCTTCTGGTTGAGGAACACAAAATATGTGTTAGAGAAGTTGATTGATATCAATGTACCATCAAGTCAGTATCAACTCTTAGTGACCACACAGGCAATGATTTGTTTCTAAGGTGGGCTTTCCTATCTTCCAACAGTGCACCCATTGCCATCATAACTGAGTTTATCCACCTTGATGGTCATCCTCCTCTTCTCCTTCCTCTCACTTTTCCCAGGATTAAAGTCTACTCCAAATTAGTCTTTGTATAATATCTATGGCGATTCTCAATGATCCAGGTCATGGTTGTCCCAAAGGTGCTTTTCCAAAAGGCAACTGGACTTTCTTGTCATTTTTTTCCTTCCAAAATTTTTGCTTCTCATCCAAGAAGCTTCCTGAATGAGAAGTGAAACCTTTTCAAGGAAAAAGAAACCAAGAAAGTCCAGTTGCCTTTTGGAAAAGCACCCTTGGGACAGTCTTTGCATAATGTATCTGAAATAGGATAATTTAACCTTGGTCATTTGTTCCTCAAGTGAGTAGTAGTAGTTCTCTGTGTGTTTGCTGGGACACTCTTTGGAAGCAAAAGCTAGGTTTTAAAGAAGCAGAGTATCAATGCTTTTGAACTCTGGTGTTAGAGAAGGCTCCTGAGAATACCGTGCGTAGCTAATAAAGCAAACCAATGGATCTGGCAGCCCTGAAGATCGAAACTTAAAGATGGCTTTAAGCAGCAAAATGGCCGAAAAATTGAGCTTGGGGTATTTTACTTTTTAAATCAGGATGGGAATGGGAGGCTTCTAGGATGCTGCCCCCCTCAGCCCATCTTTATAATCCACCCCCTTCCAAATGAAGCTGTGCCCTCTAGAAAGTCACATAGAATAATAGATTTGGGAGGGACCTTGGAGGTCTTCGGGTATAACCCCATGCTCAAGCAAAACAGTCCATACAAAGGGCTATCCAGTCTTTTCTTGAAAACCTCCAGTGACCAAGCTCCCACAACTTCTGGAGGTAAACCATTCCACTTGATTAATTGTTCTCACTATCAGGAAATTTCTCCTTAGTTCTAGGTTGGATCTCTCTTTGATGAGTTTCCATCTGTTGCTTCTTGTCCTGCCCTCAAGTGCTTTGGAGAATAGGTTGACTCCTTCTGTGACAGCTCCTCAAGCACTGGAAGACTACTATCGTGTCACCCCTAGTTCTTCTCTTCATTAGATTAGACATACAGTATTTATTTATTTATTTATTTATTTATTTATTTTATTTTATAAAATTTATATGCCGCCCAACTCCCGAAGGACTCTGGGCGGCTTACATCATAAAAAAATAAAACATATAAAAACAATTTAAAAAAGAAAGGGGAAAAAAAAACCCAACTATATTTAAAATAAAACATTCACACAACCATGCATGGGCC
>QLTV01003646.1:1487521-1517754 GCA_003457575.1 Thermophis baileyi
TTAAGGATACAAACAACAAAGTTACAGTCATGCAGTCATAAGCGGGTGGAGATGAGTGATAGGAACGATGAGAAGATTAATAGTAGTGCAGATTTAGTAAATAGTTTGACAGTGTTGAGGGAATTATTTGTTTAGCAGAGTGATGGCGTTCAGGGGAAAACTGTTCTTGTGTCTAGTTGTTCTGGTGTGCAGTGCTCTATAGCGTCATTTTGAGGGTAGGAGTTGAAACAGTTTATGTCCAGGATGTGAGGGGTCTGTAAATATTTTCACAGCCCTCTTTTTGATTCGTGCAGTATACAGGTCCTCAATGGAAGGCAGGTTGGTAGCAATTACACATTATATCTTGGATTAATTTGATATTTAATTCATGTTTTCCCACCACCCATTATTTGCCTTGGTCTCTCATAAAGCAAAAAGCTAATGCTTTTGAAATAGCTTGGAATGACCAACTATATTTTGCAGCCTCATGAATTTCACATACTTTCACATACTTCACTACCGGGAAACAAAGTTCACTGTTTAATTTTAAACCAAGAGAACCATGACAGGAAAGAAATATTAATTACTTAAATGCATACTATCTACAAGGAAATACTATTGGTCATCTGTCAAGAATCCTAAAGTTCTTCACAATTGATGGTTCCATGTCAGTGAAATGAAGGTAGGAAGGACCATAAAGGCAAGCTGTCAAGGTGATTAATACACCGCAAATTTCTTAAATAGTAGATAAGAAAAGGCAGTGACTCAGTGGCACATCACATGCTTGCCAGACAGAAGGTTCCATGTTCCTTGGGCTCACCACATAGGAGTGGAGAAATACGGACTTGCAATCTTCCCATAGGTGAAATGGGCAGCATAGGGAAGGAGGGAAGGGAGGGAGGGGAGCTCAGTGGGTCTGGGGGAGAGGAGGGTCAGCATTGAGCTGGGGGGAGGGGTGCCAAGTGAGACCCTGAAGCATGGGAGGGGAGGGAAGGGAAGGGAAGGGAAGGGAAGGGAAGGGAAGGGAAGGGAAGGGAAGAAGGAATCAGCCTTAATATAAAGGAGCTTTCTATTTTTCTTGTTGCTGCAAAATTGGCATAAGTTTGCTTTTAAGTCAAGAGTGGATTGGACCAGTAGCTAGATTTGCAAAATTTACTAAACTCTGTTTAACCTAAGCCAAAAACAAGAAAACACAATATGAGAATCCATGTGATATAAATAAACTTTCTAAATCACAGTGCTGTAAATTTGCTGAAAGTTGCATAAAGTTGCTTAAATTTGGATAGCATTTAAATCTCTGCTGCTGGAAAATATATTTAAGGCATATCTAAAACAGTACTAGCA
This sequence comes from Thermophis baileyi, assembly GCA_003457575.1. Taxonomy (NCBI): domain Eukaryota; kingdom Metazoa; phylum Chordata; class Lepidosauria; order Squamata; family Dipsadidae; genus Thermophis; species Thermophis baileyi. Next base: position 1,488,845 of record QLTV01003646.1, read on the forward strand.
ATTAGTCCAGATTATGCTTGAAAACCAATCTTTAACAATTGTACTAAGCATCAATGGACAAGTAGTATTAGACATGATATTGTGATCTACGGTAACAACAATAAATCTATTATTTACCCTTCTATGGCTGCACCACTCAAAAATTTTGCAGTGCAAACTCCTGAGCAAAAAAAGTAAATATACACTTCACAGGTTCAGGGAAGTGTATAATATACAAAATATGCAGATAAATAGAGGAAGGACTACTAAAATTACATAATAAAATATGCATCTATTAGGCAAATTCTACATATAAAAAGACACATCAGAACAAATATGTATAGAAATGCATTTGGTTCTTGTTTGGATTTCTAAGAACCGCTCAAATTAGATTGGAAAAATAAGAAAATAAGAGAAATTGAAACCAAGACGTTTATCCAATCTTGCCTGGGGAATCACAGCATTAGAAGAATCTGAACAGAGGAAAGATTTTTTAAAAAGGGAAAGATTTGACATTCCTTTGTTATTGTTGTATCTCCTATGAAGCTTCTACCACAAAAAAAGCTGGAATTTTGCTGCAACGAACCATCTTTGCCAGACGGGAAATTAGAATAAAGGGATTTACTGGTATATCCTGGAAGCAGTCCTGCTGAGTCAAATGTTGAGCTATCTGTTTCAATTTTTCTACACATTTGCATTTTGATTAAAAATTAGAGTCCAAAGTTTAAAATAATCCAACTTTGTTTGGACTGGCCAGATCCTTGATTTTTTTCCCCCCACCACCAGATCTATTCTTAGTTATCATTCTAAATGTGAATTACGCAATTTATGATTTCTGAAACATAAAGCTTATTTACCCTACTGAAAAACAAGCTTGTGCAAAGGTTACTTGTAAATATTTCACACATTTGATTTTAAGAGCCACGGCTCGTAAGCAATGAAAATTATATTCAAAGTTTTATACATTCCATTATGGAGTGACGACCAAGTAATGTCCACCAGGATATCCATCAAGAAATCCTTCAAAATAACCTTGCTTAGGGACTTCATTCCAAATGCCAACATGTATGGTATGAAGTCAGCATCATAAAAACTGGTTTATACCAAAATTGATCAGGTCTTTTCACATATAACTTCTAGAAGTAAAAAGGGCCAAACCAACTGAGGTGAGAAAGCTAACCTTGAAAGAATAGGATACATTCGTTTACTGGATAACTGCTACATGTGTAAACTGATGTATAGATTTGATAGAATTAAATCACCATGATCACATGATACTGAGAAAGAGGAGGGAAAAAGATATACTGAGGGTGTTACTTGGAACCCTGACAGATGGCAGGAAAGGGGACATTCTTGGTGTAATTACAGGCATGGGTTAATAGTGCTGTATATTGCGAGAGGGAGAAATGTTATGAATGAAGGCAAATACAAGTGTCCCAGGATAATATTGCAAGATCCAATCTGGGTCAATCACTGGGACCAGAGGTTTAGTCCTCTGAACTTTCAGACTTGTGTTGGAGCCCACAACTTACAGAATACAGAATAACAGAGTTGGAAGGGACTTTGTAGGTCATCTAGTCCAATACCCTGCTAAAAGCAGGAAACTCTATACCGTTTCTGGCAAGTGGCTGCCCAGTCTCTTTTTGAAAGCCTTCAGTGATGAAGCACCCACAACTTCTGAAGGCAAGCTGTTCCATTGGTTGAGCCCATCCTCAGGGAACTTCTCTCTAGGAGAGTATATGCTTTGGGCTAGTCTATGTGTAGTATTGGTTGTGTATGGGGTTTTTTGGTTGTAGATTGAGGTGTTGGTGGCCGATTATTAAGTCGTTGGCTGTTGTTTCCTTGTGCTGCCAAGTTCTCGGCTCCTAAGTACTTGATAAGCAAATCAGCACTCTTGTTGATTGATGAGGGGCCATTACATTTCCCAGGCTTCAATCATTTCCCTGGCTATTTTTTTGTACCTGCTTGGCCAACAATTTTAGTAGCTGCGAAATTGAATATATGTCTTGTCCTTAAAGAAATGTTAGATATGCACTTGCCTCTTCGTAATCCCCCCTACAACTTTATTAATACTGATGGATCCTGTATATGATTGTTGTTGAGCCTGGAAGTCCCACTGATAAATGTACATCCATCACCTTATCAAATAGAAAGATATTCCTCTTCTCTGTAAGCTGATACTTGCAGATTAACCAGGATATGTGTACCTATTTTAAACCATTCAATTAGGCCTTCATTTGGAGGACTAAACCAAAGTTGAGTGGGAGGTTGCATCAAAGCTTTGGCTCCTATGTGGTTTCATATATCCACTTCACTGCTCAACAGTCTCTTTGGAATCTTGAGACCCAAAAATTGTCCTGGAGCAACATCTGTGCTGAAGCTATTTCATTTGCAACAGAGGAGGGTTCCTCCCAGTTCGCACCGGTTCTATAGTGGTGGTGTCACGGAGCTGGTTCTGTCGGTGCCGGTCTGTGGGTGCCGCCATCTTTTTTATTATTATTATTATTATTATTTTGGATTTTTTAAAAAATATTTTGCTATTTTTTTCCTTCTGCGCATGTGCAGAAGCTGAGTCCCTGGCACTGTGCATGCGCCACCATCTTATTTTTGGCTTTTTTTTTTTTTGGCATTTTTTTTGCAATTTTTCATCACTGCGCATGTGCGGCCACGCGGTGCGCAATGCGCGCGCAGCCACGCGGCGTGGGAGGAAGCGAACCGGTGGCGAGGTAAGTTAGAACCCACCCCTGATTTGCAACCATGACAATGATACATATCACATGTTATGTATTTAGTATCCTATGAGGACTATTCCAAAAAGGAAGGTTCACACGGAAAAGAGCCAAGTTAGAATTTATTAAGAAGTATTTCTTCACTTACAATATACTGTATTCCAGAGCCTCTTCTTTCTTACTCTACTGCAGGAGTTAACTGAACTTGAACAAACAATGTTATTAATTACTACAATTGTAATTGGTAAATATCTGCTAGAATGTTGGATATAAATGTCATGTACTAATGGATTTCAAGTTCCCTCAATCCCATTTATTATTATTATTTTGCATCCGCTGAGAATAGTTTGCATGTCAACTTCATTTCACACAGTTCCAATTCATGCAAGTTGGTGTCACAAGAAATCTTTAAGCTGCCATTTTTCTGTTTTTAACCACAGCAAATTATTATCAACAGCCCTCCAGAAATGCCTTCTTCATATTTCTCGCAGTCATTTAAGAGAAAAAGTGTGTTCTTGATTGAACAAATGAGAAAGAGAACGAGATCCCCAATTAAAGTTCTAGTTTATTTTCAACCAATAAATGGGTTAAAACAAAAGGCAACATCTAAAGACTTTATTTAAAAGACATGTATTATAAATAAATACTGATGATTAGAATGATTTTGTTATTATAGAAAAGGCTTGAAATGTTGTGACATGTAAAGCAAAAAGTTGAGATTGTATTATTATTATTTTGTATTTTACTGCACTGAAAAAAAGATGGAAGTCGCCACTTTTTTCTCTTTTCAGTTTTTCTTTGTCATAGTTCTAAATTTTGTTTTTGTTTTCCTCTATTTTTATTTTATAATAAAACTTAATAAAAATTTATGAGGAAATAAACACTAACACTGGGAATATCGGAATTATTCTTTGGCTTTTCTGTATCCATACTTTGCACCTTTACTGTTGTAGAAAGTTAGCACCCACCCCTCTCCTAGAAGAATGAAATATTTTAGGAAATATTAAAAATGCAGAATATTGTATTTCCCCTAAAAGAGAAATAAAAAATCTTAAGGGAGACAGAAACTTAGAGCCCCAGCTCCCTGCCCCCAGCAGATACTTTGTGCCCATTAAGAAAGACTGGGCCAGCCTATCTACAAAACAAAAGACCTTCAGCTCCAGGATGAAGGGATTAAGACATGGCCCTTCAGGTCATAATAGGATTAACCCACTAAGACACAGAGCTCACTACATTGCACAATCTCCTAAGGACATTGCATCACCCTCAGAAACCTCAACCGAACTTAGCTCAGACAACCTACAGAGCCAGCTATGACCCCTACATAACTCCTACATGGCCCCGTGGGAGTCTGACAACAGCCAATAGAATACATGTTCTTGCACAGGAACAGGAAGCTCAAGTGCAAAGCTCAGAGAAGGTATAAAACGCTGGACCTTTTTCTAAAAGTTTCCAGTGATAGCATAATAATTTGCAATGAAGGAATCTATCAATAAAATCTCTAAGTGATTCAGACCACTTTCTTTTCAGCTCCACATTTACCAAAGCACTTTGTGTAAAAAAAACCAAATCAAATATCCCAAGGCCATCTATGTTAACAAAATTAAGTATTTGTAATCTGATGAAATTACAAATGGTGCCATTTAATATAACACACATATAGATAACAATGTTCAAGGTTGCCTGAATGCAGTGAAAGTCAAATTTGCACTTGGAGAGTAATGAATTTACTCTCCTTCAGCCTGTCTTCCGGCATTAGTGTTTAAAGGTAGACTCATACTCATGCCCTCAAATATAGATTTTCTTTTGAATATTATGAAAACATAACTTCAGCCTACATCATTTTAGTGTCATTTATCCAGATAAAACACACATGTGATGCTCCAGAACATTGCTGCTTCATCCTTGAATAACAATTTAAATTCAAATTAAGTTAAAAATCACGGTCATATTGTGGACCGTGTTTTTATTAGGGCTTTATTGATTGATTGGTCAAATTTGTAAATCCACTTAACTCACAACACTCTGAGGGAGATACTGTACCAAACAATGAAAGAAAGGAAAGATGGTGATAACCAGGAACTGACAAAGCCCAGTAACATTCAGGGGACACTTACTGAAGTTAACCAAGTATTATTATTATTATGATTCATCACATAGTCAGCCAGACTATGTTTACACTGGATTTGGCGTATTTGTCCACCAATTGAGCCCTTCCCAAGGACCTGGGTTAGGCAGATGTTGATGTCTGATGGTGTCAAAGGTATCATTGCAGGATGTAAGCTGTTCCGAGTAAAGCTGCCTTCTGAAATTGACTGATGGTGAATTTGTGAGTGCCGATGGTGTTCAAGTGGTGCTCCAGTTGTTTTGGGATTGCACCCAAGGCACCCATTACTATTGGTACTACCTTTGCTTTCTTTTGCTGCAGCCATTCTATTTCTATTTGCAGGTCTTTGTATTTTATCATTACTATTCACAGTACTATTAGTCAGAGTGGCACTTATTGAATTATTTTCATATAATAAATGTTGGGGTTATCGATGAATGATCTGAAAATTCTTGAAGGGGTTGATGAGCTAAAGAGTTTAAGGTCCCCTGCCCCAGGCCATAAAGGATTTTATAGCCAGCTATAAAGCTAGTTACCACTTTAGTTCACAGCTAGTTCTGTGAATTGCATCCCAAAGCAAACTAGCAACACAGTTTGCACAGCACACAGGTTACATGAGTGTACCAAGTCACCAGCGGTGGGTTGCTCCCGGTTCACCCCGGTTCTAAGAACCGGTAGCGCCGGCGGCTGGAGGCTCCGCCCACCAACCCAGGACGCTTCTGCACATGCGCGCGAACTGGTAGTAAAGGGTTTTAGAACCCACTACTGCAAGGCACACCCATAACTATTTCCACTGCTGCATTCTGGATTGTGCATTTGGAAATAGTTGCAGACAGTAAATATACACTCTACCACCAGAACTATGGTGTCTTCTCAATTTGTTTCATGAAATCTTGTCAATACAATCTAAGAAGATTAAGTATGTTGTTTAACAAGAAATTATATAGTGCTCGTATTAAGCAGGATAGGAAAGCTGACAAAAATTCAAGCCCTTACCTCTCTTACACAGACACTACAGTACATGTTATTAGTCTGGTGCAGGACTATTAAAATTACGATGGCTCATCTGAGTTGGTAATAACACCTTTCTGGAAGTTAGGATTTATTGATTCTGTAAGATCTGTAGACAGCCATAACAGTTTTAAAGGCGGGCTCAGGGGTTTATTCATTTCATAGCACTTCACTCATTTCTTTTCCTTTATAAAAAAGCAATGAAAGGAATAAAAATGGCATCAACATGAGCAGTAAATGCTGAAGTGAGATGGATAATTAAAAGTCCTTTTCCATTTATATTGATAGTTGTTTTAGATTCACAAGAAATACTTCAATCAAACTCATTTCTATTGCATTGCTGAGCTTCTCTTTGGTAGCTCCAGTGTGATGTTATTCTCTCTGTCCAATTATGTCCATATTACCGTGTTTCCCCGAAAATAAGACCCTGTCTTATATTTTTTTGAACCCTGAAATAAGCGCTTGGCCTTATTGCCATGCACTCAAAAGCCCAATTGGGCTTATTATCAGGGGAGGTCTTATTTTGGGGGAAACAGGGTAGCAGGAAGTAAAAATGGTTATATACAAAATTACACATAAAGATTCGCATTATAATTAGAAACCAGGACAAACCCAAAACACAACATGATTTCCTTTAAAAAAACCAAAAACATAAGTCGATACCATTTATAGAACCAACATTCTACTGAAAAGTAAGTAAAGAAAAAACACTTTTCACATGCTTTTGATGATTACATCTCATATTAATAAACTGAGATATGAATATCTATTTTAACTGTGCATGAAGCATTTGAAACCAGCTAAGGTTTTAATTAGGAAACTTCTAATTAACCGTACTGTAGCTTTTCATTTCAGCCAGCTGAACAAATCATTAGTTTGGCCAAAAAAACAACAACAACAACAACAAATTCCTTTGGAAGATGCCAGGTTCCTACATTATGATATAAAGCTGGTTTAATATCCTGGCTTGCTGAAGTTCATAATCAGTGTTTCTCGTTCAGATTAAATGAAGAGTTAAAATTTATCAAAGGCTTTATGACTATTATGAAGGACTTGTTCTTATCTTGTATACACAAACAAGACTTGTACATAGCTCAACTGAGATTTGATTGTTTATAATGGACCATGACAGCTTCTGTAACTAATATCAGAAGAAGCCCAAATAATACTTTTTTTAAAGATGCAGATAAAACTTAAAGAATCCACCGACTATATTTGATAATTTTTTTTTTAATTAGGTTTGTCAGGACTGCAAAATCTAGATTACCACAACTATGGTATATGGCAGCAGGGACATACAGAACCTTCTAGCTGGAGGTATCTTGTGACTTTACCATGAGCTACCTGGTGGTGAGCTGGTGGTTTTTGCAGCCTACTTAACAATACTCCTAAATTAAATTAATTTTTACAATTGTGATTTGAAACATTAGATTGGTAATCGACTCATTATCTTTCAAAAATTGACATTTTTCCTCACTCTACCAGTATTTTTTGTGGGATTATAAATTTTGTACATTGTTCAGTCAGTCAACAACTTGACATTCTAAAAGATGACTCTAACAAATACGCTGACACTTACAAACACCCCATCCTTGTTTTTCTCCTCTGCCCCCCGTTTTCTGTTCTTCACATTGTTATTCTCCCCTGCAACTGGCACAGACTGCCTTTGGTTTCTCTCATTAGTATTAGTATTATATGTTAGCATGCAACATAGGCATTTTATTCACACACTGTATGCGTTTGTCTAATAGCAGAAAAATAAGGTACTGACAATAACAGCGTGTTCAGTGTCCATGGTGGATTTTATTTCTTTATATAATCATTATAAAAAAATTAATCCCAAAACTGGGAGTGACACGGTGGGGATCCAAGATAAAATATTTAATTAATTAATCAATTAATTAATAATATACATATAATCCTCGATTTACTACCGTTCATTTAGTGACCATTTGAAGTTGCAACAGCATTGAAAAAAGTGACTTATGACTGTTTTTCACACTTACGACCGTTGCAGCATCCCCATGGTCATATGATCAAAATTCGGATGCTTGGCAACTGGTTCATTTTGATGATGGTTGCAGTGTCCCGGGGTCACGTTATCACCTTTTGCGATTTTCTGACAAAGCAAAATCAATCGGGAAACCAGATTCACTTATCAACCATGTTACTAACTTAACAACTACAGTGATTCACTTAACAACTGTGGCAAGAAAGGTAGGTCCAGCAGGTGTTGTGGGAGCATTTAGTTTAAAAGACTTTTATTAGAATATGCTGAGGAGAATTTCTTTTTTGAACAGAGTAAACTCTGATCTTTGCTAGGGGAATTTAAAACTATTTAATATACTTTCTAAATATAGTTTAAGGAAATCAACCTTGATTATTCTTTGGAAGTACGGATAATGAAACTGAAGTTCAAATACTTTGGCTAAATGAGAAGAGAGGACTCATTGGGAAAGACCCTATGTTGGGAAAGATTGAAGGCAAAAGGAATAGAATAGAATCAGAATAGAGCTGGAAGGGACCTTGGAGGTCTTCTAGTCCAGCCCCCTGTTCAAGCAGGAGATCCTATACCATTTCAGACAAGTGACTGTCCAGTCTCTTCTTAAAAAATCTCCAGTGATGGAGCGTCCACGATTTCTGGAGGCCAGCTGTTCCACTGGTTAATTGTCCTCACTGTTAAGTTTCTCCTCAATTCCAGGTTGCTTCTCTCCTTGATTAATTTCCATCCACTGTTTCTTGTCTTGCCCTCTGGTGCTTTGGAAAATAAGACGACCACCTCTTCTTTGTGGCAGCCTCTCAGATACTGGAATACTACTGTCATGTCCTCCCTAGTCCTTCTTTCCTCTAGACTAGCCAAACCCACAGCAGAGGATGAGATGGCTAGATAGTGTCATCACTGCAATGAATATGAATTTGAGCAAACTCCAGGAAACAATGGAGGACGGGTGGTGGTGGTGTGCTGTGGTCTATGGGGTCGCGAAGAGTCGGACATGACTTGGCAACTGAACAACAAAAATATACTTCTCAACTATATTGATATCATTCAACAATAATAAAAAATTGTTTCCACAGCGTCTAATATTTCTGTAAGATTTGACATATTGATACCATTAAAAAAATCATTTGAACTTTTTCAAATTCTTGAAACAAACCTTCTGGAGACAGTTCTATTATTCCCATTTGATAGACAGAACTGAGGTTAACCAAGCCACCCACTCAAGAGGCCTGTGGCCAAAATTTGCACTGATTACCAGATTCAAATTTAATTGTAAGTTTGCTGAACTGAATTGGGTATTTACATCAGGTACAGGTACTCATATTTCATGGAGGCGTGTTGCTGTCTTTTTAGTATAAGCTTCTATGAATAATGGAAAATAATAATGCTGGCTTAAAAGCTAAAAACCTATTTCTGCTTTTAATAATTAGTAATGGCCCTGTATGCTTTGGGAAGATTAATGATCCTAAGGTTAAATGATTGCTGCACAATATTTTTGCCTAATGAGCCCATTTACATACAATTCTGGAAAACATATATAGTATCAGCTGCAATAAAATATTACTAAGGAACGTTTAATAATATTAGAAGACTATTATCAAAGAACATTCAAGAGCACCTCATTAATGCCTTTTTGAGTGTAGTATTTAGTATATTTCTTTATGCAGAAAATTAAAATAAGTTCTAAGGGCCACTTAGCTACAACCATAGATCATCTGCTATAGATTATAGGTAACATCCTAAAAAGATGAAAAGTCACAGATGGGTAAGCATTAAAAAAAATAAGAGGAAACGATGTCTGTATTTCAGAATGACAAATTCTCTGACCAAGAAGAATGCACACCTACACACGCTCTTACTTTTTCTGTTACACATGGACACACACAAAGGTATCTTGGCTGATCGTCAAAAGAAATAGAACAGTACTTGTCTACATCTTCAACACAAGTTATTTAAAAATTTAAAATTAACAAGCCAGGAAGATTCAGGACTGAAAGAAAGACTTTTTCATACAGTGTACAAAGAACCTGAGGAATTCAATGTCAACAGATGATGGCTGCCTACTTCGATAGGTTTTAAGAAGAAATTGGATCTGTGGAGTCCTTGGTGCTCTCTCAGCTTGGTTGTTTTCTTGAAGACATTTCATTACCCAACTAGATGACATCATCACTACTAGCCTAGCCTAGCACTGATGATGTTACTAGTTGGATAATGAAATGCCTGCAAGAAAACAACTAAGCTTAGAGAACACCAAGGATTCCACAATTCAACTCTGAACTACAAATACTCTTCCATTGAAATTGGATCTATTCCTGGAAGATCAGGCGAACATTTTGATGGATGCGTCTTCCCTTATAAATCATAACAAGCTTTGGAAGGGTTACTCACCCTCTAGTTCATGAGGAAGAGGTTTCAAATGCTTCTAAGTAGCTACTGTGTCATCTAGAAGGCTGGAGTAGATGGACCAATGGTCTGATCCAGCATGTTCTTCTATATCTTATGCAATTGCATTACTAACATTTCATGGCACAATCAGAAACAACTCTGACAGGGGAAAAAAGGGGAAGAAAAGAGGAGGCAGATGTGGGGTTGAAGTTTCTTGTACCTGCTATACAAGAACATGCACTGCATCTGCCTGCATGCCAATCCTCTCCTTTCTTGAAATATGAACCAAGTCTTCCATGTAATCATGAACCTTGAAAAAGAAACTTTAAGAGAATCCTATTCAGTTCTCACCCAATAAACCTGTAGCTCTCACTTATTTGGACCAAATGCCTATAATATACATTGTCCTATATATTCCATTTTCTATAATTGTTCATCAATAATGACTGAAAGCCGCCCAATCGTTCTGAAACTATCTAGCTTCTGACCCATGTATAAAGTACATTTCCCTATGCTTAAGAACTGGTGAGAAGTGTCAAAAGCAACAATAGCCAGCACATCTTTTTCTGTTTTCATGGCAAGTGCCCAGTGGTTACAGATGAAGCTCCCTGCAATCATCCTTGTCTGTATGCCGAGGTGGCGCAGTGGTTAGAGTGCAGCACTGCAGGCTACTTCAGCTGACTGCTAGCTGCATTTCGGCGGTTCAAATCTCACTGGCTCAAGGTTGACTCAGCCTTCCATCCTTCCGAGGTGGGTAAAATGAGGACCCAGATTGTTGGGGGCAATATGCTGACTCTGTGAACCGCTTAGAGAGGGCTGTAAAGCACTATGAAGCGGTATATAAGTCTAAGTGCTATTGCTATTGCTATGTCTCACTCAGACCACCTTGGAGAACTTCTGGACAATGAAGATAGCAGATGTACAACAGAGTAATAGAGTTGGAAGGGACCTTAGAGGTCTTCTAATACAATCTCCTGCTCGAGCAGGAAACCCTACACCACTTCAGACAAATGGTTATCCAATCTCTTCTTAAAAACTTCCAGTGTTGGAGCATTTACAACTTCTGGAGGCAAGTTGTTCCACTGATTAATTGTTCTAACTGTCAGGAAATTTCTCCTTAGTTCTAGGTTGATTCTCTCTTTGATTACTGTCCATCCATTGCTTCTTATATTTGCCTGGAGTTTTCTGTTCTTGTGGAAGCAAGGTTTACAAAAAGAGAACAGAAGAGGAGAAATGTCACACAGACTGATACGTCAATGTGTTTTTAATTATGTTTTAATTGTCATTTAATTTCTCTGTTTGCATGCCTTTTATTTTTATGATTATCGGCTACCTCCAAGCAGAAAGCTGAGACATCAACTTCATATATAAATAATGTCTGACAATTACTGTCAACGTTGCTATTATTTTTTCCCCTGGCTGTTTTTATTTCCTTCCTTTGTTCGGTAGCCTACTTTGTTTATTTGTACACCAGCACTATATTTCTGCACAACACATTTTCAGGGCCCCAATCTAGTAAACATATTAAATAAAACAAGTTTTGTAACAAGGAGAATTCACATCCTTTCGAGACTTTCTCCACTGGCATTGAAATGAGACCTGGAATTCAACCGTGGTCTTTTTCATCCACCCTTTGATTGTCCCTGTGACTTGGCATTTCCCATTCTTAAAAAAACCCAACTCTTCCATTGTGGACGAATGAACATTTTTCTGGTACCAAGAAGTTAATGCAGAAAAGAGGCACTGACTAATCTGAACACATTTAAGCCCTGAGGGTTGCTTTGGCAGGTATACTAGGACGCCTCAAACCATTTTTGCACAGAGAGTTTTTTATTGGAAAGACTACGGTGGAATGTGTCAAAGCCTGCTCATAACTATTATGTTTTCTGACTCACAAGTATTATTAAGATGATGGGGCCACAGACAGGAGAAGTGTGCAGTATAGGACTGCCAAAGGCTATTCATATACACTAAAAGGCAGAGCTGTAGAGGAAATATCAGCAGTTCTTTGTAGGTTAGCAGATTAGAAAAGTGAACATGTTATCAGTTTTGATTGATTGAGCTAAGAGTCTTCAACAAAGGTATTTTAGTTTTCTTTATTATTTACAGCTGTATAGAATGGCTCAGAACTTGAAGACCATTCAGCAGGCACACAATAGATATTAGTAGGCTTTTTTGTCTTTTGTTAACGTGGCACCCTCCAAATACAAGGGAAGCACAATTCTAATGGATCTGGAGGATACCACTTGAAAACTTATCCAAACAATTAAATCACAGGCATTATGAAGTAAGTAGCCTGATTTATCTTTGAAGCACTGATTAGGACAAATGCAGTTCTATTTCACATATCAAGAGAGTAAAAAGGCACATAAACATTTAACAGCTATATTTTAAACATGTCTTTTATTTTAAATTTTGAAATGTTGAAACCCTGAAGGGGGGTTACTTGAAAACTTACACAGTTACAAAATGCTGCTATGCTAGTAATGGAACCATCTTTAAGGGACATCTTTCAATATTTCATTTACTCATTTATTAAATTTGATATGCGGCCCATCTCACTATCAAGCAACTCTGGGCAGCTTACAATGCCATAAACACCATTATAAAACAATTAAAAGGTTAAAAACATTAAAACTTTGGATGCTGAAAGCTGAAACTTTAAAATTAACAACAAAGTGGATAAAAAGAATCAATGCATAGACGGAGTGGAAGTAGGATCTTCTCCTAAACTACTAGCCAACTAAAGCCAATTGGCAGAGTCAGCTCTTCAGGCCCTTTTGGAAGGTCAGGGCAGATCTCGCCTCCAGTGGCATGATGTTCCAAAGGGTAGAAATCATAGCAGCAAAGGCTCTTCTCCTACATCCCGCCAGTTGCAATTCTTTGGCCAGTGGGATCTGGAGCTTGCCCTTTCTGCTGGAGCAGAATGGGATGAGACAATTCCTCAGGTTATATAACTAAGAGCATGCTTTGATTCCAAAACGGCTTGATTCAGACTTTTTTTTTCCTGCATAATTTTGCTTATCCCAAAAGAGAACAGCATGATGACATGTATGTATGTATTTAAAAAGTCAGTCCATCTGTAGTGCCAATAAAGTAAGCCTAAATCAGGAAATATGAAGGCAGGTTCTCATTTTTGAATTCCACACCTCCCTTCAGTACAGTGAAAGAATGTCCTTGTGTTATTTGTCAGAAAAGGCTGTGTGCCAAGATAAGCAATCCAAAAGAACATCTCAAGACCTATCATACAGACATTGCTAAAAGCCTTGAGATGCTTCCCTTCAAGAAGTCATGAGAAGAAGAAACCAGACACAAATCCAGTTTAATGTGAACTTATCTTTTTAAAACTTACTTCTCCCTTCCTATCAAGTAAGCATACACAACTACTCAGTTTAGAAAGCTACAGAGAGAGAAAGTTTAATTCTTCCAGCAGCTTTTGATATGGTTACCACTGTGTATTGCATTGGGATATGCAACGATGGACTACATGCTCTATCAGATTGCAACAAACACTTCAAGCTTTAACATGCCAAAAATCCCCCATTGCTGTTTGGACACACTGTATGATTTGTAGACAAGCTCTTGCTATGAAAGATATGAGCCCAGCATGGCAGAAGTTTCTACAAATAATTATAAATGTGTCAACTATATAAAAACTAGACCTGTAAAGGCTAGGAAGTTTGCAGTTTTGTGATGACATGGATGGTGAATATGTTTTACAGTGAGTCAAAATAAGGCAAAGTTTTGACATGTATTTTTGAACTGAGAAATGAACATTATTAGCATTTAACTGAGGAAATGAGCAGACTTTCATTTCAATATCATTTAGCATATTTAAGTGACATTTTTATAAGCTGAACATTCTTGATACTTCATTGCAAGGTGCCAAAAAATAATATTCTATAAATCAGTGACAAATTAAAATTAGTTACTAAGAAAATTGAACTGTGGAAGAGAAAAATGGAAAATAAAAATTTAGGCATGCTTCCTACTTTCCATTAGTAAAAAAAACATTTATTAAGAGCAGGTAGTCATAGATTAGTGAAGATGTGATGACTTGTGTTTTAAGTCACCTTTTTCCTCTGAAATTACACTTTCGGGACTGTATCTCAGATGTGAAAACAGAAAAATTAACTATTTAATAAATCAATTCCTTATACATTATAATGATACATTCATTACTATCAAGGAAAAGCAATTAATTCTCTTCTGACTCTCTTTTCAAAATAAAATTCCTGATAAAGTCCCTGCCTGAATTTTGGATCAGTATGCAGATTGAGTTTTAAAAATTAAGTGAGAAATCTATGAAAATCCTGGTTCTATTTGTAACATCTTGAATGTGTAGTCACTGCATTAAGAAAGAAAAAACTTGCTCAGAAATCAAACCAAGATTTCTGAAATTATGCAAAACTAAGCAGATTCATTTTTCCAGTTTTAAAATGATTTCAGAAACACATCCATGTATTTTTTTTCTGGCCACAAGGCAAAAATAAGACTTGTCACTGCTTTCTTCCAGAATGTCTTTCAACTTCTTTTTCCACTTTGCAGTTCTGAAGTTTCCAGATGATCTCCTAACCAAGCTCCAATACTTCATCAATTTTCAAGATCTGCAAGAATTGATCAATGCCGTCACTGGGCTGATATTCTGATATTAACCCCTAGACAGTAATTTTGGTCTGTTACCCTTTTGAGACATAAAAGTACAACAAACAACAAATCTCCTCCTCTTAATAAAGAAATAATATTTATTTATTAAATTTATATGCAACCATCGCACAATCAAGCAACTCTGTATGGACTACAGCATATCTTTTCAGGGTGATCTTGATTTTTATAAAGCTTCAGAAAAGGACAGCTCTACTACCCAACCCCAAGATGGCTTGTTCTAGTGATGAATTGCCCTCATTCTTGCCACCTGATTGACTTTGGTTGCTGACGGAAAACTTCATCTTCTCAAGATTGGTTTGAGTCTGCTGTGTGATTAATTTTTTTCTTTACCCAATTTCCAACCACGAACCTATTGTAAAGCAAGTAAGTTATGAAACCTTGGAGCTCTAAGAGGTCTCAATCACTACACTATACAATTACAAGATATATGACCTCATGACTTCTTATTGAATTGTGCAATTCCTGAAAGTTAAGAAAATTGGCTGTGATACAATACGTTCTGGGGATATAGGGTATAATTCTTCCCCTACTCCACCTCTGGTCCTTGGGCAATGAAACCAATTATCAGTGGGAAATCATCTTACCTAACATTGAAGGTTAGTTGCACAAGAGCTTAAAGAGGACCATGGATGAAGCAGATTATCTGGATCCTTTTAAACCCGGTTTCCAAACTGGATATGGAACAGAAATGGCACTGATTGCACTTTTCAATGATGTCTGATGTGGGCGGGATGGTAGTGGTGTGCCCATCCCTTGCCTTACTTGAGCTCTCAGTAGCTTTCAGTACTATCAACCATAGTTGATAGTTCTGGGTTGACTCAGAGGACTGGGCGTGCGTCACACAAAGTTGTGTTGGCTCACCTCCTTTCTCTGGGGTTGATTTTAGCCAATGATGATTGGGAAAGAGAGATTCTGCCCTCAAGGCCCTTCTATGTGCATCAAATGATGTCCCCTCTTCTATTTAACAGCTACATGAACTGATGAGTGAGCTCATCTCTCACTATGGAGTGAAGTATCATCAGTATATTTCTGCTCCTGGCAAATTAAGCAATGTTGCAGACATCTTACCAGGTGTCTGGAGGCTGAGATGGAAAGTAAATTTTACAATGGAGACTCTCAATCATCCCATTCATGGTTGTCCAAAGGTGCTTTCCAAAAGATAACTTGACTTTTCCTGGGTTTTTTTTTCCTTGAGAAGTTTCACTGAAGAAACTTCTTGGATGAGAAGCGAAATATTTTCAAGGAAAAACTAAGGACGTCCAGTTGCCTTTTGAAAAGACCTTTGGGAGATATAAATTTGATTGTTTTAAAAAAAATTTTTTTGAGCATTCAGAGCTCTAGGAAAGATACTAACAAAATAAAGGAATCAAAACCAATTAAACGATAACACTCAGAATGTTTTCTCACTCTTGGTTATTTCAGTCTGTTTCCTAATGCATAAAAATAGCAATATATTTTCAAAAAGCAGGTTTGTGAAATAGCTATTGTGAGTTTGCCAGCAAGCTCCCCAGTCTCCCAGCCATCCACCTACAAAACGTGTACAAAACCCTATGTACAAACCAGAGGTGGGTTTCAGCAGGTTCTGACCAGTTCTGGAGAACCGGTAGCGAAAATTTTGAGTAGTTCGGAGAACTGGTAGCGGAAATTTTGAATAGTTCAGAGAACCGGTAAATACCATCTCTGACTGGACCTTCCCCCATCTATTCTCTGCCTCCAGAGTCCCAGCTGATCGGGAGGAAATGGGGATTTTGCAGTAACCTTCCCCTGGAGTGGGGAGGAAATGGGGATTTTGCAGTAACCTTCCCCTGGAGTGGGGAGGGAATGGAGATTTTGCAATATCCTTCCCCTGCCACACCCACCAAGCCACGCCCACAGAACCGGTAGTAAAAAAAATTGAAACCCATCACTGGTACAAACGATTTCCAAGGGAAAATATAAACAATTAAAAGTGACTACATTATATGATACTTCGCTCAGAAATTGCTGCTATGTATAGGTAGTCCTCAACTTACAACAATTCATTTAGTGACCGTTCAAAGTTAGAACAGCATTGAAAAAAGTGACTTCTGACCATTTTTCACATGACGGTTGCAAGCGGCCCCATGGTCACATGATCAAAATCCAGACACTTGGCAACTGACTCATATTTAGGACAGTGCAGTGTCCTGAGGTCATGTGATCACCTTTTGAGACCTTCTGGCAAGTAAAGTCAATGGGGAAGCCAGCTTCACTGAACAATCGTGTTACTAACTTAACAACTGCAGTTGTTAACCAGAAAGGTCATAAAATGGGACAAAACTCACTTAACTGTCTCACTTAGCAATAAACATTTGGGGCTCAATTGTTATTGTAAGTTGAGGACTTCCTGCATACACCTTAAGGGTATGATGGTATGAGATAGAATGAGATCTATAGAAGATCTCCATTGCCCTTCAATCAGTTGCTTATTGGAAACCTGGCAATCACTGAATTTCCTTTGCTAGTGTAACAAAGAGAGCAATACTTGTGCCTCTCTAGTCTTTGAGCTTTCTTTAGAGGTGAGTTTTTTCCCCACAAGAATACTTTCAGGATATGACTGGGATACAGCTGTCACAAATCAATCATGGAGAGAGCCGAACAACCCATCCTTGCTAAACCAGCTCCCAATGGACAATTACTTTAGCAAAGCTTAAGAGACAGTGTAGTCAAGGACAACTCCCTGTTTCTCACAGAAATGCCAAGGTAGGTTTATATGTGTTGTATGTGTTATATGTGTTGGCAAATTTTAAAAAATATATTCTTGTTTTCAAAATATTTTTAAACTAATAAGCACAGGTTTGTAAAAAATGAGACTCTAATATCATATATCCAAGTATCAATCATTAAATCATTAAAGGCATCACTACTAATAAATGAAACACTGAAAATTCTTACCTAACAAATGTAGTGTAGGGTTTCCTGCCTAAGCAGGGGGTTGGACTAGAAGACCTCCAAGGTCCCTTCCAACTCTGTTATTCTATTCTATTCTATTCTATTCTAGTCCTACATAATTCTATGAAGTTTGTAAGTACCCTGTTCATTCAGTTCTTTTTTCTTTTTTTCTTTCCAAAAATTGCTTAATGAAAAAGGTTTTAAAAAAATAAAAAAAAATAATGACTAATGATTAAAAGTATATCTGAAGATGTTAATTGTTGAATTGTCATTGGCTGTAAAGAAAAGTATACGGAGATCCCACAAACTTGCCAACTGGAAATAAAGTAGACATCTTTCTATTTCACAAAATCCCTAGTCTATTCACAGATGTCCAAAATCCCTTTGAAACTCGCACCATCACCACCTGCTATAGGGAGAAACAGATTGTTCAGCCCCTTTGAAAAGATTTTATGGGTTCTTAAAGGAAAAATCAAGGCATTAATGAGCCATGGTGGCACAGTGATTAGACTGCAGTATTGCCAGGAGTTCGATTCTGACCGGGATCAAGATTGACTCAGCCTTCCATCTTTGCGAGGTCAGTAAAATGAGGAGCCAGATTGTTGTGGGCAATATGCTGACTCTGTAAACTGCTTATAAAATGCTGTAAAGCACTATGAAGCGGTATATACGGCTAAGTGCTATTGCAATTAAGCCTTGCAAAACTTTAAGTTGCCTTATTTCAGTGTTAAATTTTAGAAAAAGTATTTCACCCTTCTGAAATTCCCCATATTCAAAGTTGTGCTGTTTTCCAGATCTATTCCAAAAAATGGATTTTGAACCTTAAATAGAAAAAGTAAGGACCCACAGCTAAAAAACCAACATGTTCATTTTCCAATGTATAACCTATGGATCAGTCAGATCTTCTCCAACAGAAGTCAGAGACATTGATTGAAATTCTAGGCACATAAGATACCTAAGGTAGCATGACATGTCACTGTAACCTGATTCCCTCCCCAGATATGATGAGACTACATATTTATACCCAGGGTGGCTGGGAACTATACAACTGACTCATCTGGAAGTTGCTGGTTGGGAAAAACTAGCATATAATGAGAAATTTCCAGAAATCAGCATTGATCAAAGGACATGCATTATATCAAACTCTGGAGTTGTCCTGTTACAAGAGTTTCTTGCTTTAGGTCTAGGTAGAGGTAGTCCTCGACTTAGAGCAGTTCACTCAGTGACCATTCAAAGTTACAACAGCACTGAAAAAAGTGACTTAGGACCATTTTTCACACTTATGACTGTTGCAGCATCCCCATGGTCACGTGATTTACATTCAGATGCTTGACAACTGACTCACATTTATGACTGTTGCAGTCTCCCAGAGTCATGTGATCCCCTTTTACGACCTTCTGACAAGCCGAATCAATGGAAAAACCAGATTCATTTAACAACTGTGCTACCAATTTAACAACTGCAGTGATTCACTTAACAGATGTGGCAAGAAAAGTCATAAAATGGGGCAAAACTCACTTAACAAATTTCTCACTTAACTTTTGGGCTTTTGTCCCCCATTTTGTAAGTGTCAACCTTCCATGATGGAAACACGGAATTGTAATATTAGTAGGTATGGTATCAACCTCATAATGCCCTATTTGAAGATATTCAAATCTTTTATTACTTGAAAAGAAAACTTTCATGTGTCAAGAACAACAGAGCTCACTCAGTGCTTAAATATCAGCAGTCGTACTTTCACTGTTCTTAAAAAAAAAACCCAACCCAGCAGGTTATGTCACAGCTCCCTGCCTTTACGTTGAACTGCCTTATTGTTAACGGCCAATTTCCCAATCTGGAACAAAGAAAAGCCAAGTGGATGTTATTTTTTTTTAAAATGCAATAACTACAGGCACTGAAACATCTTGTGAGTTAACTGCCAAAGAGAAGGGGGAGAGAGAGAAGGATCAGTTTTAAGATTAGGCACTTTGGCACTAAAAAGTCAAGTATTGCTAATTAGGAAAATGAGTGATGAATCATAATCCCGGCATCACTCATTAAACAAAATTGCATTATCTTGGATTTACCAGACTGAGCGTTAATAGAAAAGAATGCAAATTAATTCCATTGCTAAAAGCTTCAGAAGTTCTTTACCATGGAAATAACTAGTCTTTGTATGTTATAATGCTGTTCATCAAGGAATCCGCAAACATTTTATGGATATTAGACCCATGCTGCAAATGAAGAAGCCGTCACAATAAAAGGTTAATGCCATTCGCTGAAATGCAGACTATATACACAAAGCAAAATTTTCCACTGCTTCTCAGCTTCAAACCATTTGCCTGCATGAGAGACACCATTCTCACTTCCAAGCAGCAGGCAGAAGGAAAGAAAATGCCTTGGCAAGTCTGAGAGGTCACCAAAATAAAACTGAGCTCAGTTCATCCTTAATCCGCCACACAATATTAGCAATCATATGAAGGAAAGGTTCCCAAAAATTGGTACCAAAAATTTTCACTTTGTAAACCATACCTCCAAATGCCTTTTTGTAGGAGATGACCAGGCTGAGCCCAAGGGCGGGGTCAAATGCATCATCAGTTTGGAGTCTCTGTGCTCCCATAAGAGACTTAAGTCCAGTCCCCCTTGAAGTCCGTTGACTCTTATCTGGCACCAATTTGCCTTGACTGTTAGTAGATCAGATTCTTGTGTATAGGTAGCATGGAATAAACTTGCACTTTTGAACCCTATCCTAACTTCTGATTTCTTGAACCTCACATCCTTAATCCTAATTGTCTCCAGGAGTCCTAAATCAGGAGCTGATGGAAAAAGTGAAACAGAGGCTCCTAATCCAATTTGATTTCCCATCAGGGTCAATCATGGATACCATATGACGGTTAAACTATTACATAATCAGGCATGCTTCTAGACAATGACACCATCATTTGACAGCCTTGCAAATTCAAGTTTTGGAACATTCTAAGTAATGTCATCTCTGGCACCAAGCATTGTCCAAGGTTATTGGGTACCATCAGAATAACAGAATAACAGAATAACAGAGTTGGAAGGGCCCTTGGAGGTCTTCTAGTCCAACCTCCTGCTCAGGCAGGAAACCATTTCAGACAAATGGTTGTCCAATCTCTTCTTAAAAGCCTCTCCAGTGTTAGCACCCACAATTTCTAGAAGCAAGCTGTTTCACTGATTAATTCTTTAAGAGGAAAACCCAAAATTACCACATCCTGTGTTTTGAATGGTAGCCCTGACAGCCATTCATCTGTAACCTAAATCATAAGATTGAGAACACAGTTTTGGCTTCTGAGAAGTTTGCATCATGTGCCATAAATAGCGGTGTTTCTCAGCACAGATTTTCAGATCTTCATAAGTTACCTGATTAAAGCTCTGACACGTTTTTATGGCTTGCCTTTGTGGTCTTCTGTGATTAAAATGGATGTACTGGCTCCAAGTGTGGCTATCCCCCTCGGTTTCTATTTCAGGTTCTGCCCAGACTCCCTAAGGGTCCTTGGAAGGACAATTAACCTACATGTCCTCTGCAAAAACAGGGATAATGGCCTCTTTCTAGCGAACTTTAATTCACTCGTATCTATGAAGTGCTTTGAGACAATCAGAGGAGCCAGCAATTTTGACCATATTAAACTCTGTGGATAAAATACCATGTTTTTACAAATTATTTTGTACATTTCCCAAATCCACAAGGTGTATATTAAATAATATGCCACATATCAATTGCCATTACATATTATACCAAGATCCCACTGAAACCTTTCTTTGCTTCTTCCACTTTTCATCCTTTTTATTACTATTCCACTTACTGCATGCTTAAATAGTTCAGCCCACTGTAATATTCTGCATATGAATGGGGAAGGAAGGAAGGAAGGAAGGAAGGAAGGAAGGAAGGAAGGAAGGAAGGAAGGAAGGAAGGAAGGAAGGACTATGCTATCTAAACACCAATGATAGAATATCCTGTATTGAAAATACTAAAGTCCCCTGGAGGAAGTGCTGGGGAATTTTGAGAATTGAAGTCCACACATCTTACGTTTGCTAAGGTGGAGAAACACTAATTGAAGGGCTTACAAGCCAAACCTATTACAGAAGAAAGAGGGCAGTCTATAAATTTATTATCAGTACTAACGTCTATGTTTTATTTGCAACATTCAAACCAGGGGACCTACAGAATCCAGAAATCAAAAGACCCACAGAACCCCATTAAATGGCTGAAGTCATCAAGGGAGCTTTTTTTGGTGGCACCATATCATGTAGATAATTACATGCAAATGACCCAGGAACAAGCATTTTTAACTTTTGCCCTTTTCTCTTTGTTTTTCCATCTATGAGACACCTATATTTATTTGTTTGTTTTTCTTTAATTTATATGCCACCCATCTCATTATCATGAGTTATTCTGGGTGGCTTATGATAGTATAAAAATGTAGATATAAAAACATTAAAAGCATTAAGAGTAACAACAGTCAAATAAATAAAAAATTAAAACCAAGAGCATGGACATTTCAGAGCTGGACTTTATATTTTACATCCTTATTCTGTCAAACTCATTTGGGTTTCCAGGTAAAGATTTCAGCAAACGTAGGTCTGCCAATTTCAGGCTACAAAAATCCCAGGGACCACTGGATGGCAGCAAAGGAAGGAAGAAAACCCAAACTCTTCGCTGCCATCTCCTGGTCATCAGGATCATTGGAGTCTAGATCAATCTAGTCTAGTCTAGTGTCTTCAACACACTACAATTCAGGTATTAATGCTAACTAGAGAGCCAGTTTGGTCTAGTGGTTAATGCATCCATGACAGACAGCAAGAGATTATGAGATCAAGTCCTGCCTTAGCTGTGAAAGCCAACTGGGTGACCTTGGGCCAGTTACTCTCTCTCTCTCTCTCTCTCTCTCTCTCAACCCAATTCAACTGTCATAAATATGAACTAGTTGCCAAGCATCTGAATTTTGATCACATGATCATGGGGATGCTGCAAATGTCGTAACTGTGAAAAACGGTCATAAGTCACTTTTTTCAGTGCCATTGTAACTTTGAACGGTCACTAAACAAACTGTTGTAAGTCAAGGACTACAGCTGCAGGCAACCCCCGTCTCTTATCTAACCATTCCCTAGGCAGCATCTCTTCATCATGTTTCCCAAGGACTTTCTCACTTACCATTAGACTTGCCTTATCCAAAGCCCAAGAGGGAACATACAGAAAGGACAAAGGACAAAAATTCAAAGTTAAAGTATAAGCAGAATTGAAAGAAAATTAAGAGAGGACAACACTGTATTGTTTTAAAAAGCATCTAATCAATTGATGCTTCTAAATACTTTTTTTTTTTTACAAAAAGCTTCCTGTATAAAGCAAAATAGATGCTAAGAGGGGGAAAAAGTGGACCATAGTGTTCCCTCCAGTGTCATATATGCTCTTGTATGTTTTGGATTATTTGTATATTGATGCAACTAGTTAGCAGTGTCATCACACCACCAAAATAAAAAGATATACTTGAAGAGTTTTACTCCATCATCTGTAAATTAACCATACTATTCTTTCAATTCTGGTGTGTTTCAAAATAGAATAGAATTTTGGGACATGCTAAATAGCTCTCCAGCCATTACATTATCTGGTTACTTACTCTATAATGGAAATGCTCCAGAAAACACAAGGTAAGTACATAATTGTATGCTAAACAGCCTTCATTATGAATGCTAAAACTGCTGCCGTTATGATACCAAGGTTCCCTGTATGCTAATGTTATGTAAAAGTAAAAAAAGATTTAAAGAGCAAACAAATGGATTGCTTTAAGCAAAATTCCAATTGTTGGAATGCTGTGAAGTTTAAGGAGCCTGGAATCAAAGTCATTTGTCACAGGGAAGGTAGGAGTGAAGAAATGATATTTTACTTCAAGCAAATTTGTGGTGTTATATAGCCAGATTCCACTTCTTCTTTTTTTTTTGCCTCGCTAATAAATGGAAGGCATCAACAAGGTTTATTTTGGTCCGATTACATCAGCCCACAAATTATTTGTTTATAAAGATGCCCTTCATCTTAATGGAATCGATGTTTAAAAGCTGCAGTCAATTCAGAAATTCGGTAGCCCTAATAGAAGGGATCGGCTGAGACGATACCGTACTATATCAAATGCATTGTTCTAAACTTCACTAATCTATGACTCTTTCTAAACATCACGTCCACTCATGACTTGGAATAAATAATATCCGTGGTGCCTCAAAGGCCAGGGGCATATTTAAATAAAAGTATTGATCTAAAAACAAATAATGAAGGTTAAGCCCTCTACCGTTCTGACATTGGAGCTGAATCATACTATCTTTTTCTTTTCTGCTTCTCAACCTCCGAATGATGGTGGTGACAGTTAAATTTATAGCAGGCTTGTGACCATAAGCAATCAATCACAGAATCCCAGAGTTAGAAGGAACAGGGAGGTCATCTAGCTTAATACTCTGCTCGGTTTAAGATCTCTTAAAATATTTTGGGCAGATGGCCATCCGGCCTTTTGAAAAATCCATGATACAAATAAGTTGCAGAAGCCCTAGAAAGAATGCAGAGAACAACAACAAAAAAGATGATAAAAGGGTTGGGAGGCTAAATCGTACAATGAATAGCCAAAGGAACTAGGTATGTTTAACCCAGGGGTGAAATGTGAAATTTTTCCCTACCGGTTCTGTGGGCATGGCTTATTTTGTGGGCGTGGCTTGGAGGTCAGGTGGGTGTGGCTTCAGGTGGGCATGGCCATGTGGTCATGTGACTGGGTGGGTGCAGCCAATTTAGCAGTCCATTTTGCCAGGGAGCAGGGGGTTGGATTAGATGACCTCTGAGGTCCCTTCTAGCCTTTGTTGTGCTGTTTCAAAGCATCCTCTGAAGCTGTGTCTAGTGCCAGCCAGGTTTGTGGTCCGTCCTCCCTCTTTCTTTCTTTCTTTCTTTCTTTCTTTCTTTCTTTCTTTCTTTCTTTCTTTCTTTCTTTCTTTCTTTCTTTCTTTCTTCTTTCTTTCTTTCTTTCTTTCTTTCTTTCTTTCTTTCTTTCTTTCTTTCTTTCTTTCTTTCTTTCTTTCTTTCTTTCTTTCTTTCTTTCTTTTGTGGGAAGCAACCCCCCCCCAAATAAAATATTACTCATAATAAAAGGCTCACAGAAAAACAAGGAAAAACCAACCTGCAAACAAAGAACTTTTAACTTGGAGAGAAAAATAGCATGTCTTTAATTTAATACATACGTATACTACCAGAGTGCTACGTTCTTTGAGACATCGAGTGAGTCTTTTCAGATAACAAAGTGAGCATGATCTGGATTGCAACCTGGATCCTATTTTTATTCAACATTTGGACTTTGGGCTTCACTACAAAGAACAGATTGGTTCTTCGTGTCATACGTGCCTCCTCAATGTGTAGACGTGTGAAGAAAAATATGCTCTAAATCAGGGGGGTCCAACCTTAGCAACATTAAGACTTGTGGACTTCAACTCCCAGAATTCCTCAGCCAGCCATGTGGCTAACTTTGGAGAATCCTGATTTAAAGAGACAGCATTTGTTTTTCTTCTTTGCCAAGCGATCTCCTGGCTGGAAAGTGAGTCCTGATTTTTTACTTCTAACACCTGCCTCTTTCTTTCTTTCTCTTTCTTTCTCCCTTCCCTTCCCTCCCCCCCTCTTTCTTTCTTCCCCTTTTTCTTTCTTTCTTTCAGGGGAACCGGCAGGGAAAATAGGCTTTAAAAAGTTTAAAAAAAACCCAGGAAGTGATGATGTCGGGGCAGGTGGGTGGAGCTTCACGCTGCCATGCCGGTTCTCTGAACCAGCTGCTGCAATCGTTACCTACTCGCCCGAACCGGGCCGAACCGGGAGGATTTCACCCCTGGTTTAGCCTAACAAAGAGATGGCTTAGGAAAAGACATGATCGGAATCTTCCAATATTTGAAGGACTGACAGAGGGAAGAGGCATCGATTTATTATCTGAAGACCCAAGGGCAGGACAATAAGCAATGGACAGAAGCTTATCAGAGGGAGATTCTACCTGGGAATAAGGAGGAATTTACTTGACAATGAGAATGATTAATCAATGGAACAGCTTGCTTCCTGGAGTTGTGGATGTTCCATCGCTGGAGGTTTTGAAGAAAAGATTGGACAACCATTTGTCTGGGAAGGGCTCCTGCCATGGGCAGGAGATTAGACTAGAAGACTAGAAGCATGGCTGGCTGGGGAACTCTGGGAGTTGAAATCCACACGTCTTAAAGTTGACAAGGTTGGTAAACCAAGCCTTGCAGTGCTGTTTTATCATATCTCTGATTCTTGGAGATCCCAATGAAAAAGATACATCACTCTGCTCAAGACAAAAGGAAGAAAATTTCATATACATGTTAGAGCAATATGTACATTGGCAACTTCCATCATCCTGCTAGTGCAACCCTTTTCATAAGTTGCGTTTCCCCAAAGTTCTCATTGTCATTCCCCATTCTTTCTCCAAAATTCTCCCTTCTGCCTCACGTAGGATGGACTTAGAACTTGGACTTCTAGGCAACACAAAATGAGCACGTGTTCATTCCTAAAAATCAAGGAAGATCCAACTTCTGCCCTCATGGAAAGCTGAAAAAAAATCCAACCACCCACCACATATTTTCAAAATGCTAGCTACACAAATCCAGGGAAAAGAGCTTTGCTTTTTTTTATAAATGTATCTCAGTACAAAAAAGGCCCCATATCTTAGTTCATTAAGACAAAAATAAACCAGGTAGTACTTCATTAAAGCACCAGGGAGCAATGTGATTTTGAAATGTCACTTTCTCCTTTAATTAGTGCGCTCTAATGATAAGTGTGTCATTCTTGCCTAATGAAAGTTTGGCGAGCACATGAAATCTGGGTCACATTTCACAACTGGGAGTCATGTAGGTAAACACAGAATAAATTACACTTGCCATCAAAGGAGGGAACAATTAAAGTGACGCCTTTGTTGCCTACCATTGTGTAGTTGGCGAAACAATCTCTCTCCCACCCACCTAGCTGCTAAATTCTTCTCAAGCAATGTTGAAAGCTACAACAGTAACAAGATGGTCATAAGCTCACAGATACTATTATTATTTTAGTCTAGCTCTAAGCCCCTCCCTTAATAAGTTTCATAGCAACACAAAGTCTCCAATGTATTTTGTCAGCCACATCTCAGAAAGTGCATGGCCACTTGCTCAGAGACACATATTTAATAACATATAACAAACAGGGCCACCTGCTCACAAGGGTGGGGGGGAATTATATCTGTTACTAGATTGTACTGGTTGTAGACAGAGAAGAGACGCATTTACTCTTTCAGAATAAATCAAAATGGAAATAGATTGAAACAAGACAAAAAAAAAGCCACAGTATTGTCCTCCTCTTTATCAAACTTGTAGATAAATTCCTTTTTTTTTTTTTTACTTGAAACATAGGGCTGCTGACTCGAGAATGGCACCTAAGATTTAAAGCAGAGGTCTTCAAACTTGGCAACTTTAAGACTTGTGGACTTCAACTCCCAGAATTCTCCAGCCCAATACCAAATAGGATATTCAAAATGTTTATTTCGCTGTCAGCATCCAATGGTTCCGGCTAACATTTCATAGCAGCCTTTCCACTCTGGCTTTTAAGAAGCAGAAATCGAAAAGATTTTCAGAAGAAGCTTTTAATGCACCATGTTTTCCTTTAAAAGCATTTTGCATGAAGGATTTCTGGAAACCTCTTTTGGCATTTAGCCCTTCCTTGCTCTTGGTGTAATACTTATAAACTTCTCCACCTGAACATCTCTCCCCCCCCCCTTTATAACAAATCTTGCAAGAAATACTGCTCCAGGATAAAATTATGTCAAAGCAAAGTTCATTCATGATGCTTTTAACACAACAGGACTAAGGCTTTTAACACAACGGGACTAAGCTAGATAGACTGGGCTTTAAAAGAAAGATAAACATGCATGACAAATGTAGATCATGCTCCAACATGCAATCATCCAGTTTTTTCTTGGCATACTTCTCATCAACCCTTCCTTGAAATACTGTGCTAGAAGTTTCAATCACAGGAATAATTATTTTCTCTTCAGAACACTGTGTGTTCTTGTGCATACAAGCCAACTTCTTATAGAAATTCAGCTGGGTGGCTTTTTCATATAAACTAAGTTAGTCTGTAACTTGTGACCACAATAGGGATTAGAGTTTCTATTGCTAAGCAAGATGACTGTTAAGTGAGTCACCCCCAATGTTATAACATTTTTTGTCATGGTTGTTAAGTGAATCACTGCAGTGATTTTGGAAAGAGTTCTTTTAAGATGAATTTACGTTTAGTAGTTTTTTATCCACCGTCAATAATCTCCACTCCTCTCTCAACGTATAATTCATTTTTCTATTAATTTCTCAGAGAGGCCTATATGTTGTATTAGTCCTTACCATACAGTTGCATCATCTTATGACATCTATTTGTTCTTCACAATTTGCAAGAGATACAAAAGTGCTTTTTCAAGAGGCAACTGGACTTTCTGGTTTTCCTTTGAAGACGTTTCGCTTCTCATCCAAGAAGGTTCTTCAGCTCTGAGGCCTGTCTTCAGCTCTGAGGCTTCTCAGAGCTGAAGAAGCTTCTCAGTTGAGAAGTGAAATGTCTTCAAAGAAAAACCCAAAAGTCCAGTTGCCTCTTGAAAAAGCACCTTTGGGACAACCATGACCTGGATGACTGAGAATCTCCATAGACAAGAAGTATAAAAGTTCATTAGAAAGGACAAATGATAATTGCTTCCTTCTTCTGAAGATGACAAATTATATATAAAGCATATGTGTGTGTGTGTGTGTGTGTGTGTGTGTGTGTGTGTGTGTGTTTTTCTCTGTTAAATCACCTGGTATACCCAAATATGGGAGAAAGCATACTGCTTCCTTTTTGCCTTTCGGCCCCTCCAGGGGCCATCCAGACAGTTAATTACAAATGACAGTCCGTTTCTATATGTTATATTTTTACATAAATAAAGGGAGAGTAGTATAGATCTATTTCAAGCTATTTAGCTCTCCTCAGCTAGCCACACCCTTATGGGATTAGAACCCGGGCCCCTTGCCTAACAAGGCAAGTGATTAAACCTCTGAGCCACAGGATTCTTCTCCCTATCTGCATGTTCCAGGGACAAGGATATATATA
>QLTV01003646.1:1529341-1547101 GCA_003457575.1 Thermophis baileyi
CTCTCTTTTGATTGAATTCTTATGTTCTTCTATGCATGCACTTATTCTTCTGTTGGTTTGTCCGATGTAAGTGGTGGGGCAGGCGGTGCAAGGGATTTCATATACTCCTTGGTTTTCTAATTCAATTTGGTCTTTGGGGTTTCTTAGGATGGAGGATATTTTACGGTTTGTGCAGAATGTTGTCTTAATGTTATGTTTGTGGAGGATCTTGCTGATTCTGTCTGTGGTTCCTTTTATGTATGGGAGGAGGGCTTTTCCGTTTTCTTGTTCTTTGTCTTGGATTTTAGTGGGAGTTTCTTTTTGGATTAGGACATTAACTTTAAAGAAACCAGAACTAAACCAGAACATGAGAAAAGTATAGTCCAGGTGTCCCCAACCCTCGGTCCATGGACTGGCCCCTGGCCACAGCATGCCAGAAACTGGGCTGCACAAACAAGCAAAGCCCCATCTGCAGGATGCAGACAGCACACACAACCATCCCCCCTCCAATCCACAGAAAAACCTCTCTCCACAGAACTGGTGCCCAAAAGGTTGGGGGCCACTGGTATAGTCCATTAGATGTCCCCAAATTGAAATGGAGGTCTAGAGCAATGGTGTAGAGGAGAATCAGTAGAGTGCGGAAGAAGAAAATCAAGATTGTGGCCATGGCAGTATCATTTAAATTCCATCTGATTTGTGTGTGTGTGTGTGTGTGTGTGTGTGTGTTGTACAATGCACATAAAATATGGCCAGAGAATTCAAAAACATCACTGCAACCACCATATCATTTTTTTTTACATACATTGTGCACATCCCTGATGGTGCACCTTCATCTCCATTGGATCACATGTCAAATCTCACTTCTCACAAATTTCTGGGATAGGAAAAGCAAGTATTCTGAACTTGTACAAAGAGATGTAAAATAGTGAAACATAGCTATGACACATGGACAACCATAGTTTCAACCAGGAAACCTATCAAGCTAAATCCAAAAAATGCTAGGGGAAGTCCTGGAAGCTTGGTATTCCAACAAATCAGTGATTAATATACACATAGAGATAAACCACATTTACACACCATTCAAAAGAGACAATAAAAAAGCTACAAAGGAAACAAAAAGACCAGCACACATCCTCTCCAGCAGTCAATGCCCAGATAAGCAGGAATTAATACCAGGTGAACAATCAAGCAGGAAAGAATACCTAAGCAAGGAACTATCAAGGAGAAAAACACCAACACTGCCAGGAAGCAAACCCCACACTTACTAGCAGTGATGATGTTATATAGAATAGAATAGAATAGAATAGAATAGAATAGAATAGAATAGAATAGAATAGAATAGAATAGAATAGAATACGTTATGGCCAAGTGTGATTGGACACACGAGGAATTTGTCTTCGGTGCATAAGCTCTCAGTGTACATAAAAGATATAAGTGATAAATCATGATCATAGTCATCATAAATACATTCATCATGAATCATAAGATACAACACTTAGTGATAGTCATAGGATACTAAATAAGCAATCAAAATCATACTAGGAAACTAAATAAAACAATATAAATCGTAAAGATACAAGCAACAAGGTTATAGTCATAAGTAGAAAAGGAGACAGGTAATAGGAAGGATGAGAAGAATAATAGTAATACAGTCTTAGTAATGAATACAGTTATTTGGGTAATGAATACAGTCTAATTGAGTAATGAAACATCTGCAAGCAAACAACCAAGCTCAGAGACCGCTAAGGACTCCAAGATCATAGTACCAGCCCTCTTTTGGTCACATGACCAAAACCACGTAGAAAATACTATCACTTCACCTGACATAGAGTCAATGCTCATCCCACAAACTTTCATCCTTCAGCTAGCCTGGTGCTTCGACAAATAGAATTCCCAACCAACTCTGTAAAGCAACAAATGGAAACAGACTGTTCTCCACTGTGATTGTCATTCAACAGCGACTTGCTGAATGGCTTGCACTCTGACAGAGTCTGACCCCAACTGAAAAGCAATGACAGTGCAAAAAGTAAAGTATAATACTTTTTAAAAAATTTAAAGCAGTCACTGTACAACTTTTTTTGAAGACAAGCCAATGCACAAGATAATCACCGGGGATGACAATGTCCAGGTTCTCCTTATTAATTATCTTGTGGTTTTATAGACATTTATAAAAACGTTTTCTCCCTGAATAATGATGGGTTTAAGCTGAAATCTTACACACATGGAAAACAAGTCAGATGGAAGAAAAATAATTTGGACATATTTAGCAATAGCAACAGCACTTAGACTTACAGTATATACCACCCCAAAGTCCTTTACAGCACTCTCTGGGTGGTTTACAATGTTGCCCCCAACAATCTGGGTCCTCATTTTACTGACCATGGAAGGATGGAAGGTTGAGTCAAACTTGAGCTGGTCAGGATCGAACTCCAGGCTGTGGGCAGAATTTTGCTTGCAATACTGCATTCTAACCACTGCGCCAGTAGGATTCCTTTATTTAGGGAAACCAATCCTTTAAAGCAGGCCAGGTCAGGAAAGAGACACTGCAGGAATTTCAGGAATGCTCCTTTAGTGTTCTAGGATATACAGTATTAACATAATTTGGAAAACCTATTAAAACCTTAAAGATGTTGAGACTCTAGAAAAAGTGTAGAGAAGAGCAACCAGGATGATTAGAGGACTGGAGACTAAAACATATGAAGAACGGTTACAGGACCTGGGCATGGCTAGTCTAGTGAAGAGAAGGACCAGGGGAGATAGCAGTGTTCCAATATTTGAGGGGCTGCTGCAAAGAGGAAGGGGTCAAGCTATTTTCCAAGGCCAGACAAGGAACAATGGATGGAAACTGATCAAGGAGAGATTCAACCTAGAAATAAGGAGAAATTTTCTGACAGTGAGAACAATCAACCAATGGAACAGCTTGCCTTCGGACGTTGTGGGAGCTTCATCACTGGAGGCTTTCAAGAAGAGATTGGACTGCTATTTGTCAGAAATGGTGTAGGGTCTCCTGCTTGGGCAGGGGGTTGGACTATATGACCTACAAGGTCCCTTCCAACTCTGTTAATCTGATCACTCTGTTAATCTGACCTTAATTGCCTTCTTGAAGGACTAGATCAAGGGTCTGTCTCTCATTCTCCTGCTTTCTATTTCCCAGGGCTAAGCAACTCTTTTCCCTTTCTCAAGGCCAAAATTGAATTCCTCCGCACAAAGACAGAAGCTACATTAAAACTACAACTTTCTGCTCCAGGAAGCCAAGTTCATACTTTGCATTACACCACAGTTTGGTTTAATTATGGATTTACTGAATAATGTATAACTCCCACATAACTCTGAGCCACGAGCCACTGTTTACAAGCAACAATAGCTGGATTTACATGTGACTTTTCAAACAAACCACTGCATAACTTAGTGATTTTAACTTAAGCTCAATAGAGTGCCTCAGTAACCAAGGGTTTGTCCATAAGCAAAGATGATGTACAGATAAGTCCTCGACTTATGACCATTCATTTAGTGACGGTTCACCCAGCACTGAAAAAAGTGATTTATGCAACATCCCCATGGTCACATGATTAAAATTCAGGCGCTTGGCAACTGGCATGTATTTTTGACAGTTGCACTTTCCTGGGATCATGCGATCACCTTCCCACCGGCTTCCAACAAACAAAGTCAATGGGGGAAGCCAGATTCACTTAATGACCACATGATTCACCTAACAGCTGCAGCGATTCACTTAACTATGGCAAAAAGTTCATAAAATGGGGAAGACCTCACTTAACAACTATCTCGCTTCGCAATGAAGATTTTGGGCTCAATTGTGGTCATATGTTGAAGAGTACCTGCAATTGTGCTGTGGTTTCGTACAGATAAATGGTTCAAAGTCTAACCCACGGTCCTGCAAACAGCTTCAATCCCCCCCCCCGCCAGGAATATTCTAGCGTATACACCCAAATAAACCACCATAAAGTTACTGTGATAAATAGCTCAACCCTGAAAACAAATCTTATCTCTTAATTCTGCCAGTCTGCACATCCCTTATCTCTTAATTCTGCCAGTCGGAACAACCTATAACATTTAAATCCAGAGACTCTGGCTGAGCAAAGGGTCAGTCCCAACTGCATTTTGGCTTCCTTGATTTGCAGCTCACCTATTGATTGGGTTCACGTATGGAAGCATTTGCCTAAGGGCGATGTGTAATATATATATACACCCAAACGTACATGTGCGCCTTGGAAGTGGAAATGTTTAAAAACAGGGCTGGAATCTAAGAAAATCCAGCTATTTGTTTACTGATAGTATATCTCTGTATGGTTTTTTTTTCTTTTCTGTTTTTTTTTAAATGATAAAATAAAGATAAAACTTTATTTTAGATAAGGTAAATAAATCTTTTATTTAAAGATAAATAAAAATAAACTTTAAAAAAATAAAGTTTTTATAGAGAAAAGTAGGGTGAATTAATGTACGAAAAACAGCAAAATGTTCTCATGCGGATAAACAATTCCAATAGGTACATACATACTATTTTTGGGATCAAAGCAAACAGGAAGGCTTTGTTCCCCTCTATCATTAGTGACACTGCTTTTATTGTAGGAGACTAAGGCATCTACAAAGCCTACCAAATTTACCCACCTCTGTTTCCTCTGCTACTATTAGGATCCCTTTACGCTGCTCCGTTGAATGTCACTTGAATGCCACTTTAGTCTTATGGAAGTAATCACACAGACAACGTAGTATTAAGCCCTTCACTTTATTCCCCCTACCTTTACTTTCCTTCCCTTCTGTTCATCAGACAGGATTGTGATTACGAGCTGCCAATCCCCCAATTGCCACCTATATGATCTTCTTATCACATTAGCATTGAGTGCGGAAGGTTAAAAGGGATGAGCAGGTCACACTTTTCAGTGGTGGCTCACACACTAAGTACCAGCAAGTGTGGGAGAAGAGTAGAAAACTGGCTTTATTAACTTAAAGATACAGATGACATTTTTTACTGACACCTGTGCATGATGGCAGCTCCAATTAAATTGGAATAAATTGTGAAAGAAAAAAAAAATTCTTGGTACATAGTGCCCTGAATCCAGAAACACCAGTGGAATTCTTCCTTAGCCGAGGCTTTTAACATCTTTGAACATATGATTTGGAGAACACCCTTTGGTATATTACATTTTCATCAAGAACCCAAGATTCTAAAAAGAGAATATAACAGTCTTTTATATCAGGATATGATTGATACATTTGTGCCCTTAAACTAAAAAATAAAAAATAAAAATCCTAGGCCAGAAATTATTAGAAAAATATGAGCATCCCCAGTGGGCTTTAGTGCAATCTAATTAGGAACCCCAACACTCAATTTTGTCAAAAAAAAAAGACTCTGACAACCTAATAACCAGATTGTCACTATATGGCATTGAAAAATGATACTGTGTTTTCAAGCAAGGGAAAAAAGAAACACTGTTTTCTGCTAGGCTCTCATAAATCCCATTGGTTTGCAGTAGTATTTAAATCTTCCCTTTTCAGCTAACAAGGTTAGCTTGGCATTTTTCCCTGGGTAACTTTTCTCACAACCCAATAAGGATGGAAAAGCTCCTTGCATCATATCTGATGGTAAAATCCCAAATACCCTCAACAACTGCATTTGCCGTTAGAGAAATAAAAATGTGAACCTCCCACTCCTCTGTTGAGAAACTCTCCTTCAATTTCCCCCCATGGGTTCTCATTCAGTCTGAAGAAAAATAATTTGCCTTATAGATTTCTCCAACGAATAAAATGATTTTGGTGAAATGCTTATAGGTAAGAGTGTGGTGTTTTTGCAAAGGTATCAAAGAGCTGTGTGTGAATGCCTGTCGTGGAATGTAGTCTGGAGTCCCAGGAGGAAGGGGCTGCCTCCAAGAAGGCAAAGAGGAAGAGGAGCCTGGAATATCTGGTAGGCAGGAAGAGGGAAAAGACAGACCTTCCCCAGCAGTTCACAGAGTATATCTCTAGTTATGCAGATAGTTGCTGGCAAGATTCTGTCTGCAGGTCAGGAACAAGAAAGAAACTACACAAAAGTAATTCCACACGGCAGTCTTGGGGCCTGACACTATATTTCTCAATGCCATCATCTCCTCAGTGGTCTGACGTTCTCCTGGCTTCCAATAAAACTCAGCAACGACATTATGAGGAACTTCCATTGTGTGTTTTTCAGATTGGGAACTATGAACTGCCAAAGAAAATTCAAGTTATGCTAACCAAACAATGAAGAGATATTTCTTCAAGCAGATGCTTATGAAATCCATAAGAAATTCTCTAGCAACCTAACAAGATTAAAAAAGGAAGACAAAAACTCTAGAAGAGAAGAAGTTAATTGGAGAAATGGAAAGATGTCATCCCTCAACAGAATGAATAAAATGGGCTGTCATTATAGAAGGTGACCTATTGAAAGCTAAGGAATCCCTATGGAATGGAAAGTTATGAAAATAGCACACGATATTATTTTAGTCCTGGTATGCTGAGGCATGAAAAATCTTAGTGGGCTCACACACGGACCTAAGTCATGGAAGAACACATGCCTTTGAGTGCTTACAAAGTTATGGAGAAAGTTGGAAAGCAGAAGAAATCATGAAGTTAATAGGAATTCATCCAACAGCAGGATTACCCTCCACAGTAGTGTTTCATGATTGGCTGGAGAATTCTGAAATTTGAAGCCCACACATCTTAAAGTTGCCAGAGTTGAAAAGCATTGCTCCAGAAAAAGATATGAATTTGAGCTATCCAGATTGCTCTAAAAGGATTCCGATAGATTCTCAGACATCCTTTCTGGACAGAAGACACTATCCTAACCCAGTTTAAAGTCAGTGCTACAAATATACTCCCAAATGCAAGCAGGACATTTCTTAGGGTCTATGACTGTTCTCCTCGTCCACTTGGCCGCGCCTGGTTCGCCCCCAGGGTTCCGCCCCCAGCCATTCACCTCTGACTTTTCTCCTTGGCTGAAACGCCCCTAGCTCTTTGCCCCAGCCCCTCCCTCCCAGGCCCTCTGGTCCCAGGCCCTTCGTGACAGCCCATTCGCCGAACGGGCCCAAAAGCCCATTTACCCCGGGCTTTTGGACGCACGGGACACTTCCAATATTGTCTCCGGTAAGACCGAGCTGGAGACCCTTCCCACAGCAGTCCCGCTGCCGTGAAGGAGTTTCCACCACGGGATTCAGCAGCCCCCCTGCCCCCCCAGTTATTTAGAAATTCGTGCCCTGTTCGGAGGTGTTTGTGATTTGATGAGGTCACTAAAAGGAAGCCTGTTTCTCTAGGCGAGGTGTGTGTGGGGGGGGAGAAAATGTGCGCGGGGGTGTCACTTGATTGGCAGCAGAGCAGGGCGTGTCCTCCGTGGGTGGGAGGCTGGAGGGGCAACTGCGAGAGAAGCCTCCCCTACAAGGAGTGGCGAGGGGGGTTGGCAGTGCGGGCAAGGACTTCAGGGTCGGTGGAAGGATGAGGGGCTGGTCCGGAGCTGGTGTGGCTTCTTCCTGCTGCTCCTCCCAGTGCAAGAGAGCGGGGCGGGCGCGATGGCTGTATATAGGGGCAAGGCGAGAGGGAAGCAGGGAGGGGCAGGAGGAGGTGGTATTTGTGTGTGATCCCATCCAACGACACAATCAAGGCTGATCCCAATGAATGGGGAATTTGCACTGTGTCTTCTGGAATGGAAAGGGAAACAGTAAAATGGAAATGGAGGCAGGAAGGGAAAAAGGAAGCAGAAGGGGAGTTGGAAAAAGAAAGGAAGGGAAAAAGGAAAAAGGGAAAGGGGATGCGAATAATCCCTTCACCTTCACCAACAAGCATCCCTTCCCTTCCATTTCTTTTCTCCTCCCTGTCTCCCTCCTTCCCTGTCTCCTTCCCTCCCTCTCTTCCTCCCTCCCTCCTCCTCCTCCTTCTGCTTCTCCTTCTCCGCACTTCGTCATTCCCGGCGCTGCTGATCCGGCGAAGGAAAGTTCTTCTGACTCGTTAATTTGCAACAGTAGATTCCTACTTCCCATTCAGTTCTTCGGGCTGCTCAGCGACACACCTGTGCATCAATTTGAAAGTGAACAAGCCACAGGCTTAAATGTGTGCTGTGTGGACTGCTGTGGGAAGGGTCTCCAGCTCGGTCTCACCGGAGACAATATTGGAAGGAAGGGGAGGACCTGGAGGTGCCCACCCTCCCTGGCTTGGGGAGAAGGACGGAACTTAACGGGCCTTAGTGCAACAGCCGCTGGGAAAGGCGGAGACAGAAAGGGGGCTTTTATGTCCTAAGGGGGGGGTAGTTCAGCTGACCCTCCACTGGCTTCTCAGCAGGCAGCTCCGATGCCCGAGCTACTTTCGCCCGCGGCAACCCAGTCCACCTCCTCGCTCGCTCTTTCGCTCGCTTCTTCTCCTCTTCTGCTTTCCGCCCACGCCCCTTTCGCAGCCCCCTCGCTACCCTCTGGATTTGGGGAGGGGGCAAATCCGGGTTCTCCCTCTGCCCCTGGTGTGGCTCCCCCTCTCCCCAACCTTCCTCTCCATCGGTGTGCGGGGAAAACAGCAAACCGCTTCCCGCAACAAACCGCTTCCCGCAGCGGGTGGCTGGACTAGCATCCCCACCGAGAAGGGGGGAATTCTTCTCCCGTTGCTATTCGAAGAGAAGCGAAATGAAATGAAATGAAATTAGGGGGCTTCCCCGGGACAGGAGGATTGGGAATGGGGCTTCCTCCGGCGGAGAGCGCTTTTGAACCTCGGAGGAGCCAGAGTGAGAATCTGCACTGCAGGGGGGGGCAGAGAGACAGGCAGTTCTCCACCTGCCCCACAACGCCCCCCCAACTCTCCAAGATCCCCCGTGCCCATCCCTGCAGCCCCGAAGGAGCCTGAGCGGGAGCCTGGGTGGGGGAGGCGGCGTTGCGGGTGTGCCCCCCCCCCAGAGAGACTCCTGAACAGCCAAAGGCAGCTCCACAAGTATCCTCCCGGCCCAAGTGAGTGCCGCAGACCTTCCCTTCCTGTGATCAGCTGGCGGCGAAGTGTCCTGTGTGCCCAAAAGCCCAGGGTGAACGGGCTTTTGGGCCCGTTCGGCAAATGGGCTGTCATGAAGGGCCTGGGACTGGAGGGCCTGGGTGGGAGGGGCTGGGACGAAGAGCTAGGGGCATTTCAGCCAAGGAGAAAAGTCAGAGGCGAATGGCTGGGGGAGGAACCCTGGGGGCGAACCAGGCGTGGCCAAGCGGACGAGGTGAACAGTCCCATTCCACATTTCTTAATCTTCTTTACTCGTTCCCTGTCTTACAATGAATGTTTTGACTCAGGTCAAGTGGCAATCCACATCCAATTTAACAGGTAAGAGGCTATGTGCCAGCTGTCGGTGTTGCCAAATCAATAAAACAATCCTTTATTTTTCCTCAAGCATTTCCCTGTCCAGAAGGTTTCCAAGAAAACAAAAGGAGGCTTATTATGCTCAGTTATCTCTCGCTTCTTGACATCTGCATCAACGGAGGGAAAGTCTAAAAGAATGAGAATTGCTACTTCAACCATTATGCTATTTTTAAATGATTAGAAGATTCTCTCCCCCCCCTCTCTCCTTCCCCCCCTCTCCTTATAGAAACATCTTAGGAAAAAAAATGGACAACTTAGGTTTCTGGGAATTGTTCCTGCAAAAGGGAATGTTATCAGATTTCTGTCTGGTTTGGTACAACAAGTAAACTGGACAGGTACAGACTCCAATGGATAGTTAGCGCTACAGAAAAAACAATTGCAACCAGCCTGCCTTCCACTGAGGACCCATACATTGTGTGGGTCAGAAAGAGAGCTGAGAAGATATCCACAGACCCTTCACATCCTGGACATAAACTGTTTTAACTCCTCCCCTGGTGACGGCTCTATAGGGCATTACCTGCCAAAACAACTAAACAACTAAACAACTAAACAACTAGGACAGTTTTTTCCCTTGTGCCATCACTCTTCGGAACCCCTAATCCTCACAGTACTGTCTTATATCTAAGTATATTCACCCATGTTGTACAGCTGTAATATTATTATTATCCTTCTCATCTCCTCTATTACCCTCTATTATTGGTATCATTATTTTGATCATTATTACTCTGTTGCTTTGTATGTACACTGAGAGGTTCTGCACAGGAGGCAAATTCCTTCTGTGTCTAATCACACTTGACCAAATAAAGTATTATGTCCTGTCCTGTCCTGTCCTGTCCTGTCCTGTCCTATCCTATCCTATTTCAGAAAAAGACAGAATATTTTTCTTCGCTATCTTGATAATGTGGATACTAAACAAATTAAAATAAATAAACTCTTCTCATCAGAACTGCTAATTTTTCCCCCATCCGCTTCTCTTTGCCCGATTCTGGCAGATTTCTAATAGTTTCTATCTCAAGAGCTCCCTACAAATGGGAAATAGAAACCAATATGGTTTATACTTTGAAAACTGTAATCTTTGCTTTCAAGTAGCATGAAGCATTAATCCTTAACCTTCCCAATGTGAGATTGGCTCCTGGTCATTTTTTAAGTAATTATTTTTAAAACCAATAGTACTAGTTCCTAATCAATCTGTCGTAGCAATTGTAACATGTCAAAAGACTGGAAGAGCACAATTTTCTGACTTTGTAGTGCCAAGTTATATGACATGTTATGCTATTGTTATTTTACCCTAGGCAATACTGGTTGTGTTACAAGGTAAGAATCCATTTGCCATACAGGTAGGTCTCGACTCACAACCATTCATTTAGTCACTGTTCAAAGTTACAATGGCACTGAAAAAAGTGACATGACCATTTTTCATACTTATAACCAGAGGTGGGATTCAGCTGGTTTGGACGAACTGGTTGTTAAAATTCTGCCCAGTTCGGCGAACCGGCTAATCCCACCACTGACTGGCCCCGCCCCCACCCATTTTTCAGGCCGTTTTTGGCTGTTTTCCCGGCCATTTTCTGGGCTGTTTTTCAGGCCATTTTGGGGCTGTTTTTTGGGCCTTTTTCAGGCTGTTTTTGGGCTGTTTCTGGGCCATTTTTTGGCTGTTTTCCAGGCCATTTTCGGGCCATTTTTCAGGCCATTTTTTGGGATGTTTCTGGGCCGTTTTTTGGCTGTTTTCCAGGCCATTTTTGGGCTTTTTGGGGCCATTTTTGGGCCGTTTTTCATGCCGTTTTTCGGGTCATTTTGGGCAGTTTTTCGGGCAGTTTTTTGGCTGTTTTCACCCCATTTTTGGCCCATTTTTGGATGTTCAGTAAATAAATAGAGAGGGAAATTGTACCTTGTTAAGGTCTTTGAGGCGAGTGGTCGGGAGGCGGGGCTGGGTGTGATGAGTGATGTCAAGTTGGCCATGCCCACCCAGTCACATGACCACCCGGCCACAATCCACTTTGATAGTGGGGGTAGGTGTGTAATTTAACAACTGGTTCGCACAAACCGGTGCAAACTGGCTGAATCCCACCACTGCCTATAGCCCTGGTATACTCTTTCACCAGGTAGCAACCAAGCCTGGCTTTGCTTAGCTTCAGAATCCAGATAAAGTTCACCAAGTGCTAATTCTTTGCTAAGACAGTCATGATGATGATGATGTTATCCATTCAATTGGGTCTGACTCTTGGCAATTCTACATGCCTGGTCTCTCCATATCTTCTGATCTTGCACTACTTCTTTGAGATGTTTTATGCTCTAGCTGGTGTCAGCTTTGATGGTGTCCAGCCACCGTGTTCTTTGACAGCCTGATTTCCTTTTACCACTAACTCTTCCAAGCATAATTGCTTTCTTCAGTGAATTCCCCTGCATGACAAGGCCAAAATAAGTGAGTCTCAGTTTTGTGACTTTGCCTTCCAGTGACATGTCTAGTCTTATGCATTCCAGACCTTGCTTTTTAATCACTTTTGCTGTCCAAGGAATACACAGGAGCTTTCTTGAGCACCACAGCTTCTTCCTGTCTTGCTTTTTTAAGGTCCAACTTTCACACCCATAAATAGCTGCAAGGAACACGATAGAGTGGAATAACCTAAATTTTGGTTGCCAAGCTGATGTCCTTGCTTTTCCACATTTGGCTCACATTCATCATTAGCATGCAACCAAACAGTCAACATATCATCATATAATAAAGATCTTAAGATTTCCCAGGATCCTGGGGAGGAAAAAAAAATCCAATAATTCAGATATATTGTGTATGTAGAGAATACTGGGGACAATACCTTTTCAGCATTTAATACAACAGCTATGTACCAGTAATTTACAATATACTATCAACACAAAATATATTCTAATCTAGGGTCCTGTAATCCTGTTCCTGCTTCCATGCTCACGTATAGTCATTAAAACCTCTAAAAGGCCAGAGATTAGGTCTATCTTTGGGCACTTTTTCAATCTAGCCAATTGTCAACATTTATTCCAGAGTGTCTTAAAACATAATTTAAGCTTCCAATGTGATGAGGAAGGTATACAATAAAGCATCAAAAAGAAATAAGAAAATGCAAATGGAAAGGTAGCACAGAGCGAGCTAAAAAGAAAAAGAAGAATTATAGGTAGCAGAGGAAAGAGGGGAAGGGAATGGACTAATTGGTTCATATTGGAGACCCATAGAATTCTCAAAAAAGCTGACAGTCTGAATAAACAGCAAGTTTCATCCATCTCACTTGTGTGCAATTGTTGTAAAATATTGAAGGCAGCACATCACTTCTTTTCTCCTGTTTTGGTATTCTACATCTAGCAAACAATTTACAGTGACTGAAAGTGGTTTGTACTCAGCCCACTATTTAACCAGTGATTAAAAGCTACCCTAAGCAACAAAATGCTAAATAGTTAAGCAAATATTCTGCAAATGAATAAAGTAGGACCGCAGAAACAAGATGGGGGGAAAAGTCTTCACAAGTGACCCCCCAGTGCTGTCCAAATGCATTGGATAACTTGCAGAATTCACATCCAGATAGATTGTATGTATGTATGTATGTATGTATGTATGTATGTATGTATGTATGTATGTATCAGTAGCGGGTTCTAAAACCCTTTACTACCGGTTCACATGCGTGCTCGCGCGCGCGCAGAAGCGTCCCAGGCGGGTGGGCAGAGCCTCCTGCTGCCAGCGCTACCGGTTCTTAGAACCGGGCCGAACCGGGAGCAACCCACCGCTGGTATGTATGTATGTATATCTATAGATCTATATCTAGATATATAAAGATATATTATATATTTCTACTCCCCATCCATTTCCAACAAGGAAAATTCTTGTTCATGGGGCAATTGAAGAAAAAACTGGTGGATATGACTAGTCCTGTTACAGTGATACAGTAAATACAAATCACTGCCCTGCAAAGTCTGGCCAAAATAGCTTTTTCCTATATTGTACAATTAAAGTGTTTTCAATTTCTCCCGATGGGAGGCAGTTGTTAGGTGTGAAAGACCAGGTCCACACGTGAAGGTTCAATTAAATTGATTTATTGCTAAGAGCTACTCACAGGTATCTTCTCAACTAATGGTCAGTGCTTGCTTAGAGTTAGATAAGGGGAGTTGGACTTAGCTCTTTTATGGCTTTTACGTAAGGATTCTAGGTGAATCCCCCTTTTCACTCCGCCCCAAGGTTCTGCCATCCCTTGTCCTACATCAGTGATGGGTAGGTGGAGGGTGGAAGTTCGAAACTAAAAGACAAAAAACCACTTTCATAGGTTTTGAAAGAAAGTTTATGATTCTGCACTTTTCCGCTCCAACTAATATTATGTTTGAGGAATGTCATATTATACATATAGACAAACGTACGATATTTGTGTGTTTGCTTTTCTTTTCTTTTTTTTTACTTTAGACAAGATCCCACTGACG
Organism: Thermophis baileyi; assembly: GCA_003457575.1. Taxonomy (NCBI): domain Eukaryota; kingdom Metazoa; phylum Chordata; class Lepidosauria; order Squamata; family Dipsadidae; genus Thermophis; species Thermophis baileyi. Next base: position 1,543,091 of record QLTV01003646.1, read on the forward strand.
GCTATTAGCAACTATAGATACATTGTAACATTTAAATAACATTCATGTCCATTGTTAGTGCATTTTATACTGTCCAAGATAATATACTCTTTGTCGCACACAAAACAAAGTTTAAAAATGTGATCTAATGATATACAGGGCCTCTCTGTTCCATTTAATATTATTTTAATACCTTGGCCAATAAACATCTATCCACTGTTCCAAGAAAGGTAGATTTTATTTTATTTCATTTGAAACATTTACATAGCCAGTCATCTTAAGTCAAACTCTGGATGACTCCCATCAAACTGTGGAATTTACACAGACTTTTCTATAGAAAGTTCATCCAAGTGAATAGCTTCTAGGTCTTAAACAGAAGAACAAAATTATTAAGATTCCCATAAATTTGATGAATGAAGTAAGAAGAATCATATATTACAAGCATCACCTAGAAACACCAGCTATGTAGGATGGTTTTTTATTCAATAATAAAAATAATGTAACCAATATGTTAACAATATAAGGAATTTGGGAATCATTTTTAATCTGTCTTTCAGTTGTTTAAATAAAGGTCAGTCCATTGCTAAACTAGCAACAGCAGATCTAGTTCAGGAACGATTACTGTTTTACACAAGACAAATAAATTTCTTCTCATGAGTGAATTGTATTTGAAAAATTGACTTAAAGTCATATAGAAGTCTGGCATTCTGTTTCTGTCTTCCTTTCAGATTGGGGTATCCAGCTTTCTCTAGGCTGACAGCTGTAGTGTCCCTCAAAACTAGTAGGTAAAATAATTTTAATTTCTTTTATTTATTTAGGGTTTCCTGCCTGAAACTTCCTGAGAGAAGTTCCCTGAGGTTGGACTAGAAGACCTCCAAGATCTCTTATAACTATTCTATTCTATTCTATTCTATTCTATTCTATTATATTCTATTTTATTTTATTTTTTTTTATTCTATTATATTCTATTCTATTTTTTTCTATTTTATTCTATTCGATTCTATTCAATTCAATTCAATTCAATTCAATTCAATTCAATTCAATTCTGTTTGTAGCGTTCAATGCCCCGCTTTCTTCAAGTCTCACTGACAATGGAGACACACAGTTTTGTTTAAAAGCAAGGAAAAGACCTTGTTTATGGCTGGAAATTCAACTACCTTACTTAAGAAGCCCTGCCCTGCTAAGATGCAAAATGGAAACATTCATATTTAAAAGAATGCATAATCTATGAAAAGTGAGCCAACCTTTGTTAATGTGTTTTTGGCTGCCATTCTGGATTTTTTTAACCACTGAAATTGTGTTGAATAAGCATAATTGGAGAAGTATGTGAGACCTCAGGCACATGTTAATATGTGTTGGGATATTTTTGTTAAGTGTATTTTTGTTAAGTGTTTTGCGTATATTTTGGTTGTTAATTCTCTAGTTGCTACCCAGAGCCATTCCTATGAAATGAATGGCTATATATACATTTTTTTAAATAAACAAACCACTAAATTTTTGATTTATGATTATAGCTGGGCATACGTTTCAACTATTCATTTATATAATTGTATTCTCAGTTATCTTGTTCAATAAAGGTACTTGCTTTAAATATTTCATTTGGAAAAGCATGCTATCAATGTATTAAATAACCATGCTGTTAGATCTTACTGTATAGGAACTATTTATCTCTGTATAATTATTGGCCCCTCCAGAATTGATTAGATCGCCGGCCATCAACACACCAATCAACCAATAGGAAGGCATCACATAAATATGATGCAGAGAATAGCCCAAAGCACATATTTTGATAGAGAGAAGTTCCCTGAGGATGGGCTCTGGCACGAGTCTGAAAGCTCGGAAGACTAAACCTCTGGTCCCAGTGACCAACCCATACTGGATCTTACAAAAAGATCTGAATGCATTTATTGCACAGTGCCAACTCAAATCCAAATGCTACGCAGTAAGAAATAGAAATAGAATAGATCTGGAAGGAACTTTGGAGGTCTTCTAGTCCAGCCCCCTGTTCAAGCAGGAGAACCATTTCAGATAAGTTACTGTCTAATCTCTTTTTAAAAACCTCCAGTGATGGAGCACCCATCATTTCTGAAGGCAAGCTGTTCCATTGGTTAATTGTCCTCACGCTTAGGAAGTTTCTCCTTAATTCCAGGTTGCTTCTCTCTTTGATGAGTTTCCAACCATTGTTTCTTGTCCTGCCCTTTGGTGCTTTGGAGAATAATTTTACCTGCTCTTCTTTGTGGCAGCCCCTCAAATACTGGAATACCGCTCTCATGTCACCCCTAATTCTTCTATTCTTTAGACTAGCCAAACCCAAATCCTGTAGCCCGTCTTCATATGTTTTAGTTTCCAGGCCTTTGATGATCTTAGTTGCTCTTCTCTGAACTTTTTCCAAAGTCTCAACATCTTTTTTGTAGTATGGTGACTAAAATTGGTTGCAGTATTCCAGGTGTGGTCTTACTAGGGTTTTATAAAGAGGTACTAATACTTTGTGTGATCTTGATCTTGAAAACTCTTGTCTACAAGATAACTTCAAAGTGGCATTCTAAATGAATTTCGTTAGATAACAAGGGCCAACCTACAGCCAAGAAATTAAATGTATAGCCTTTTTAAGCAGATGTTATTGTTGTACATGTGCTTTATATATATATATTTTGAGTAAACAGTATAAACAGTTGTTGTATAGGGGTTTTTTTTCTGAATGCAAATGGAAGATTAGGCATGGTTGTGACACACACGTACACACACGGTTGTGTATATTCTGTAGGTGCCTTCATAAGCCTTTCTTTTGTAACATTTTAAAAGATCCTTACAGAAGAAGAGTTAAGCTGGGGCAAAGCAATTTGGGAGGCTTGCCTTGGATTTAACAGAGAAAGCCACAAGAGCCCTGGGCTGACCTTCACAAAACTGAGATAGAAATAATGCAGAGGCTTGCTGAAAGCAGTCCAAATTTATTCAGCACACAGTTATTCCCTGTAAAATGGCTATTGCATCTTTTGAGTGGCAACTGCTTATTTCTTAGAGATCCAAAACTGAGCAAGAGCAGGGAGCCACTAAGGATGACATAAAAGTCTTGGATCAGCCCAACATAAATGAGGAAAAGAAAAACATTATTAAGTATGACCGTATTCCCTAAATTACTTTGGATAGGTTTCTTTTAAGAGCATTATTCTTGCAACAAGGTGATCCTGTTGAATGCTGTGCAGTTTTACTACAGGTACTGCTCGGCGTACGACCACAATTGAGCCCAAAATGTATGTTGCTAAGTGAGAAATTTGTTAAGTGAATTTTGCGCCATTTTTCGACTTTTCTTGCCATTGTTGTTAAACGAATCACTGCAGTTGTTAAATTAGTAACCTGGTTGTTAAGTGAATCTGGCTTCCCCATTGACTTTGCTTGTCAGAAGGTTGCAAAAGGTGAGTACACATGATCCCGGGACACTGCAATGGTCATAAGTATGAAACAGTTGTCAAGCATCTGAATTTTGTTCATGTGATCATGGGGATGCTGCAAAGGTTGCAACTGTGAAAAATGGTCATACGTCACTTTTTTCAGTGCCGTTGTAACTTTGAATGGTCACTAAATGAACTGTCGTAAGTCGAGGACTACCTGTACTTAATATAGTGGTGTTATTATAATCCAACTATAGTTCAGCGTCCAAGTGATAAAGGCCTCAATACCGTTTTACCAGGGGTGAAATGTGAATTTTTTTCCCTCTGGTTCTGTGGGCGTGGCTTATTTTGTGGGTGTGGCTTGGAGGTCAGGTGGATGTGGCTTTAGGTGGGTGTGGCCAGGTTGTCATGTGACTGGGTGGGTGCGGCCAATTTAGCAGTCCATTTTGCCAGGGAGCAGAGGGTTGGACTAGATGACCCCTGAGGTCCCTTCAAGCCTTTACTGTGCTGTTTCAAAGCATCCTCTGAAGCTGTGTCTTGTGCCAGCCAGGTTTGTGGTCTTCCCTCCCTCCCTCCTTTCTTTCTTTCTTTCTTTCTTTTTCTTTTTTTCTTTTGTGGGAAGCACCCCCCCCCCCCATATAAA
>QLTV01003646.1:1547356-1558425 GCA_003457575.1 Thermophis baileyi
TTTTAACTTGGAGAGAAAAATAGCATGTCTTTAATTTAATACATACGTATACTACCAGAGTGCTACGTTCTTTGAGACATCGAGTGAGTCTTTTCAGATAACAAAGTGAGCATGATCTGGATTGCAACCTGGATCCTATTTTTATTCAACATTTGGACTTTGGGCTTCACTACAAAGAACAGATTGGTTCTTCGTGTCATACGTGCCTCCTCAATGTGTAGACGTGTGAAGAAAAATATGCTCTAAATCAGGGGGGTCCAACCTTAGCAACATTAAGACTTGTGGACTTCAACTCCCAGAATTCCTCAGCCAGCCATGTGGCTAACTTTGGAGAATCCTGATTTAAAGAGACAGCATTTGTTTTTCTTCTTTGCCAAGCGATCTCCTGGCTGGAAAGTGAGTCCTGATTTTTTACTTCTAACACCTGCCTCTTTCTTTCTTTCTCTTTCTTTCTCCCTTCCCTTCCCTCCCCCCCTCTTTCTTTCTTTCTTTCTTTCTTTCTTTCTTTCAGGGGAACCGGCAGGGAAAATAGGCTTTAAAAAGATTAAACAAAAACCCGGAAGTGATGATGTTGGGGCGGGTGGGTGGAGCCTCGCGCTGCCATCCCAATTCTCCGAACCAGCCGCCGCAACCGCTACCTACTCGCCCGAACTGGGCCGAACCGGGAGGATTTCACCCCTGCGTTTTACCCAAAACTGAGAATGAATAGTGGAATACTGGTAGTCCTTGACTTACAACTGTTTGTTTAGCAATCGTTCAACGTTACAATGGCACTGAAGAAAGTGCCTTACTCACACTTACAACTATCGCGTGGTCACATGATCAAAATCCAAACACTTGGCAACCGGCCTGTATTTATGATGGTTGCAGTGTCCCAGAGTCATGTGATCGCCATTTGAGACCTTCCCAGCTGGTTTTTGACAAGCAAAGTCAATTGGGAAAGATTTTTTTTTTAACAACTATGTGATTCACTTAACATCTGCAGTGCTTTGCTTTTAACAACCATGGCAAGTAAAGTTGTAAAATTAGGTGTGACTCAGTTAACCATTGTCTTGTTTAGCCATGGAAATTCTATTCCCTATTGTCGTTATAACCCAAGGACTACTCGGATATTGGGAAAAGTCTGATACTAGTGATCTCTCTCCCTATGCTATAAATAGCATGAAAGCATTTTTAATTCTTTATTTTAAGAAGTGCAACTTAATATAACATATATTTATATACCATATATGAAACTACAAATACGTGCAGTTCGCAGTTCTGCTTTCTTGACAGAAGGAATACTATGCAAATGAAGAAGAAATCAAAAACTGTTCAAAACAATCTAATTTAGAACCGATAGACAAAATTTATTTATCCTGTGTAAGCCAGGAGACACATATGAGAAAGCCGAAAAGCCACTGTGGTGAAAGAACATTCAAGTCCAAAAAGAACATGTTTCAAGAGCGCTATTCTTAACTTATCAACACAAAACTGTTTGCTTTTGATAACCTATCGTAAAAGGATTCTGAAAATAAAACATACAGCAAACAACAGCTTAGAAATTGTTCCAGATGGCCAGAAAAAAAAATGTATTTAGGATAAAGAGCTACTTCGGGAAACAGACTGTCTTGCAATCATTCTTCCTCAAAGATTTTACTGGTATCAATTTGCTTTTTTGTACCTTCTAGTTGGTGGGACATAGGCAACAACATTTTACCTTACAAGTTCGTCTCTAGCCTAAAGAACTTAGCTTGTACAGAATACAAACAAGGCTATGATTCCACTTGTGACATCCGTTCTAAGATGTGACATAACTAATACATATTACTTCTTGTTAACAGGGGAAACTGCATATGGCATAACTAAAGCTGGAACCAAGACTATATCTACAGTATGTAGCCTCAATTGGCCAAAGTCATGACAGGCGGATGAGAACAGTACCTAGGGACCCATTAGATGATTTCTTAATTCTGCCAGTGAATCATCTCACCTCCCTCTATATTTTGGCTCTGTAAAAATACACAATACATTTGACAAAAGACCACAAGACTGTAGTGACTCTAAGCTCATATTCTGTTTGGTTTGGGCATGTTTGGGCTTTACAACTGTGCTTTTTAAACCATGTCTTATGGTTGAGCCTGTTGCGTGAACCCAGCCAATTGTGATTTAATCAGCCACAGTGGTGCAGTGGTTAGAGTGCAGTACTGCAGGCTACTTCTGCTGCCTGCCGGCTGCTTGCAAATTTGGCAATTCAAATCTCACCAGGCTCAAGGTTGACTCGGCCTTCCATCCTTCCGAGGTGAGTAAAATGAGGACCCAAATTGTTGGGGGCAATATGCTGACTCTGTAAACCGCTTAGGGAGGGCTGTAAAAGCACTGTAAAGCGGTATATAAGTCTGAGTGCTATTGCTATTACTGTAATGTGTGAACATATATAGCTTAGAAAAATTATTATGACTGTTCCTTGACAAACATATGATGATCAGTCTAGATGGAAATTCAGACTTTGGAACAGCCTTTGATTTAATATTAGACAATCATTTAAAGTATTCCCTACAGCTGAGTTAATAAATCTATACCATTCCTCAGTTCTCAGCATAGAAATGTACAGTTAGAAGAGGAGTGCTCTCTCTCCCCTTGCCCAGGATTGTGGTCGTCTTCTCTTCTTCCACCAAACCCACCCAATTTGAAATATATTTTGGAAGCTAACAATATAGGAAGGCTTAGTTACCAATAGAAGATAATATTTGTAGCTCAGGGTTGAACTGTGGGGTCCTTGGTGCTCTCTGAGCTTGATGGATAGTTTTGCAGACATTTCATTACCAAGATCAAAACACCTCTTTGCCAGCAATCAACACCCAGATAACACCAAGATTAGAACTAGACCAACAACCAAGTCATAAGCAATACCCCTTTCAAGGAACTACCAATTCTGAGAAACAATCCAACAGTAAACCACCTAATCAAGGAACTACCAAGAACATGTCCATCAGCACTGACAGGGCAAGCCATTTGAATATAAAGCAGTGGTTCCCAACTTTTTTTTGGCCATGCCCCACCTAAGCATCTCTAAAATCCTGATGCCCCCCCCCCGTGACGTATAATTTTTACTATTCAAAAAGTGAACTCCTACTCACGCGGAGGAAGCCTAAAAGGCCATTAACTTGGTTTAAACAAGGTTCCAATTGCCCCCATTAAAAATCAAATTGTCCCCCTGTGGGGCGTGGGCCCCACATTGGAAACCACTGATTAAAGAGAAAGCAAACCTCACTCTCTTGCAGCACTGGTGATATTATCTAGTTGGGTAATGAAATGTCTGCAAGAAAACATCCAACCTCAAAGAGCATCAAGATTATCTAAAAGGGACAAAGGAATATTTTTGACTCAGCGTAGGGACAGCTGAGTTCATGTCCACATACTAGATAGCCTTGAGCCAGTCATACTCACTTTGCTTCAATTATAATGCAAGGTTGTTATGAGAAGCTGTTGTAAGGAATATCCTTTTGGGTTCAGTTCCAAGTGGGGAAAAAGACACTGGATTCATGGAAGTTGCTTGGAAAGAAGGTTTAATGATGGACAGGAGCACATGGCAGGGGCTCCTGAATAGAAAAGGTGGATCACATGCTTCCAGATGTTGGGTGAAGAGAAAAAGGCCGAAATGCTGAGAGTGCCCCGGTTTTATGCTCTCTGTTGGGCCCCACCTTAAGAGTTTCCTGTTCCTGTGTAAGAAATGTATCCTGATTGGCTGTCAGACTCCCATGGGGCCATGCAGGGGCAACTCCGCAGGCTGTCCCGAGTACCAAGCTAGTTTGAGTTCTGGCTGATGCAATCTTCCCATGCCACCCGCCCGGATGCCGCCATTTGGGTTCTTTTACCCTCTGCACATGCGCAAAGCATTCTGTGCATTCGCAGAGGGTAAAAGAACCCAAATGGCGGCAGTCCGGGTGGGTGGGCGGCGCCTCGCGCTACCTTGGTGACCAGCTCTACGGCGACCGACAGGTATGAGCGAACCGGGAGCATTTCACCCCTGGGTTGGAAGGACCAGTTAAGCCACCCAGTCCAATTCTCTCTCATTGAGGGGCTCCTGAAAGCACTGAAAGAGCCGAGGTGGTGGAAGAGACTAATTATGAGAAAAAGAAGAAGAATATTCAGAGAAAACATAAGGTTGGAACAGGGGTGAAATGCTCCCGGTTCGCTCGTACCTGTCGATCGCCATAGAGCCGGTCACCAAGGTAGCGCGAGGCGTCGCCCACCCGCCCGGATGCCGCCATTTGGGTTCTTTAACCCTCTGTGCATCCGCAGAGGGTAAAAGAACCCAAATGGCGGCATCTGGGCGGCTGAACTCTGTAAACCGCTTAGAGAGGGCTGTAAAGCACTATGAAGCGGTATATAAGTCTAACTGCTATAACTGCTACTTTCCCCAGAGTAAGACATATATTTAACTATGTTATAGAAGAAACTGCATTTTTACACCGTTGGAAAGCTTCATAATGATTCGTCACATGGTTTGGGGCTATTGCAAGAAAAATGCACATAGAATGTCAAGCCCTGCAATCCATCCAGACCCAATTCTGTAAATTTCTTTATGTACATAAAGCAAATAACTGTCCTGTCTCACACAAGTGTGCATTTCCTCCTCTGCAGATTCCCCCCTTCTAGAAACACAATTTTTCCATACACTATCATGTTTCCCTTGCATTACTCTACCTACAAAGCCACTCAGTTATACATATAGCCTGTTTAAAAAAAACAATTTAGTGCACCATAAAATAAAAGTATACTTAGGAAAAACAAAATATTAAATTCTGCTCAGAGGCAAAAACCATAGCATGATTTCATAAATCTGTTGTTTAACCAGTGTTTTCCACCATTGATCATAGTGGTTTACAATTGATGACATTCCGAGCTTAATAACTCACATATCACTGCATAATGTAACAATCTTCAGTTTCTTAAAACCCGTCATTTATGCTTTAGGCTGCTTTAATTATCACAGTTCTCAATTCTAATGTTTACCTTTTTGGAGTCTGATAGGAAATAAGCTCAGCATGTGAAAAAACATTAAAATCGAATTGTTGCTTAACCATAATATATAATCACAGGTTTTTTCTGCTCCACTCTTAATATCTTTCTTTTTTGAAGAAAGAAGGGATAATAGCTTTCATATTTTAGTATTTTTCAGGACCTCCGGAGCTATCTGTTTTGCTGTTCTTCCCCCCCCCCCGCCCCCCCAAAATTACTATTTTCTGCTGGCCTTTTTTTTTTTTAATTTGGCATCTGAATTCTTCTTTTATCTCATTCCAAATGAGGAGTGTGGGAAGATTTTGGGAAGTGGGGTGGTTGGGTGTTTTATTTTGTTCGTTTTGCAGCCAGGACAGCAATATCGCCATCACCATTACAATTATTGCTACTTTTATCACTTTTACTATTACTTCTGCATTGGGGCAATGCTCTGTCTCGTTTTCTGAGCTGTGACACTTTTTTTTTTTTTTGGAAGTATCCAGACATTCCCAAAACTTACACAGGTAGTCCTCAACTTATAATCACAACTGAGCCCAAAATTGCTCGGTTGCTCAGCAAGACAATTGTTAAGTAAGTTTTGCCTCATTTTACGACCTTTCTTGCCACAGTTGTTCAGTGAAATCAGTGCAGTTGTTAAGTTTGTAACACGGTCATTAAGTGAATCTGGATCCCCTGTTGACTGTGCTTGTCAGAAGATCACAAAAGGGGATCACATGACCCCGGGACCAGTGGTGGGTTTCAAATTTTTTTACTACCGATTCTGTGGGCGTGGCTTGGTGGGCATGGCAGGGGAAGGTTACTGCAAAATCTCCATTCCCTCCCAATCAGCTGGGACTTGGGAGGCAGAGAATAGATGGGGGTGGGGCCAGTCAGAGGTGGTATTTACCGATTCTCCGAACTACTCAAAATTTCCGCTACCGGTTCTCCGAACTACTCAAAATTTTCACTACCGGTTCTCCGAACTACTCAAAATTTCCGCTACCGGTTCTCCGAACTACTCAAAATTTCCGCTACCGGTTCTCCGAACTACTCAAAATTTCCGCTACCGGTTCTCCAGAACTGGTCAGAACCTGCTGAAACCCACCTCTGCCCGGGACGCTGCAACCATCACATATACATGCCGGTTGCCAAGTGCCCGGATTTTGATCACATAGCTATGGAGATTCTGCAATGGTTGTAAGTGTGAGGAAATGGTCGTCAATCACTTTTTTAAGCGCCGTTGCTACTTTGAACGATCCCTAAATGAATGGTTATAAGTTGAGGTCTACCTGTACTTGGTAGAAACCTTCCCCCCACACACAATCTTCTCTCCGCTGAATGGCTGCTATCCAGCATTGCCTATCACAATGAATTCAACAGAATGAGATTAAAGCTCCCCTCAGAAGCTCACTTTAAACACATTAGTGTGCCAGCCTGCTATAGTCAGCTCTTACCAAAAGCAGCCCTGCTTCACACAACACCCTTTTGTTCTTTATTCTTCGGCATTAATCTCAGCATAGAGCTACCCTGTTAATATCTCAGCTGCCAAGAATAAAACACGTCAGCAATCACACCTAAATTTGGCCACGGTCAGCACATTGCTGCCTTTCCTTACCCTTTCCCCTCTAACTAGGGCTTGGCGTTTCATGTGAAGGACAAGCGTGCGGCGAACGAAATTGCCCTGTCAGCTCTATCATTAATCCAAGTGCTTAAATCCCTGAATAAAAGGGAAATCAATGTTGCTCGGCAATGTTTGTCAATGCAGTGTAATAAATACACTTACCTTTACGGAGTATTCTCAACAGCTTAACAATTCTCTGCTTCAAAGCTGCAAAAGGGAAAAGGAATGGATATTGAGTTTTTTATATACTACAGTATATATATGGTGTAGGTTTTATTTTTTTTAAAAATGAAAGGCCTGCTGTATATATATATATATATATATAAAGAACGGAGCCCCTTCGACCACTTTCCAGTTCTCGTTTTTGCTCTCCATTATCAAAATACCACAGTTGGGATATTGGCACAGAGATGTATGAAGGGGGGAAATCGTTTGTCTTTCAATCACTGAAAAGCTATTCAGGTCAAAAGCACTCTAGGACAAATGAGGTCCACGTGTAACTGCATTCAAAAGGCACCTTTGATAATTGCGTGTGACAGTTCCTTGCACAAATCTCACCAATGGAAGGCCGGCAAACAGCATGTGGGCTTGCAAGACGAAAAGAAATTCAGAAATGCGCTGAGATTTTTGTAAAATGGGAAGGCTGTAAGTGCAGTTGAAGGAACGTCAAAATCAGGATGTGGTTTGCTTATGGATGGCTGTACAACCTAGTTAGTACAGGTAGTCCTCGGCTTACCACAGTTTGTTTAGTGACCATTCGAAGTTACAACGGCACTGAAAAAAGTGACTCATGACCATTTTTCACACTTACGACCGTTGTAGCATCCCCATGGTCACACGATTTACATTTGGATGCTTGACAACTGACTCACATTTATGATGGTTGCAATGTCCCGGAGTCATGTGATCCCCTTTTGCGACCTTCTGACAAGCAAAGTCAATGGGGAAACCAGATTCACTTAACAACCGTGTTACTAATTTAACAAATGCAGTGACTCATTTAACAAATGTGTCAAAAAAAAAAAGTCGTAAAAGGGGGCAAATTTTAATTAATAAATTTTGGGCTCAATTTTGGTCGTAAGTTGAGGACTACCTGTATATGCAAAGATCATATCTCAGGTTGGCTATTGGAAAAATGCTGATGTTGTACAACAGGAAAGATAACAAGCATCAGTGTAAAATACTACAGGAGTTTAAGTTTGTTAAGGATGGCTAGGAAAATGTTTGGTAAAATTCTGACTACCGGTAAAAGGGTACATAGGGTGGCAATCTGAAAAATTTCAGACGTGCAATGAGTCCAGCCAATTTTTGTTCTCGAGCAAGTCACTGAGAAATATAAATGGGAAAAATGAATGTTACAGCTAATGGTTTAGGACAGTGTTGGCGAACCTTTTCGGCACCAAGTGCCGAAACGGGAGCATGCGTGCACGTGCGTGCGTGCAGGAAATCGGAACAGCAGCCGCCCAGTGCACATGTGCGCCGGGAAGATGATTTTCCGGTTTCCGGTGCACGCATGCACGCCAGCCATCTGGTCTTCCAGTTTCTGGCAAGCATGCACGCACGAAGACCAGCTGGCCGGTGCACATGTGTGCACCGGAAACCGGAAGAGCAGCCATCCGGTGCGCATGCATGTGCTGGGAAGATGATTTTCTGGTTTCCGGCGCATGCATGCGCACCAGCCAGCTGGTCTTCATGCATGCATGTGCACCAGAAACCGGAAGACCAGATGGCCGGTACGCATGCACACGCTGGAAACCGGAAGATCATCTTCCTGGTGTGTGCATGTGCACCGGGGGGCTGCTCTTCCGGTTTCTGGCGCTCCCGTGCATGTGAAGACCAGCTGGCTGGTGTGTCGGAACCCGGAAGTGCAACGGGCGGCGGCTCACGTGCCCGGAGAGATGGCTCTATGTGCCACTTCTGGCATGCATGCCATAGGTTCGCCATCACGGGTTTAGGGTAAGTGTATGAAAAGTTATAAGTCTTAACTAAAGGAATTCTTTGCATAAATATGGAGTTGAGGGTTGGTTGAGGAATGCAATAAGAGTGATATGAGAGCTAGTTTGATATTATGGTTAAGGTGCTCAGCTGGAAATCAGGAGGCTATGAGTTGCATTCCTTTCTCATGCATGAAAGAATTCTGAGTGAGTTCATAGTTACTGTCTCTCAGCCCAACCTAATTCACAGGGGAAAATAGGAGGCAGGAGCAATATATACAGTACATCAGCTGGAGTTGTATAAAAATAAAGGTGGAATATAAATCTAATAAGCAGTAAGACAGAAATAAAGCATGTGTCAGAATAAATGGAACACTTAGTGAATGGTTCAACATTTTCCAGGTAGTTAGACAAGGATATTGATGGTCTGTTGTTTAACATATTTATGGATAAATGTACATGCGTTGTTTGCGGTGAAGTTAGAAGTGAGTTGGTTGGGGATGGAAATAGTGTAGTTTTATATAAAAATGATGCCATGGTGTTGGCTGAAAAAAATGAATGATTTATAAGAGATTTTATACAGATCATAAAATATAAGGAGTGTGGATCTGAAAATTAATCTATTTTAGATCAAGAGGCTGTTTCACAAAGAAACATGAGGAAATGATTGCAAATTATAGATACATGATACAGAACTAGAACGTGAATTTGGCAGAATTTTCTACCAGAAAAATTACTAAAATAATGATGGAAAATAGTGATGGAAAGCTATAGTAAATGGTCTTGCTGAACACTAGTTTTAGCTAAATTCCTGCAATAAGCTAAGCCAAAGTTTTATTTTAATAAGCAGTTGATCATTTTTCCTTTTCTCTGTTTGATGGTGCAGTGGTTAGAATGCAGTATTGCAGGCTAATTCACTGCTCACTGCCAGGTGCTACATGGGAGTGGGGTTTGCTCTCTCTTTATATTCAAGAGGCTTGCCCTGTTGACGGGAGCATTCTTGGTAGTTCCTTGATTAGGCTGTTTATTGTTGGATTGTTTCTCCGAGTTGGTAATTCCTTAAAAGGGGTGTTGTTTATAACTTGGTTGTTGGTCTAGTGCTTATCTTGGTATCATCTGGGTATAGAGAGCCGTGGTGGCACAGTGGTTAGAATGCAGTATTGCAGGCTAAGTCTGCTGATTGGCAGCAGTTCAAGCCTGAACGATTCAACGTTGACTCAGCTTTCCATCCTTCCGAGATCGGTAAAATGAGGACCCAGTTGATTGGGGGCAATATGTTGACTCTGTAAATCACTTAGAGAGGGTTGCAAAAGCACTATGAAGCGGTATATAAGTCTAGGTACTGTTGCTATTGCTAATAACCATATTGAATAACTCAATCTGAAGTTGAATCATTTTGCCTATTCTATGGAGAGAAGAGCTAGTAATGTAGACTTTTGGGGATCTATGCTTATCTGCTTCTTAAGTTGATTAAAGGGAAGTTTGGGAGAGAAAAAATAAGCTTGTTGTTCTCTAAATGGGAAACTCCAGAGGACTGTATTATTGTGTGACCCCATGGAGCAGGGGTGTCAAACTGGCAGCCCGCGGGCCGGATGCGTCACATGCAGGCCATGCCCACCCCAGCTCCGCTAAGGGGAAAAAATTGTGAAATGTCTATGGCAACTCGAGAGCAGGCCAGGGATGCTTTGTGTGACGGCAACGTGACACCACGAGTTTGACACCTGTGCCATGGAAGATCATTCATTATTATTAATCACAGAAATGATCATAGTTATTTATCAGCAAAGTATGCAAGAAATCAATTGTAGTGATTTGTCCTATTATCTGTCAGAACGGCACACATTTTGGCTCGCATTTGCACATCTTTGTCAGAGCAAGAGCTGCATGAGGATTTCAGAAAACATCACAATTTTAGCAGCCTCAAGTCATCAACTATTTTTTTCTATCTCGACTGTCAACTAGCATTAATCCAAAAGTCCTTTATTCAGGTTTGTTTCTATTTTAATATCTCTCTCTCTGTAAGGAACGCCTCTCCGTCTAACTTAAGAAAGCGAGAACTTCTGAGACAATGTAGTTCAAAAGGATCTTTTATTAAGCAGAAGTGAAAGCATTCCATTCAAAGCAACGTCTGAATACCCTTAGGCAACGCAGGTAGAGTTAAAACAGTAGAGACCCCTCCCATCAGCCATAATGCAGATTCTAGCCAATACACAAGTGTGAAAATGTTTTCTTTATCAATTGCTCTGGGAACCGGATAAACATACATTTCTCTGACCATCTTCTGTTATCCATTGAAGTGAAACATCCCACATTGCCCCTCATAAACCTTCTCCAAAAGTGAAGAGATCTCAGGATGTTTGGCGCCTGGGCATGGATTGTAAATCGTCCATTGATACAGGCAATGCTAATAAATCAAACCCAAGCCCCCCCCCTTCTTCAACTGAATGGGACGATCACTCTTTGGGATCTGACATGCCGCCTTCCTTTAAAAAAAAGAGGATCCACCGGTGAAGAGATATAAACAAAACAAA
>QLTV01003646.1:1562372-1577718 GCA_003457575.1 Thermophis baileyi
TGGAACATCCCACATTGCCAATCATAAACCTTCTCCAAAAGTGAAGAGATCTCAGGATGTTTGGGGCCTGGGCATGGATTGTAAATCGTCCATTGACACAGGCAATGCTAATAAATCAAACCCAAGGCCCCCCCTTCTCTCAACTGAATGGCACGATCACTCTTTGGGATCTGACTCTCTCTCTCTCTCTCTCTCTCTCTCTCTCTCTCTCTCTCTCTCTCTCTCTCTCTCCCTCTNCTCTCTCTTTTTTCTGTCTCTCTCTCTCTCTCTCTCTCTCTCTCTCTCTCTCTCTCTCTCTCTCTCTCTCTCTCTCTCCCTCTCTCTGAGAGAGAGAGAGAGAAAGAGAGAGAGAGAGAGAGAAAGAGAGAGAGAAAGAGAGAGAGAGAGAGAGAATAAATGACTGTCTTCTGTGATGGGCTTATAAACCACAGTTAATTCCCAAACCAGGTGAAAAAAAAGCTGACCAAATCTCGAAGCTACATTGCAAACATTTCCTGAAAAAAAGAGATGAACGGATGATTGGAAATATCTTCACACAGCAATCGTAAGGCCAAGAGTTAAAACAGGTACTATCATCATCAAATTAAAAAGAAGAAAAGTAAGCCTTTTCATTTTTCTCAAGGCAACAATTCATTTTCAAGCATAGACCTATTGTCTCACATGCTTAAAAATGCTCAAAACTTTTTATCTACTACTACCCGTGTTTCCCCGAAAATAAGACCGTGTCTTATATTTTTTTTGAACCCTGAAATAAGCGCTTGGCCTTATTGCCATGCACTCAAAAGCCCGATTGGGCTTATTATCTGGGGATGTCTTATTTTGGGGGAAACAGGGTATAAACATTGAACATTTAAACTTCAAAAATTCTGCTGTGAAATTAACTTCATAAATTCTCTTCTTTACAGATACAAAAGAAATGAGGATTATGTGTTTTAATTACAGTTGCTGTGAATGGTATGCAGGTTTATTGGCACATATAGTGAAGTGCTAGCTAAGTTTCAAGCAACACCTATCTATGAGCCTTTGCTTGCATTCTGTAGAGTAATTTGCTTCTTCGTAGCACATAATGCTTCTGCTTCTTTTTTATTATGGAAGCTTGCATTAAATCCTTTAAATGTTTAAGAGAAACATTTTTTTGAGCTCACCTTTTGGCTGAAGTATTTAATTTCATTTTCAAAGACAATACTTTAACATTTCGGTTTGAATTTTAAAACGTAATTGCTAATATAAATTCCCTTACATTTTATATTTTTTCATTTTATTTATACTTATATACATATATGTACATACATACATACATAAATCACACCTAGAATACTGCATCCAGTTTTGGTCACACCATAAAAAAGATGTTGAAACTCTAGAAAGAGTGCACAGAAGAGCAACAAAGGTGATTTGGGGCCTGGAAGCTAAAACATATGAAGAACAGTTACAGGAACTGGGCGTGGCTAGTCTAGTGAAGAGAAGGACCAGGGGTGCCATGATAGCAGTGTTCCAATATTTGAGGAGAGGGTCAACCTATTTTCCAAAGCACCTGAAGGCCAGATAAGGAATAATGGATGAAAACTGATCAAGGAGAGATTCAACCTAGAAATAAGGAGAAATTTTCTGACAGAACAATCAACCAACGGAACATCTTGCCTTCAGAAGTTGTGGGAGCTTCATCACTGGAAGTTTTCAAGAAGAGACTGGACTACCATCTGTCAGAAATGTTGTAGGGCAGGGGTGTCAAACTGGTGGCCCGTGGGCCGCATGTGTCATGCACAGACCACGGCCACCTCAGCTTTGCGTAGGGGAAAAATGTCACGAAACATCACATGACGGCAACATGACGCAGCGAGTTTGACACCCGTGGTACAGAGTCTTCTGCTTGGGTGGGTGGGGTTGGACTAGATGACCTACAAGGTACCTTCCAACTCTGTTATTCTGTTCTGTTATACATACATACAGTACTACATATACTCAGTACATATATACTCAGTACTACACATACTCAGTACATATACTCAGTACTACAAATTTTGCTCTACAAACAAAGAACTATATAGGTTTTAACCCTTTGCCTTCACATAAATGCTCATCCACTACAATTACTTACATTTGTCTTTAAAAAGCAATTGCATTTCAATGGGACCTTCTTTTTCAAAGCAAACATCTCCTCAAGATCAAAGGAGGGTACAAAAAATAACCCTCCTAACACTATCTCCTACATCATGGGTGGCTGGGGAATTCAGGAGTTTAAGTCTACAAATCTTAATCTTGCCAAGGTTGGACACCCCTGTCCTACATATTGGAATTCTCATTCAGGTTGTTCCCATAAAGATGGTTGATTGTAGAGAAGATATCCTACATTCTGGAAGAAGTATATGATTACGGTGTAACTTGGTCCAGTTTATATTAGATAATATTGAGGGAAAACATTGAAATCAGCAAAAAATAAATGATTTACATGGCAATCTCTTTTTTCTCACAATTATAAATTCCTCCCTTGGCTAGAATTACTGAGCAAGTACCGGAAAAGATTGCAAGCTTCTTAAACTGAAGAAATAAGGAAAAATGATTTAAAACAGCTATTAATTTTTTTTTTTTTTACAAGGGGGAGGGAAATATTTTTGCCTGTAAATGGTTTATGGTAGAAAAGAACATTACATAAATCTCTGCAGGATCAGATTCCATAACTCAACTGATTGTACACACTTATAAGCCAATGAAGTAGGCAAATATTGATGCTGCCATACTTAATTTAAAGGGATATAAGAGTTAACTTGTTTATTGTTGTAAACAAAGGCATTTG
This sequence comes from Thermophis baileyi, assembly GCA_003457575.1. NCBI lineage: Eukaryota > Metazoa > Chordata > Lepidosauria > Squamata > Dipsadidae > Thermophis > Thermophis baileyi. Next base: position 1,565,167 of record QLTV01003646.1, read on the forward strand.
GTTAAATGAAAGTTCCGTCAAAACTTAACAGCCAAATTCAAATGAACATAAAATTAAGGCTTAAGTATTTTCTGTGGTTTTTATAATGGCTAATCTAATAACTCTAAATGGAGTGTTGCTGTTCATTCCTTAGCTTCCGTTCCATAAATTAGTTAAAGCAATCTGACAGTTACAGTACTTGAGAATTGTATTCAGCTAAGTGTTTTTAAAGGATTTTGAAAGTCTAACAAAGACATAAGTTGAATGACTACTACCAAGTCGTTCCTTCTGTGGTTAAAACAAAACAAAATATAGATTTATTTTTTTTAAGAGCCTGGGAAAACTACCCAGAACTGGAAAAGAAAGAGAACCTACTTTCTTATAGAGGAAGCTTACTTTTTGAAATAAATATTGTTGAGTTGTGGGAATGATGACAGGAGACAGACTTCAAAAGGAACTTCTTTACTAGGCAACTTCTCTGTACAACCAGCAACTTACAGTCTGACAACTAGCCCTTTTATAGGGAGCTGTCAGATGCTTTAACCAATAGCGTTTGAGCATTTTCCCGCTCAAATGCTGGACCTGGGTGAAACCATATAACTGTCAGTACATAACACCCCTCCCCTCCTCGATGGAGCAATCCATGCAGCATACGCAATCACGCAGGTAGGCGGGACGTTTAGGAACCCTCCCTGACCTGCGCAGCTCAGTCGTTGGTGAGGCAGCAGCCTGAGCGGACAGGTCTGCTGCTGCTCCAAGGTCTGAGCTTGGAAGCTCCTGGAAGCTTTCGGGCGTGGCCTCTTTGGATTTTGGAACCGGTTCGTCATGCGATCGCCGCTGGACTCCTGGCGCCTCAGGTAGGTCCTCCGGCTCCATCGGGCTTGAGTTAGCTAGGGAAGGAGTATAATTATTTTCAGACTGTTGATTTGGTAGTTCGCCCACTACACGCCTTCTAATTTGGTCGATGTGCCGTTTCCATTGTCGGCCATCGTTAAGCCTGATTGAATAGGACATTGGCCCTAGGATTTTTTCAATTTCCCCAGGTAGCCATAGGGACCCCTCGGTGTAATTTCGAGCGAATACCAGGTCTCCCCTGGTGAAGGACCTGGTGGTTTGATCTGGCTTGGTGTTTTCTTTTGGAGTGTAGTTGGGTGCAGGCGTTCTAAAACCGAACGGAGGATGCGACCCATGAGTAGTTCGGCTGGGCTGCGACCGGTGGCCGCGCAAGGAGTAAGGTGTTGGGTCAGTAGGAATTTGTCCACCCTGGCCTGCCAATCCCCGGGGCCTAGCCGTCCTAGGGCCTCCTTGGCTGACCTTACAAATCGTTCTACAAGGCCATTCGTGGAAGGGTGGAACGGCGCGGACAGGGCATGGTGGATCCCTAAGTCCGCTAGGAACCCCTCAAACTGGGTGGCCGTAAATTGTGGCCCGTTATCGGACACCAGGCATCTGGGAGTCCGTGGGTGGCGAATAGGTGCCTGAGGACCTTGATTACTGCCTCGGCCACTGTAGAACCCATTAAAAATATCTCAACCCATTTTGAGTATGCATCGACTAAATAGTAATAGCAATAGCAGTTAGACTTATATACCGCTTCATAGTGCTTTACAACACTCTCTAAGCGGTTTACAGAGTTAGTACATTGCCCCCAACAATCTGGGTCCTCATTTTACTGACCTCGGAAGAATGGAAGGCTGAGTCAACCTTGAGAATCGAACTCCTGGGAGTGGGCAGAGTCAGCCTACAATACTGCATTGTAACCACTGAGCCATCATGGTTCTTTAATTATTTACATTGTTCTCAAGTACACGAAAACAAGGGACATAATTTGTAAATCTACTAACACTGGGTCCTTCGGCCATGCCCTCCACACCCAGTTCAAAACAGTCTTGAGAGAGGGGTCTTTGGCCGTGTGCCTAGCCACCTCAGCCGAGGTGACGAGGCCAGAGTTTGCGAGGTCAATGAGGAGGACCGGGGCATCCGGAAAAATGTCTGTTAGCAAGTCGGGCAACGGGCACCTGCTCAGAGCGTCCGCGTTGCCCATGTCCTTTCCGGGCCAGTGCACAAGCCGATAGGAATAGGCCAATAGGAAAATGGCCCACCTGGTGAAGCGAGGGGATAAGGCCACTGGGGTGGGGCGGTCCCCTGCGAGCATTCCCAGAAAAGGTTTATGGTCTGTCACCAATTCAAAATCCCTCCCAAAAAGATATTCATGGAATTTCTTGACCCCAGCCACGGCAGCCAACGCCTCCCTGTCCAGCTGGCTATAGTTTCTCTCAGCACTGGACAGGGTCCTTGAGTAATAAGCGACTGGGGCCTCGGTTCCATTTGGGAGTCTGTGGCTCAAAACAGCCCCAACGCCGAAAGGGGAGGCATCACACACAAGGACCAGGGGCAACGTGGTGTTATATTGAATCAGGAAACTGCCAGTTGTCCGAAGTTGTTTGACAGCCTTAAACGCCTTGGCTTTTCTGGGCCCCCAAACCTAAGGGGTATTCTTAGCCAGGAGTCTGTGCAAAGGATCAGCAATCGTAGCCTTGTTTTTAAGAAAAAGGCTATAAAAATTGAGGAGCCCAAGGAAGGCTTGGAGCTCTGTTTAATTTTTTGGTGTGGGCGCTACATGGATGGCCCTAAGCTTGCTTTCCGCGGGGTGGATGCCATTTCCATCTATTCGGTACCCCAAGAACTCGACTTCAGGCACCCCCAGCGAGCATTTACTGTGCTTGGCTCTAAGCCCCACAGCACGCAGTTTTGACAGGACAATTCTGACTCGAAACTGAAGCTGGTCAGGGTCACAGGCTGAGATCAGGACGTCATCGAAATATGGCACGACCCCGGGAATGTTCTGCAATAGGTGTTCCATTACACTCTGGAACAACCCCGGGGCCATGCTTACTCCAAACTGCATCCTGTGACACTTGAACGCCCCCCTATGAGTCACAATGGTCTGCGCCTCAGCAGTAGCGCCATCTACTGGCAGCTGCTGGTACGCCTGCACCAAGTCGAGTTTTGCAAAAAGGCAGCCAGGGCCAAGGGAGTGTAGTAGATTATGCACAATCGGCACGGGATAGGCGCTCTGCTGCAATGCCTTGTTCAGTGTGCATTTGTAGTCAGCGCAAATCCTGACGGTGCCGTCCCCTTTAACGGGTGTCACTATGGGGGTCTCCCATTTAGCATGGTCGACAGGTTCAAGAACCCCCTGCCGGATCAGCTTGTCGAGTTCCCTGTCAATCTTAGGCCGCAGGACCAACAGAACCCACCTGGGCTTTAACCTGATCGGGGCAACCTTGGGGTCAAGGCTTAAAGAGATAGGGGTGCCCACATACTTGCCCAGGCCTTGGCTAAAAACATCCTGGAACTCCTCGAACAGGTCATCGAAGTCAGGGTTGGCGATGGAGTTGATGCCGGTCACCCCCAGGCCGAGGGTATCGAACCAATCCAAGCCCAGGAGGCTTGGAATGCTACCGCCAACCACCGTGAGCTGGAGAGGCCCCTCAAAATGGTTGAACTTCACCAGGAACTAGCCTTGACCGATGACAGGAATGTGATTTCCCTGGTAGTCAGAAAGCTTGATGTGGTGCTGCTTGAGGCGGCTCTTCTGGAGGCTCGGGAGGACGAGCTTCAGGGTCTGCCAGGAGACGATGGAGACCGCAGAGCCGGTGTCCACCTCCATGAGGCATGGAGCACCATCGATAGACATGGTGACGGTCAGCTTCTTCTTGCTAGGCAGGCTAGCCCGAGCAACGCGTATCTGGTTGGTGTCCGGCTGTTCCTGCACTTGGGTTTTTCGGCATGGTTTCCAAGCTTCCCACCGAAAAGGTTTTGACAGGTCGTTGCATGCGGCGTTAGGCGCATGAGCACGGGAGATGGGCAAAATGGCACAGCAAACTCTGGCTAAATGTCCTCGCCGCTCGCAGCATTTGCAAATGGCGTCGCAGAAATGACACGACCCCCTCAAGTGCTGACCCCCACAGCTGGCGCATTCAGCCCTCTTCTCCTCTCTGTCAGATCAGAACCTTCGTTCCGTGCGGCAGACGTCATTGTCGCTGCTCGCAGAGTCCTCGTAAGTGCCCTTGTGCACTGAGGCCGGCGGTTCGACATCGGCTTTAGAAGCCGCAAATTTTTGAAGCGATTCAGTGGCTTTAGTGGACGATTCAGCCACCCTGGCTTCGTCCAGCGCGACGGCCAGAATCAGATTGGTCTTCGCAAGCAGCTGGTGCTGTAGGCGGATGTCCTGGACGCCACATATGAACTGATTGAGCAAAATGTCATTTAGGTCACTGAATTCACAGTGCCCCACGGCTTTATGGAGGGCAGCAAAATACTGGTTAATCATCTCGCCCTCCTGCTGCATCCACTGCTGAAATTCGTAGCGCCGGACAACTTTGGAAGGAGTGGGAGCGTAGTGGGTTTTCAAGGTCACTTGCAGGACCTGCCATGGTACGGATTTTACCGGGGTTGGGTCTGACAGGGCCTCCGCTGTGTCGAACACATCGTGGCCACAGTGACTCAAGAAAAGTGTTCTTTTTCTGTTATCTGCCAGACCCAACAGATCGTTAGCTTCTAGGAAGCATTCAAACCTTCTCATATACGACTCCCATTTTTCTTTCACCGGGTTGAAAGGCGCTGGTGGGTAGAAAGCAGACATGCTCGGCGAGATGTCAGCAGCGTGTTCCACAATTCGCCTGGCTGGTTGCAATGTCTAAGTCCGATCGTCTTCGTTCTCCAGCTCCCAAGCCCTCGTCGCCACTGTGGAGTTGTGGGAATGATGACAGGAGACAGACTTCAAAAGGAACTTCTTTACTAGGCAACTTCTCTGTACAACCAGAAACTTGCAGTCTGACAGCTAGCCCTTTTATAGGGAGCTGTCAGATGCTTTAACCAATAGCGTTTGAGCATTTTCCCGCTCAAATGCTGGACCTGGGTGAAACCATGTAACTGTCAGTACATAACAAATATCACCATAAGTTTCTTTTAACTGAAATATAATTTAAGTTCAATGTACTCAATACATGTTCTTTTATTTGTTGGCTACTGGGTTTTAATGGATACAACATTATTATTGTAAGCCAAACTCACTTTTTTGCAGAAATCTAAAGTATTAATATTCATTAGGGAACATCTTAATTACTGAGAGCATTGACTCTTCTGCTTAAGTAACTGAACTGACATTCAATATAATTCTGGCCTCAGTTCAAAATGCTGCTGGTACTGAAATGCCTTTATATTTGGGAGCAGAAGAACTTAAAGGCAGTTTCCTATGAGCACAATTTTGAGATCCACAGTTGGGATTCGTGGGCCCAAATGTATCTACAAATTTAGTGCTCATAATTTACCTAGCCCACTCCGCTTCCAAATGTTTAAAGAACAACTTTAATTTTAAATAAATTTAAAAGAAATGTAAAGTAAAGCCCTCATAACTATTTCTATTTCTTAGAAAGCCCCTGAATGCTACATAGCCACAAAGGGTTTTTAGAGTATATAATTAATATAATGATAAAATAATGAATGTAACTGATATAAAATAATTGTTTTATCTGCTTACTTGCCTAGAAAGGGAGTAAAGATAAATGTCTATGGAGATTCTCAGTCATCCAGGTCATGGTTGTCCCAAAGGTGCTTTTTTCAAGAGGCAACTGGACTTTCTGGTTTTTCTTTGAAGACACTTCGCTTCTCATCTAAGAAGCTTCTTCAGCTCTGAAGAAGCTTCTTGGATGAGAAGCGAAATGTCTTCAAAGAAAAACCAGAAAGTCCAGTTGCCTCTTGAAGAAAAAGAAAAAAAGCACCTTTGGGAGTAAAGATAAGTTAACACAAAAAAAGCACCAGGGGAGGGCTAAGGGAAGAAAATTAAGAAGAAACTATGAGCCAGCATAGTCCTAATTTAGACTTTCTGTACAATGGTGAAATCCAAATTTTTTTACTACTGGTTTTGTGGGTGTGGCTTGGTGGGCGTGGTGTGGCTTGGTGGGCGTGGCTTGGTGGGCATGGCAGGGGAAGGATACTGCAAAATCTCCATTCCCACTCCACTCCAGGGGAAGGATACTGCAAACTCTCCATTCCCACCCCACTCTAGGGGAAGGATACTGCAAAATCCCCATTCCTTTCCCACTCCTGGGGGAAGGATATTGCAAAATCTCCATTCCCACCCCACTCTGGGGCCAGCCAGAGGTGATATTTGCCGGTTCTCCGAACTACTCAAAATTTCCGCTACCGGTTCTCCAGAACCTGTCAGAACCTGCTGGATTTCACCCGTTTCTGTATATCCACAACATTGCTCATTTGAGCTACAAGAAATCCAGATAATCATTACAATGGACTGAAAAAACTGAGAAAACCCTGCTCCCATCCATCTAGTGATCGTCTAGATATCTGTAGTCCAAATATGACAATCCTAAAACAAGCAGATGTGAATTCCAGCTTATTTCATCAGCCACTTTAAGCATCTGATGAAGTGAATGCAACTCATGAAAACTTAGGCTTTTTTTTTTTAATAATAGTTGTTAGCTGAGAAAAGTCCTACCAGATTCTTTATAATGAACTGCCCATTGGTGTCCTTTAACATGCCAACTCAAGGTTGGAATCTCTTAAGTTTGGAGATCTCCTAGAAGATTTTCCTTTTTTATGTCTATTTTCATCTTCATTATCTTTCCAGATATTATTGTAATACTGCTTCTTGTCTCTTCGATTGGCTCTCTGAAATTCTTTGTTAAGTTTCTTCCTAAGATTTTGTCTTTCGTGTCTTCTGTTCTTCTTGGCTATTTCCTCCAGCTGTTTTGACATTCAGTTTTCATTTTTATGTGTTTTTTTTTCCTTTTGGCAGGTTTTTTTTCACATTCATCCTTGTCTTCCAAAGGATAATAACACTGATTTGGATATCAGTCTCTCTATCTCAGGACTTCGCACAATATGACTTTTGATCTTATATAGAACTGCCAATTTAAGCATGGACTCCTTCAGGGATTCTTTACAATTCCAATAGTCACATTTTTAGCAATAGAAATGTTAGCAGGAGAACTTAAAAGATCTTAAAATTCCAAAAAAATGGAAGTCCATGTTGTCCCTCTTATCTGTTTGCATTCCTTTTAGCTATTCATTTTGTCTCTGTTCCCCACAATTCTCTCTAAATTGGATAACTCTGTCTTTAAGAGAGAACAAGCACAGTCATACAAAAATGTATGCTATAACTCTCACACTTCTAGATTACATATGGTTTGGCATGCTGGATCAATTTCTTTTGGAATATTGCTTTCAAAAATTTCCCCTTAAGTGTTTTTCTACACGTTAAAATTAAAACAACCATAATACTGAGATTGTAATTTTTAATTGTAATAATTGTATAAGACACCTTGAAAGCCTCTTTCAAGTCCCTGGATATTGACACGGCGCACATTGATCCACCAATGCTGCCAGATATTTGAAGACAGAAGAACAACCATAGCACAAGAGAAGCGAGCACTCCGCAAAGCCAGAGCTGCAAATGCTGCAGCAATGGTGCCCACACATGTCTGCCCGACATGTGGCAGAACATTTCGTGCCCATATAGGCCTTACCAGCCACCTACGGACACATTGTGGACAGCCCACAATCTGTTAGATGTCAAGGTCCTCTTCGAACACGATGGACGAACATCATCATCATCATCAACACTTCTAGATTACATGTGGTTAGGCATGCTGGATCAGTTTCTTTTGCAATATTGCTTTCAAAAATTTCCCCTTAAGTGTTTTTCTACACCTTAAAATTAAAACAACCATAATACTGAGATTATAATTTTAAAAGAACTAGTTTTCAAAACTTTATTCCAAATGTTAGTCAACCTATTTCCTAATAGAGTGCTGTGATTTGTTGTATTTTAAGAAACTAATCTAGATATTCATTTCATACCCTGCATTAAATTGTGTGGCAATCCTCGGCATCCTTGCTTCAAGCTAGGAGGCCATTATTCAGGAAATATGAGAAATCAGCATTCTTGGCCTCTAACAAGAGCAAATAAGGTGGCATTTTTCCTACTTGCTCAAACAGCATGAAAATAATTAAGGTCCTTCTGCCGGAAACGAGCTGCTTAGATTGCACTTAAATCCTTTCGAAGTTTGTGAGGTTACTGGATATTGCATATAGCTGCAACCTTTATGCCAACGAGACACGCGTTTATCCATATCCGTTCCTTTAGCGATTTTGACTCCAATGCAATCACAGTTTCACCGGCAGCTTAGAAAACGAAAACCAGGGAGAGAAATTGGGAGGAGAGAAATTCCCCGCACATTTCATTCACCTAAGACTTTCCAAGCTGTTCTCGATGACAGCTGAGCACTGCAAGCTAAAGCAGCTTGTTCCGGCTGTCAGCATCTGAGAATCTACAGCAACGAGATACAATTGTGATGACACCACTACAGTAGAATTGGGTCAAGCTTACGGTCACTTTTAAAAGCAGAATGTCAACCATTCCTTTCTCCCTCAGTAATTTGATTCGGTGCCACTCGGAAAAAAAACCGTTAGAAACTATTAGTTTCATGTCTAGGCTGGGGATCAAAATGTGACAAGTGTTAGGAGAATCCTCCTGTGAGCTGAAGATCTACTACCGGTAGAAGGGGACACCATCATGACTGACAGATTCCATGGGCTTTCTCTAGAAATATCAAGTATATTTCACTCCAAATCATCTCCCAGCTAATCACGATGTTGGGCACCTTCCTTAATTCTGCAAGGCTTTCCTGCTTCATTGTATAGGGCAATCAGACTTTCATAAGATGTTTCCAAAACAAACAATCTTCCAATTATTTCTTCTTCCTTTTTCCTTCCCAACAATGATAAAGATTTTCAAGAATAGCTATTGGATATAAACAGACAATTTTCTATTCCTGAAAGCTTGGGGAGAGGGGGGGGAGGGGAGGTTTCTTCTAGCATAAAAGTGAAATGCAAAGATAACTGAGCATAATCTGTGCAATAAACAGGCAAGCAATGCTGATAAGATTTACTGGGGGGGGGGGGATACAACTGGGGGGGGGGAATACATTCGCTCCAACTGTGCCAGTTAATCTCACAGGTTTTGTTTCCATTATGTTTTGATAGGAGTAAAATCTTGTACAGAATACAGCATTCACACTGTGCATCTGTTCACAGCGAGAATAATTGGATGTAAACAGCTGATCAGTACAACTTTCCAAATACTACATTACGGGTCTACACTATTGCCTTCAGCAATGAAAATTTAACATGATAATTCTTGCCTCCCAACCTTAATCCAACACTGAAATATATTCCCTGTCCTCCCGAGCGTTTTTTAAAATGCATACTGTGAATTTTCACCCAGACAGATGCATGATTGACATTTGAAGGTGGTTTTTTTATATATATATTTTCTTCCATTGCTCGGTGTCCTTATATATAATGGATACAAAAGGAACTCACAATATGGTAGCAAGCAAACCAGAATGAACAGGAAGTACAGCCACAAAGACTGCTGCCAACCTTTGACATATTTTTCATTTCTTCCCTACAAGTAAAATCTCTACAGATTAACAGAGTTGGAAGGGACCTTGTAGGTCATCTAGTCCAACCCACTGCTCAAGCAGGAGACCCTACACCATTTCTGACAAATGGCAGTCCAATCTCTTCTTGAAAGTCTCGAGTGATGAAGCTCCCACAACTTCCGAAGGCAAGCCGTTCCATTGGTTGATTGTTCTCACTGTCAGAAAGTTCCTCCTTATTTCTAGGTTGAATCTCTCCTTGATCAGTTTCCATCCATTATTCCTTGTCTGTCCTTCAGGTGCTTTGGAGAATAGCTTAACCCCCTCCTTGGCAGCCCCTCAAAAATTGGAACACTGTTATCAGGTCTCCCCTGGTCCTTCTCTTTGCTAGACTATCCATGCCCAGTTCCTGCAACCGCTCTTTGTATGTTTTAGTCTCCAGTCCCCTGATCATCCTGGTTGCTCTCCTTTGCACCCTTTCTACAGTCTCAACATCACTTTTGCTGTGTGGTGACCAAAACTGGATGCAATACTCCAGGTGCGTTCTAACTAAGGCTTTATAGAGTGCTATTAGTACCTCACTTGATCTTCATTGTTATCCCTCTGTTAATGCAACTTAGGATTGCATTGGCCTTTTTGGCTGCCGCTGCACACTGCTGGCTCATGTTTAGCTGGTTGTCCACTAGGACTCCAAGATCCCTCTCACAGTCACTGCTATTAAGCCTGGTTTCACCCAGTTTATATGTATACTTTTGGGTTTTTTTACCTAAGTGTAGGACTTTACTTTTCTTTGAGTTGATCTCATGGCAACTCTACTGAGTGGTTTGCCAATGGTCTTCTTCTGGAATTTTAATGTTGTTGTTTGTTTCTTTATTTCCTAGTTATATCTGCATTTCTGGTCTTCCCTAATAGTCCCCCCCCCACCTTTCTGGTCCTAACTCTGATCCAGTCTCTGCTTAGCTTTCAGGGTCAGAGGACATCAGCCTGGTGGTGCAACCTCCTTACCAGTAGAGACAAAACAAATATAGAGTTTCTACTGGTAGTCCTGGACTTACAACAGTCCATTTAGTGACCATTCAAAGTTACAACGGCACTGGAAAAGATGACTTATAACCATTTTTCACACTTAAAATAGAATAGAATAGAATTGTTTATTGGACACACAAGGAATTTGTCTTAGGTGTATATGCTCTCAGTGTACATAAGGAAAATACATTCATCAAGAATAAGAAGATACAACACTTAGTGATAGTGATAGGTTACTAATAAGCTATCAAATCGTACTAGGAAACAAATAAAAACAATATAAATTGAAAGATACAAGCAACATGGTTATAGTAATAAGTGGGAAGAGTTAGATACTAGTAAGAAAGAGAATAATAATAATAATACCGTCTTAGTAAATTATTTGACAGTGTTGTGGGAATTAGTTGCTAAGCAGAGTGATGGCATTCGGGGAAAAACTGTCCTTGTCTCTTGGTGTGCAGTGCCCTATAGCGTCTTAACATCTTAACGACTGTTGCAGCACCCCTATGGTCACATGATCAAAGTTGGCAATTGACACTTATTTATGACGGTTGCAGGTCATGTGATGCCCCTTTGCGACCTTCTGATAAGCAAAGTCAATGGGGAAGCCAGATTCACTTAACAGTTAAATGTTACTCATTTAACAACTGCAATGATTTTCTTAACAACTGTGGAAAGAAAGTTCGTAAAATGGGGTAAAATTTGCTTAAGAACTCATTTAGCAATAGAAATTTTGGGCTCAATTATGGTTGTAAGAATAGAATAGAATAGAATAGAATAGAATAGAATAGAATAGAATAGAATAGAATAGAATAGAATAGAATAGAATAGAATAGAATAGAACAGAACAGAACAGAACAGAACAGAACAGAACAGAATAACAGAGTTGGAAGGGACATTGAGATTTTCTAGTCCAACCCCCTGCCTAGGCAGGAAGCCATATACCATTTCAGACAAATGGTTGTCCAATCTCTCCTTAAAAATTTCTAGTGTTGGAGCATTCACAATTTCTGGAGGCAAGTTGTTCCACTGATTAATTGTTCTAACTGTCAAGAAATTTCTCCTTAGTTCTAGGTTGCTTCTCTCCTTGGTTAGTTTCCAATAATTAGTTTCCAATAAAGTATTGAGCATCCTCAAAATATTCAAGAGATGCAGGTTTCTACGGAGAACTTTTATCTTGTAATATTTTCACCACACCACGAAGTCTAAAAGATGGTCTAGTGAAAAACTACATGACTATGAAATAGTGTTCCTCATGCTTGTCATAATTGGAAGAGGAATGCATCTGCCCCCAAAGCATGAGGTTCAGACATAATTTGCCTCCAAAAGATCCGGAGGGCATGGAAAAGTAGGGAAAAGCACCAAGCAGACTTTCTTTGTGGCTGCCTCAGCAGCAAAGAGGGAACTACACCTTCAAAAGGACTGAGGTCACAATCCCTAATGGTTTCTCAAAAAGCCCAGGGAAGCTCAATAGATCAGATGCTATTCGCTGCTTTTAAGCTGGCTGGCACAAAAACACCATGCTATTTTACCGTGATGTTTCTATCATATTGAGGTTTCTTGTCTTTTTTTGGGGGGGGGGAGACAGGGTTGGTGAGTGGTGATTTCTCTTTTCTTCCGTAAGCTGCTTGTAGTTGGATGCTATCGCAAAAAAGTGAGATGTAATATCTAGCTGACTTTCTAAAGATACCATACAGCTGTACCTGGGAGTAAAAAACAGCTGAAAATGAGCAGATTAAAACATATTTTATGGCGCAGAGCTGCAGAAGAATGAGGGAGCCATCTTAGCAACCATGGGAAGATCTGTGCCTTTAAGAGCAAAGGCTATGAGGAGGAATAGAAAAGACAAATGGATTGAACAGTTGGAGCAAGAGAAAAGACTATGAAAGCATCTGAAATTAAATATGTATGAGGAACTTAAAGATCTGCTTTTTCATGGTTTGCTTCACAACATATATTTCATTGCCTTCTCATTGTACCTCAATAATTATTATTTAAAGGGTGAGATTTTTGATGATAGATGGATAGATAGATAGATAGATAGATAGATAGATAGATAGATAGATAGATAGATAGATAG
>QLTV01003646.1:1596578-1615786 GCA_003457575.1 Thermophis baileyi
GACCTGTCCGCACAGGCCGCTGCCTCACCACCAACTGAATTGCGCAGGTCTAGTAGGGCTCCAAAACGCCCCGCCTACCTGCGTGATTACGTATGCTGGACTGCTCCATCCAGGAGGGGAGGGGTGTTATGTTCTAACTGTTTCAACTGTGTTGCATGGTTCCAACCAGGTCCAGCGTTTGAGCGGGAAAAAACTCAAACGCTATTGGCTGGTCTGTCTGACAGCTCCCTATAAAAGGGCAAGCTGTCAGACTGCTCTTTGCTGGTTGCTGATACAAGAGCTGAAATAAAGAACNATCCAGGAGGGTAGGGGTTTTATGTTCTAACTGTTTCAACTGTGTTGCATGGTTCAAACCAGGTCCATCGTTTGAGCGGGAAAAAACTCAAACGCTATTGGCTGGTCTGTCTGACAGCTCCCTATAAAAGGGCAAGCTGTCAGACTGCTCTTTGCTGGTTGCTGATACAAGAGCTGAAATAAAGAACTGCTTTGGAAGTCTGTCTCCTGTCATCTCTACCCACTATCTAACACATTATATATTTAAGACCCATCAATCTCCACACAACCCATCACGAAGAACAACATCCACTGAAGCATTTATAAAACTGAACATTCTTCCAAATGGAAAACTCCATTAAAAATCACCACAAGCAGATACAATCTGGTATAGAAGCTTTAGCAGTACAGTTGAAGAAAGTATCTGAATACTGATTTATCACAGATAATCCTATACAAGTCATTAGTAAATCCCTTGAAATATTTAAAATACTAAAAGTAATCTTTCAAGCCACTGTAGTAGAAATACAGATTTGCGAGGCACACTCGTTATACTTCAGTGTGGCATAGCTTAATGTTCAGTATGCTTCTTCTCTTCTCTTCCTTCCCCTCCTCAAAACACGCTAAAAAAAAACCCCCTTCTTGTTGGTCTTTGTGTTGCTTTTCAAGAGGTTATATAGCAAAATGGCTAATACTGAAAAGGCTTACCAAATGTTGCTAGTCCAATTACAGCTTTATACTTCGTATTTTGATGCACTATTTAATTAGTGTTTATTTGCTTTTATTTTTAGATATTTTGTTTGAGATCAAACATTAATATTCATTGGTCTTCTAACCGTGGACTAATTAGAGCTTTAAATTACAGAAATCTACTAAAACATCACGCAAATCCTCCTTTTTAAAAAAAAAAAGAAAAAGAGGTTTTGACCTCATTCCTGAAGCAGAGTTTAACCCAGAAGTTTCTAGGCTTGCAATATTCAACCTTGAGAGTTACTGGCAGGGCCAGATGAGGGATCAAGGACCAAGTATGCGCAGATGCCTGCAAACACAAAGTCTTCTCCGTACTATTTTGCCTGCATGAAGATCTATAAGACAATAGACCTGAAACCATTGTTTCCCTCTGATGTTAGGAGCAGAGGAACAATTTTCTTAATCAGCGTAGCTGCTTGGTGGGCTAGAGGGATGATAATGCAGAGGAAATGCAGGCTAACCCACCCACCCCTAATCTTCATAGCTCATCCCAACCAACCAGAGGAAAGGTCTTTCAGGGCCACACATGAGTGAAAATCTGGCCAGCCTGATTTAACAGGAGGATATACTAAAGGGAATGTAGATTATATATGAGTAGACATGCACAGAACTGGGTTTAAATAATGCAGCACTCTGTGCTAGTACGTTTCATTTTTTACGAAGTTTAATGAAGAAGGTTAAACGTGGCTGTCCCGGTACATTCAACAGTAGATCCATTTTTAAAAATTCTAAAAGAAACATTTCAAAATCCATTAACCATAATCCAAAGAGCCATTATAGTTAGTCTTGGAAACTCTTCCGTTCAGGGCCTTATCTTTCACTCTTTAAAGCCAAAATCTACATCATAGAGCAAAGAAATTGCAAAATATCAGTGCAGCACCAAATTAATGTAACAGGCTCCTTGTTTTCATGGGGAAAAGTATATCTCAAGGCACATCTACTCAAAAATAAATCTCATCCATTTCCAGGTAAGCGGTTGAGAATTATAGCAAATCCAACTACATTTATATTCAGAAACGCTCACTCTCCCTCCCCCCCCCCACATGTCTTTTTGGTCCCAACCTCTCTGTCCCGAAGAATTAATTTATGGTAAGTGGAAATAGATTTTGGTCTATTGTTCATCAAATGCTTAGGAAAAAGAATAATTCACTGACTCCTACGGTGGCACCTTTATAAGATTTTATTAGCTCACCTGCATTTTAACGAGGATGAGTATTACACATTCTGAGTAACATTTGTAAATTGAGAGATGGGAAAAGAAAATACAATTCTGTCAATTCATCCTTCAAACAAATGAATGCAAATTATATGTATGCAGAGGAGATATTCAGTTACGGCAGTTTAAATGCTAGATATTGCAGACTCTTTATAAATGGTACCCTAATTGTAGAATTATTGTTATGATTAAAAATAGGGAAGAAATGACAAATTCCATATGAATCCTTTTGTAAGTGGACCAACCATGCAGGGAGAACTTTCATCAAGGTGGAACTATGGCATCAGACTGGTGCTTATGTTACATCTATTTTGGGAGAAGAAATAAAACCTGTTCATGTCCTATTGAATAACAGAGTTGGAAGGGAACTTGAAGGTCTTCTAGTTCAACCTCCTACTCAAGCAAGAGAACCTATACCATTTTAGACAAGTGGCTGTCCAATCTCTTTTTTAAAATCTCCAGTGTTGGAGCACCCACAACTTCTGGAGGCAACTCATTCCACTGATGAATTGTTCTCACTGTCAGGAAATTCCCCCTCAGTTCTAGGTTGCTTCTCTCCTTTTTCAGTTTCCATCCATTACTTTTCGTCTTGCCTTCTGGTGCTTTAGAAAATAGTTTGACCCTCCTTTTCTTTGTGGCAGCCCCTCAAATATTGGAACAGTGCTATCATATCACCCATAATCTTTCTTTCCACCAGGCTAGACATACCCATTTCCTGCAACCGTTCTTCATATATTTAGCCTGCAGTCCCCCCAATTATATTTTTCGCTCTTCCCTACACACTTTCCAGAGTCTCGACATCTTTTTTTATATTGTGGTGACCAAAACTGGATGAAGTATCCCAAGTGTGATCTTACCACACTTAATAGGCATGATTCTGTATACCCAGATCATATACCCAGACAGTTGCCTGTCTTCTGAATTAAATAATCCATGACAAGCCCCTAAACATTAAAATGTGAGCAGAGAAACCAGACTTAAAGAGTTTCGTAGATCAAGTGAAATGCCAGGAAAAAAGAGGTGACGATGCAGAATCTTTGAAAGTCCATTAGGATGGGGTTTCTAGGAATTCCTCAAATGTTGTCCTCTTAGATTGCTTAACCCAAGGGCTAATGGTCCTTTTAACAGACAGAACTGAAAGGTCCAGCTGCTCTTTGTGTGTCATATTTTGAAATACCCCTTCTCTTTCCTATACAGACTAGCCTTTTCTTATAGGGAGGATATTCAACTTTATGTAGCAATAGCAATAGCACTTAGACTTATATACCGCTTCACAGTGCTTTACAGCCCTCTCTAAGCGGTTCACAGAATCAGCATATTGCCCCCAACAATCTGGGTCCTCATTTTACCCACCTCGGAAGGATGGAAGGCTGAGTCAACCTTGAGCCGGTGAGATTTGAACCGCCGAACTGCAGCTAGCAGTCAGCTGAAGTAGCCTGCAGTGCTGCACTCTAACCACTGCGCCACCTCGGCTCCTATGTATCATAGCAAACTGTATTTTGTTCAGTCCTTGACCAATGAATACATTCTAAGTCAAACTGATAGTCAGCCACATAACCCCTTAGTGCAGTGTGTAAACTCCACCACTGTAATTCATAAAGTGTATGGTTTACATATTATGTGAACCCAGCCTAACAATGGAAAGTGATGAAGATTCTGAACTTCTGCCTAGATACCACCCACCTAGGATGCTGAAGAATCTCAGTGCATGTTATATAAATAGTCAGAACATTTTAAGATACACCATGTGGATTTTCTGGAATAATTTCTGGCTATTGCATGGCTGGGTGGTTGTTGTTGTCGTCGTTGATGATGATGATGATGATGATGATGATGATATTGTTCAATCAAGTCTAACTCTTGGTGATTCTATGGGACAGGTCTCTCTATATCTTCTGATCTTGTACTATTTCTTTGAGTTGTTCTATGCTCTGGCTAGTATCAGCTTTGATGGCATTTAGCCACCATGTTCTTTGATGGCCTGGTTTCCTTTTACCGCTACTCTTCCAAACATAATTGCTTTCTCCAGTGAAAAATCACAGGAGAAAGGTTGGGTTTATACATTATACTAAGGTAATGGTTCCAAATTTTCTTCTCTATATTAAGAACTATATCATTATCAAATCATCTATGACCCCCACATAAGACAATAATAGAAACCATATGTATTATTCCCTCTTGAAGTCATCTACAAGTCATTAAAACTAAGTAACAATGTAGGGCTTGTTTTGTTATATTATCGAATGTCTTATCTGAAATCTTTTAAAATCTTGAGCATCTTATGAGATTTGACCATTTTAAAATATATGCATATATTTTGTTTTGCTTTTTGGTCCAGGAATCAAGTAAACAGCTTTCATTGACTACCAGAAGTCACCAGGTTGCCCGCAACTCATCAGCTAATTTGTCTGAATTGTGGCTAGTACTGTGTATGAACCAGGACATTACAGTTTGTCCAAAAAAGCTATGATTAAAATAATTTTCATAACTTAACATGAACTCAGCCAACAGTTGCGTCTTAAGTACTTGCAGGTTAGTTTTAATGCAGGTATTTGACAAGTTCTACAGTAAGAAAAAGGAACAACATTCAGTTACATAGTACTACCAAAAAGAAGTACTTCTCAGATTCACTATGCTATAACAAACAATCTGTATTTTGCAGCACACCATTCTGTTAGAACAGTAAATTGGGCAGCATCGTTTAATAACACGCACACTCACCTGTCTGGAACCCGCACTGCATATCGGACATTAATACAATTGAGAGAGTCCAAAAATATTTCACGAGAAGAGTCCTCCACTCCTCCACTCGCAACAGAATACCTTATTCCACAAGACTTGAAATTTTGGGCTTAGACAACTTAGAACTACGTCGCCTTAGAACCGATCTAAATGTAGTTCATAAAATTATCTGCCACAATGTCCTACCTGTCAATGACTACTTCAGCTTCAACCACAACAATACACGAGCACAAAATAGATACAAACTTAATGTAAACCGCTCCAAACTCGACTGCAGAAAATACGACTTCAGAAACAGAGTGATAACTGCCTGGAATTCACTACCTGAATCTGTGGTTTCTTCCCCAAACCCAAAAAACTTTAACCTTAGACTGTCTACTGTCGACCTCACCCCATTCCTAAGAGGTCTGTAAGGGGCGTGCATAAGCGCACCAGCGTGCCTACCGTCCCTGTCCTACTGTCCTATTGTCCTCATCTATCTGTATTCACTTTGATTATGTTTATGTTTATACCTATACCTGCTATCTTGTACATGTTTGACAAATAAATAAATAAAATAAATAAAACACTCGACAAATGAGAAAGAAGTGTTTCGGGTTTATGTATTCCATCCACAAAGTCCCACGTTGCGCCAGATAACTAGTTTTGACTATTGTTTCAGCACAATAAAGGTTATTAAGGTATTAAATTGCCTTTCTTATAATTCCGCAAAGCTCTCCCTATGACCTTTACAGGAGTTTTGAGATGTACACATATGCAGAATAAACAAAATAATCTCTAAGAAAATTCACGGAGCCCACCTGACCTTTCAAAACAGCACCACTAATTTTAATCAGATTTGTATAATGTTAACCTCTGCACTGACCTTTGTCTAGCTTAGTAAACATTCATAAACATAGGAGAAAGCGAGATATAATCTTTAAAGCAAAAACATTTTAAGCACGTACTGTGTAGGCTATGGTGCCTACGCAGCAGAGATTCCATTCCTTTGGTAGGTCTGCCTTAGGTTAGATGAGGTCTGACGCTATGGGTATCAGGTCAGACGTCATCGCTCTGCTAATAAAATCAAGATTACTCTGGTGACATACTTTTTGACTTGAGTTTTCACTCCACAGCAGCACCTCAGCTGCTTAATCCATAATGACAACATTCTGTCAAAAACATCAGGTTTCTTTACAGCATTACAGACCAAACGATGAGGATTTACAAGGCCATCAGTCAGTGACAGGTGCCTCATTCAGACAGCAAATCAGGAAGAGTGGCAGACTTAGGCCAGGCTTCATTCACCGCCATCCTGAACTATCTCCCAGAACAACTGACTGTTTCATTAGCCCACTCTTCAAGCTCCTTACAACCAGCTTTGTGAGTTGAGGACACATTTTGTATTTTAAGAGTATGCGGTAGGTACACCCCAATCACAGGTGCCATGAGCAAAAGGACCATTCCCAAAATTGTGAAATAGTAATTAAAATGCAGTATTGCAGGCAAACTCTGCCCACAGCCTGGAGTTTGACCCTGACAGGGCTCATGGGTGATTCCAAGGTCGGTAAAACGAGGACCCAGATTGTTGGGGGGTAATATGCAAGTAATGCTTCTGCATTGTAAACTGCTGATAGATAGATAGATAGACAGACAGACAGACAGACAGCAATAGCACTTAGACTTATATACCGCTTTAAAGTGCTTTACAGCCCTCTCTAAGCGGTTCACAGAGTCAGCATATTGCCCCCAACAATCTGGGTCCTCATTTTACCCACCTCGGAAGGATGGAAGGCTGAGTCAACCTTGAGCCAGTGAGATTTGAACCACCGAACTGCAGCTAGCAGTCAGCTGAAGTAGCCTGCAGTGCTGCACTCTAACCACTGCGCCACCTCGGCTCTGATAGATAGATAGATAGATAGATAGATAGATAGATAGATAGATAGATAGATAGATAGATAGATAGATAGATAGATAGATAGATAGATAGATAGAGAGATAGAGATGGACGGATGGACGGATGGACGGACGGATGGACAGACAGACAGATGATAGATGATAGATGATAGATAGATGGATGGAGGAATAGCTAGCTAGCTAGCTAGCTAGCTAGCTAGACAGACAGACAGACAGACAGACAGACAGACAGACAGACAGACAGACAGACAGACAGACAGACATATACCTACCATTATGATATTTACTATCCCAACTTTCTTTCAGGAGCTTAAGATGGCATCCTGTTTGTCCACAGCAACCCTGTGAAGTAGATTGGACTGAAAGAGAATGAAAGAGAATGCCCATAATTACCCAGGCAGTTTCTGTGAGCATGGATGCACTTGAGCCTGGGTCTTGCAACACCTTGCCCAACCATTTCTACTGGTTATTATATAGGGCAGTAGTTCTCAACCTGTGGTCCGCAGAACCCTGGGGGGAGAGGCACGATGTCATCACAGGGGGTCCGTGAAGACTTGAAGAAATGTTGTGATTTAACTCTTGAGTTAAATCTTCGTGGTCTGTGGCCATGGTCCATGACCACAAAAGGTAATTAAAGAGGGACCACAGTGAAGAAAAGGTTGAGAACCACTGATATAGGGGAAGTACGTAAACAATTTGCAATCTGTTCCAGAGTCAGTCTCTAGCCGTGTCTTTGCTGCGCTCTTGCCCCAGCTTGTACCAATAATAAATTTCATTTCTGTGTACTCCATCTGGTGTATATTTCTGTATATAATAACTGACTGGCAGAAACTGATAAGTCTTTCTCTTTGCTTCATTATTTTTCCAACTTTGACATTTCAGTCTCCAGTAACGGGGAACACATCTTGCTTGCATGTCGCATTGATTTCACATTGAACTTGATCATAAAACTCTTCAGTCTCTTCTTCTACATCAGGGGATGAAGTATAAACGTCGATAACCATGATATCAAAGAGTTGAATTGACATTATTTGATCACAGACTCCACTGTATCCAAATAATGCCTTCGCTTTATCTTTCAGAATTATGAATGTAATCCCTTTTCTTCTTTACTTTTTCTATCCTGAGTAGCAAATACAGGTAGTCCTTGACTTATGACCACAATTGAACCCAATATTTATGTTGCTGAGACATTTGTTAAGTGGGTTTTGCCCTATTTGATGATCTTTCTTGCCACATGGTTAAGTGAATCACTGCAGTTGTTAAGTTAGTAACCTGGTTGTTAAGTGAATCTGGCTTCCCCATTTGGCAGAAGGCCGCAAAAGCTGATCACATGACCCTGGGACACTGCAACCGGCATTAATATGAACCAGTTGCCAAGCTTCTGAATTTTGGTCACGTCACCTTGGGGATGCTGCAACAGTCATAAGTGTGAACATCGGTCTTAAGTCACTTTTTTCAGTGCTGTTGTAACTTCGAATGGTCACTGAACAAACTGATGTAAGTCGAGGAGCACCTGTAATATGATCTTCTGAAAGTGTCCAACTCCAGTCAATTTCAATTCACTGATGCCTAAAATGGGAAGGCGTAGTTGATTATTTTCTTCTTTGACTGGGCTAAGTTTCCCCATGTTCATGTTCCTTATACAGGTAGTCCTCGACTTACGACCACAATTGAGCCCAACATTTCTGTTGTTTAAATGAGACATTTGTTAAGTGCGTTTTGCCCCATTTTACAGCCTTTCTTGCCACAGTTGTTAAATGAATCACTGCAGTTGATAAGTTAGTAACCCAGTTACTAACAGTTGTTAAATGAATCCGGCTTCCCCATTGACTTTGTTTGTCAGAAGGTCGCCAAAGGGGATCACATGACTTTGGGACACAGCAATGGTCATACGTATGAATCAGCTGCCGAGCATCTGAATTTTGATCATGGGGATGCTGCAAAGGTTGTAAGTGTGAAAAACGGTCATAGGTCACTTTTTTTTAGTGATGTTATAACTTTGAATGGTCATTAAATCATCTCCTTTTAATGACCCCATAATCCCTTGCGGGGTGGTGTCTGGGCAACTGAATGGAGCCAAGTGTTTACTGGCCGGATACCCTTCCTGTCACCATTGCAGAGTTTTGTTCAGCAGATATATTCTCACTGTGCCGAGAGAGAGAAATATCTGCCTCTACCTAGGATCGAACTCACAGCCTCCTGATTGTGAGGCAAGAGCTCCACCTGTAGGCCACTGTACCACTCGTTTGAATAGTCACTAAATTATTTATTAAATTTATTTATTAAATTTACTGTTAAATTTACTGTTTATTAAATGAACTGTTGTAAGTCAAGGACTACCTGTATTCTGTTTTTATCATTACAACTTTCCAGTAAATTCCCAGCCACAGTGGAGCTTTTCAAAATTCGGAGCCCTAAAATACAAGATGAGTATTCTGTGTACCGAAAACCTACAGTTAATGCTAAACCAAAATTCCAGTTGATGATCTAGTTGAGGTGATGCCTAAATAACACATTAGAGAGAGAGTATGGTTAACATAAGTGCATGTATTTGAAATTTTCACTTTTCATACTGTGTGGTTTTAGGAAAGTCCTAGGAGCAGGTGCTTAAAATGGCTCCACAGGAAAGGAATCTTGTGTTTTCTGTATCCTGGCTTGATAACAGCCAGATTCAAACCAACTGGAAGCTATTTCCCTTTGTTTGTTTGTGTTTGTGAGCCAAACAGTTTCTCGGATTATCCAGATAAAGGAAACTGAATCAAATCTCATCACATCACTGGTTTCCATTTCAGTAGAACTTAGCATATTTCTGGACCCGAGGGATTCTTAATATTCAGCAAATGTTAACAGAACAAAATGGTTAATTACTGGTATTTGTATTTAAAAGAAATTATTTGTAATAAGCTGACTTCAATTTTTTTATTTTTTTATTTTTTTTTAAGACTGGGAACCTTACATGGACTTTTTGCTGACATAAGAAAAAATGATATGATGATATGTGGGTTTGAAAGGATTGAAAAAAAATGTAGATCAAGTGAGGGCTGAATAGATTTGTAAGAAAAGGATGGAAGTTAATGCATTTCATAACTTTAGTTTCTTTTCTTTTTTCTTTTCCTGTATCTTTTTCTCTCTTTATTTTTCTTGATGTTTTTTCTTTTTCTTTAGGTTTTCTTTAGATTTGCCTTTTACTTTATGTCAGTGGTGGGATTCAAATAATTTAACAACCGGTTCTCTGCTCTGACTGGCTGGGCGGGCGTGGCTGGGGGACGTAGCTGGGGGATCATGTGACTGGGTGGGCGTGGCCAACTCACTATTACTCACATCAAGGGGCGCCTCGCCTGGCCCCTCCCCTCCCAGCTCTCCAACCTCTCTCTGTGTGTGGGGGCAGCGGCGGGGGCGGCTTCTGAGCAGCATGATCCCCCCTTCCCGTCAGCCAGCTCCACCTGAACTACTCCCTGAGTCTCGCCATTCTCCTCGCGCCCCCCCCCACTCAAGCGGCGGCAGGCCCTGCGGGACAACAGGGTCTCTCATTTTTCCCATGGCGCGGCGTACGCTTGCTACCTCTGCTTGTCTGCTTGCAAGCAGCGATCTTCTCTGCTTCTCTCGCGACACTGGTGCAGTGTCACGGTTTTTCCAGCGGGCTGGATGCGGGTGTGAAGGGCCTGGCTCCGCAGTGCTTCCTCACTCAGTTGAAAACTTCGCTCAGCCTTCCGGAGTTCGCTGCTCCAGGGCAGGAATGATTCCCGCAGAGCAGGGAGGATGAGGAGAAGAAAAACCGCAAGGTTTTGCGCCAGGCGGCTGGCCCTGCAGTGGCGGCTTGAATGGCCCGATTAAGGTTGTGCTCGCCGCGAATCACCAATATTGGCCTTGATGACTTCTGTGAAAGGCTTTTTGATACCCTTCCGTAGCTCCTTATCGATCTCGCCCGCTTTCAGGATGATGGGCCCCTGCACCGCTTACTCCACCGCCTTGACCTGCCGGTTCATAGATTCCAACGTGAAGATCTTCTCGCGTGGTGCCTTCTCTTTCAGCTGCAGTGTGGGGGCCTCGGCTGCAGCGCTGCTCCAACCAGCCAGCCCAAGCCCAAGCTGGGCTGGCAGCTCTGTCCCCACTGGCAGCTGAGCGATGCTGCACAGGGCACTGAGTGGCTGTCAGCCGCGTGGCTCTTTGCCGGTGGCCAGCCAGGCGAGGAAGTGCATGGCCTCAGCTCTGTGCTCTGGGAAGCAAGGGGGAGTAGCGTGACAGCGGCTTCTCTACTTAGCCCTGACAAGCAATGCATGGTGCCCGCACCAGCGTCCTGAGAGAAGCAGAGAAGATCGCCGCTTGCAAGCAGACAAGTAGAGGTAGCAAGCGTATGCCGTGCCATGGGAAAAATGAGAGGCCCTGTTGTCCCGCAGAGTCTGCCGCTGCTTCGGGGGGGCGAGAACGGCGAGACTCAGGGAGTAGGTCAGGTGGAGCTGACTGACTGGGGAGGGGGGATCATGCTGCTCAGAAGCCGCCCCTGCCGCTGCCAGAAGTTTGGGTGCCTCGGCTGAAGCACGGATCGCTCCCTCCCTCCCTCCCTCTCTCTCTCTCTCTCACACACACACACACACACACACACACACACACAAACAGAGGTTGGAGAGCTCTCTTGCTCTCTCTCTCCAAGCACCCCATGTGCACACAGACAGCACATTTGAAGAAAGGCCACACACAGCTGGGCATGCTTCCCGGCAGGAGGAAGCATGGCGCAACGGAGCCACCGCGGCTGCTGCTTGTTTAGTGGGGGTGGTCCTGGCTATAATGGGTGGCTTCAGGTTTTTTCCACCACGATTCTGCCGCTTGCCCCACCCACCACCAGCCAGATGCCCTTGCTTCGCCCAAGCATTGCTTTGCCTACCTGATTTCCAGCTCCGTCGCGTTTTTTGCTATCGTGTGCAGGAAAACAAGTTTGTGGGACTAAAAAAAATTCAATCGATTCCAACTTCGCGAGATTTTTTTATTTCGCGAGAAGTTGAAATTGATTAATTGCACTTTATTTTTAGTCCCACAAAGTTTTGTTTCCCTGCACACAATGGCTAGAAATGCGATGGAGAAACACGATGGAGCTGGAAATCAGATAGGCAAAAAAGATGCTTGGGGGAAGCGAGGGCATCTGGCCAGTGCCAGCAAACTCTTCTGCCCACAAAAACCTCGTCTTTGACCGCTGACACCAAAAGGCAGAGCAAGAGCTGCCAGAAAGAAGCCAGTAGGCCTGGGAGTCTGGAATACCCTTTCTCCCCCGTCCCACCTTTCCCCACCTGCCACACTCCCAAATTACAGCGAAAGTGAGGGGCAGGAAGCCCTGCCATGCTTGGAGAGGGGAGGGGGAGAAGAGGCAGCAAGAGGAGCTCTGTCTTGTTCCATGCGCCTCAATGAAAGGCAGCGGCAGCCCGGCCGCTTCCCTTCCCCGCCCTCTCTGGCGCTGGAAGCCAAATGTCAGCCATACACATCCAGTCACCCATGCAGAGATCAGGTAGGCCGTGGCAAAGGCTGGCAAGCAGGCTGGGCTGTGTGGGAGGCAGCTAAGGGAGGAAGACTCACCAGGCAGAGATCAGCTGGGTGGCAACTTGAAAGCTTTGCAAGTTGACATCACACTGGGCTGTGGGGGCCGCGGTCGAGGCAAGCGAGGGAACCAGAGAGCAGCAGCAGCTATGTCACAGGTGTGACTGTAGGCATCGGTCAAGGTAGGCAAGGCGAGATAAGGAGGGGAGGGGCGGGGCCAACCAGCAATTTAACAACCGGTTTGGCCGAAGTGGTATGAACCGGTTGAATCCCACCATTGCTTTATGTACAACTCTAAAGTATAAATAAATAAAAAATAGTATGCTATCCTTCTCACACATTTGCAAAGGAATAAAATTCACAAGGGAAGAAGAAATAACAACATGCTACCCTTCTTAGATATCCTTATCAGCAGAGGCAGCGAAGGCAAATTAGAAACACAAGTCTATCATAGCAATACCCACACTGCCAAAGTAACACAACCCAACTTCCCACAAGAGAAGCTGCGTAACAACATTACTTAGATGAACACAAACACACTGCAGCAACCCTGGACTTCAGCAACATGTGGACAGATTTAACCACAGTGTCAGGATCTCCATCATCGGCCTGGTGCCTTGCTGGTGTCCTGCCATCAAAGGGGAAGGGAAGGGGGGGAGGCATTTGGGGCAATGCACACCTGTGTATCTAATGGTGGGCGCTAACATGTGAAGAAGGTCAGAGCTGTTTCTATTGGATATACTGGGTATCTTCAAGGCCGCTTGCCCTGGATGCGAAATTCCAGCAGTCTAAACAATCCAGAGTTTCCCACAATATTGCAGCGATTCCGGATTAGATGGCAACGGACTGGATATTGGGAGAAGGGGTGGGGAACTTTGGGTTTGGATATTTGTATCGGTGAGTGGGAACTTCAGATTCACCTTCCTGCAACCAACATCTTTAGTAAAAGTCCTTTTCACTTCAATCAATTGGAGTCGAGAGTCTGCTTTCCTAAATTATTATTTGGGGGCAGGTCTGACACACAGTTTCAACTGGCAAACTCTCCTAGACCAAGCCAAGATTCCAAACCCTAGAGAATTCCTGGAAGCCTGGCACTGAAGACAAATCAGCCATCAACAAACGCGTAGAGATAAAATAACATGTGCATGCCATTCAAAAGAAACAATCAAAAAGTCAAAAAGGAAACAAAAAAACCAAAACACTTCCTTACCAGCAATCAACACCTAGACAAGCAAGAGATTAAAAACCAAGATTAACACGAGACCCGTGATGGCAAACCTATGGCACACGTGCCCGAAGTGGCACGCAGAGCCATGTCGCCTGGCATGTGCGGCATTGCCCGTTCCTCTTCCGAGTTTCTGCTGTGCATGCGCACGTGACGATCAGCTGGCCTTTGTGCGTGCGGCCGTGCCGGAAACCGGAAGAGCTGGTCTTCCATTTTCCGGCGTGACCAGCTGATTGGCGTGTGCACATGCGCGTCAGTAACCGGAAGACTTGCTGGCCGGCGTGCATGTGCACGCCGGAAGCCGGAAGTTCATTTTCCAGCACACGCATGCCCCCTGGGCAGCTCCTCTTCCTTGTTGCGGCCCAGACGAGCGCGCGCGCACGAAGTGCTCCCTTTTTGGCACTTGGTGCCGAAAAGGTTTGCCATCACTGCACTAGACCAACAATCAAGAAGTTAAAAAATAATACCTCACTCAAGGAACTCCCAACTCAGACAAAAAAGTTAACAGTAAACAACAGTCTAATCAAGGAACTACCTAGAACAGTCTCACCAACATTGATAGTGCAAGCTGTTGATAAAACAAGAGTAAACCCCACTCTCTTCTAGTACTGATAATGTTACCTAATTTGGTAATGAAACATTTGCAAGCACACAATCAAGCTCAGAGAACATGAAGAACCCCACAATCCAACCCTGAGTTACAAATATTCTCTTCTGTTGGTACCTTCTCACACCCCGAAATGAAAACTATCTGTAGTTTTTGATTTTAGAAAAGAAGCCAATTCCCCAAGTTCAAAGAAAAAAGAAAGTCAAAAATACTTCAGTGAAAAATATTTTTAGCATTTGTTTAAGCTAAGGCTATTTTAATACCGAACAGCTAGGAAACATTTTATATGTAACAAAAAATGAAACTAAAAAGAGTGAGTTGGGACTGAACATCATTTCACATCCATTTGTTCTCCAGGTACCCAGACAGAGGTGGGTTCTTCCAGGTTCGCACCGGTTCTATAGAACCGGTAGCAAACCGCTGGTGATGTCATGGAGCCGGTTCTGTCGGTGCCGGTCCATGGATGGTGCCAACTTTTTTTTTGAATGTTTTTTTTTAATGTTTTTTTTTGAATTTTTTGTTTTTTTTTCTTCTGTGCATGCGCAGAAGCCAAGTCCCCGGCACTGTGCATCCGCCGCCATCTTGTTTTCAACTTTTTTTTTTGAATTTTTTTGTGAATTTTCATTGTTTTTATTATGGTTTTTTTTTAACGGTTTTTTATATTGTTGTGAGCCGCCCAGAGTCCCTTGGGAGTTGGGCGGCATACAAATTTAATAAATAAATAAATAAATAAATCACTGCGCATGCGCGCGCACGGCCACACGGCGCGCAATGCACGTGCAGCCACGCGGCGCGGGAGGAAGCGAACCAGCAGCGAGGTAAGTTAGAACCCACCCCTGTACCCAGACACAATACTTGGTTGTCTTGCAATGGTATTGTTAGTTAGACAACTGACAATCTCGCTCATTTCTCACATTCAGCAATATATGACTCTAATGGCTAGACTCCAGATCCAAAGGAGAAATTTGTACTACACATGCGGTAAGAGTGATGGAATATACATCAAGGTGGAAGAGAGGATATTTAATAATTTGCTAATGATACTCTTCTCTACTAGCAAAATATCCTTTATATATCCAGGGCAGGAAGTCCATAACTGTTGCAGCCCTATTTTTTTTTTTTTTTCAAAATACTGCGAGTGCTGAAAATCAATTCTCATTCAGGGAATCCTGTTTCCACCAATAAAAACACAATGCCGAATTTGTGTCTGTATCATGAAAAAGGGAGCAATTTTAGCCTTTCCAAAATGTCTCATATCATTAGAGAGAGCCTTTCTTCTCTCAAAAGTCAGGTACTTCAAAAAGCATCAAGTTAAGTGCTCCCAATTAGACACAGGCAGTTGCCTAGACACTTGACCTCCGGCACTAACACCTTCACCATTTTTGTTTGGCTTTTAAGTGAGCCAGGAAAAGAAATTCAGCATCCAGCATCCCTCTGCATACTGCACTGCCACCATCTTAAAAGGCTGCTTTGTTTCCTGAGATAGAACTCGCGAAACCCTGAAGCTCGCCTATTGCTCTCTCATTTTATATCTTTCTTTCATGCTGATAACTCTACCAAGACATGATCCATCAAACGGCTTGCCTGAAGATGACCCGTTTCCTTCAGATATTCCTTAGAAAAAAAACAGGTGATTGATCTGTGTTACTTGCTGACTTTCCTTCATTCCTGGAGACCTTCCTTAGCACTGGCGCAGACTAATAGACTTCAAATCAGAATGCCTTCCATTTGCATAGCCTATCCATCCAGTTAATTGGTTAGTGCTTTAAAATGATCTAAGCAATGTAGCCCTATTAAACCTCTTCATAAAAAGACTCCACATTCAGCAAGCAAGAAGCAATACTGACGGTTGGATCCAGTCATGCATGATAACACTTCATTATTTTTTACGGCAAAGCCGCTAACGAGGTTGCAATGCTAACACAACTTTTGCAAATGTACACCGCAACGCCAGGTATAAACAGAGAGGTAATCACAATCTACTCAGTTACAGCTCTGCGAGCAAACTTTGCACATCACTCTCGTAGGAGTGAAAAGACGGAGCACATTTTAACCTGAGAAAAATCTCAGGAGAGGAAAAGTCAAGAGTCTCCATGAAAATTGCCTCTCGGAGCACAAACTAGAATCAAAGAAAACGTAAGAAATGCCCTCTAATTTGTGACTCTCTATTGTTCATCTTATTTACTCATGACCCATACTTACACTTCTGTGCCACTATTCTCTACGAAAGTCTGGAATTCTGCACAATAATAAAACAGAAAGAAGAATGCCAATTTCTGTTCCCAAATATGGTAATTATTTTGCATCCTCTGCTCCAGAAAAAGGGTAGGGGTCTCCATCTGCATGTTTTCTAGCATCCGATATGCTGAGAGACAAGCACAGTCAGAATATCTGAATCCGCAAAGCACATTAAATCATAGTTTGCTTTTATCATGGCTTATAAAAGGAATGTAATTTGTAGGCTCCTGTAAAACACAAAACTTGATTCACAAAACACAATGGTTCGGTTGAGTAAACCCAGTCAATGGGTTTCATGTATTGTATTAAACCAAAAATAAATGGACAAGATTATATTGTAGTGTTTTGAATCACAAGTCTGTGTATTGCACGTTGTATTATGAAACAAGGTTTCCTGGGGCCACTGCTAAAAATGTCCCTGAATCTCTGCATCTCATCCCTTTTGGAATAGCTCAGAATAACAGAGTTGGAAGGGACCTTGGAAGTCTAACCCCTTGCTCAGGCAGAAGACTCTATACCAGTGATGGCGAACCTTTTTTTGCTGGGGTGCCAAAAGGACGCGTGCACGATAGCGTGTGTGTGCGTGCCCACACCCATAATGCAATGCCCTCCCCCGTGCATGCGTGTACAACCCCCCCCCCGTGCATGCGCGCAGGACTCACTGAAGTCTCCGGAGCCTGTGGATGGCAAAAAACAGATTCCAGCTGATTTTTGGCCTTCCAGAGGGCGGGGGGAAGCTTCAGGAAAGCCTTCCCCGGGCTTCAGGAAAGCCTCCAGAGCCTGGGGAGGGTGAAAAACGGCCCAACGGCCCAACTTCTGGTTCGGAAACGAACTTCCAGTTGGGCCATTGGGCCGTTTTTCCCCCTCCCCAGGCGTCAGGAGGCTTTCCTGAAGCCCCGGGAAGGCAAAAACAACCTCCCCCCGCCCCCCGGAAGGCCAAAAATCAGCTGGCCAGCGCATGCCCTTAGATATGGCTCCGCGTGCCACCTGTGGCACGCGTGCCATAGATTCACCATCACTGCTCTATACCATTTTGGACAAAAGGATGTCTGAACCTCCAGTGATGGACAACTCACAACTTCTGGAGACAAGCAATTCCACTGGTTAATTGTTCTCACTGTCAGGAAATTTCTCCTTAGTTCTAGGTTGCTTCTTTCCTAACTTTTGGTACAGTATAATCTTTTTGATTTTGATTTTCCACTCTGCGATCTTTTCCAAAAAAAAAAAAAAAGATTTCAGAATAAACTATACAACCCAGGATAACAGAGTGATCATGATAAAAAGAATGACCATGGGTGGGCAAAACAGCAGTGGGAAGAGGAGCAAATTCTGACTTTCTGCCAGCTTCCCCATTGACTTTGCTTATGGGAAGCTGGCAGGGCACACCAGAAATTATGATCACGTGACTGCGGTGGCATGGAGACGCTGTGGGAAAGCACTGCAGTCACCACAAATCTGCTAATACAAATATCTGAAGTTCCTTGAAATTTCAATTCCCCAGGAGAAATGGGTCCCAGATTTTGGATGCATTCTTTAAATTAGTCCTCGTGAGGCACTTTGATTCAAAAATTGTTTCCCTATGATGCACCATTTCATCCAACTGAAGATTACGAACCGAGAAACAGGCAGGAGAGTTTTGTAGGAAACAAATGTTTATACTTCTTGAAGAATAGAATAGAATAGAATAGAATAGAATAGAATAGAATAGAATAGAATAGAATAGAATAGAATAGAATAGAATAGAATAGAATAGAATAGAATAGAATAGAATAGAATAGAATAGAATAGAATTCTTTATTGGCCAAGTGTGATTACACACACAAGGAATTTGTTTCAGGCGCGTAAGCTCTCAATGTACATATTAATATTTTTGTAATATTTTTGATTCCAAATGAAATAACATGGTAGTAGAAGAACTGATATTCAGCTTTCCATAATTAAAGCAGGGTTCTCATATATAACTCAATGTACTCGCTATCTTTCCACTTTGAAAATTGTTTCAAAAATAAAGTAAACTCAATAAATATACTTTAGCGTGACAGTATTTCCATAAAGGATAAGCTTATTTATATACAATGCTTTAGAATGCCTTCTTTTAAAAGTGGTCTGGTTCACACATAAGATTAATCCATATATTACGATTCTTGAACTTTTTGACTTAGCATGCCATGTGAAACATGTAGCGTTCACAAACCAAAATCCTGATTTAGTATTATACAAGTCACTACTGTGAATCTTTCACAGGAACCTCTGTACTTTATAACTCTTTTGCAGCAAAATGCAAAATCGGTAGACTTGCTGGATCACCTTGCACCCACCCACACATTGTTACTGTGAAACTAAAAAATGGGGGTGGCTACCCAGCCCTCAACTTCTAACACTGCTGTATACCTTGACTTACAACCAGTAGTACGTAATATATAGCCAGTTGCTTAGCGACCGTTCAAAGTTACAATAAACACTGAAAAAAGTGACTTATGACCATTTGTCACATGTATGACTGTCACAACATTCCCTTGGTCACATGCTCAGAACTCAGGCATTTGGCAACTGGCATGTATTTACAATGATTGCAATGTCCCAGAGTCATGTGATCACCATTTATGACCTTCCCAGATGCTTCTAACAAGCAAAGTCAATGGAGGGTGCCAGATTCACTATGTTGTGGCTTGCCCAAGTCCCACGCAGCTGCTCATGGATCCGGAAGACCAAGAACTGACTATGGGGGGGGG
>QLTV01003646.1:1624112-1636331 GCA_003457575.1 Thermophis baileyi
GTCTAGTAGGGCTCCAAAACGCCCCGCCTACCTGCGTGATTACGTATGCTGGACAGCTCCATCCAGGAGGGGAGGGGTGTTATGTTCTAACTGTTTAAACTGTGTTGCATGGTTCCAACCAGGTCCAGCGTTTGAGCGGGAAAAAGCTCGACCTGTCCGCACAGGCCGCTGCCTCACCACCAACTGAATTGCGCAGGTCTCGTAGGGCTCCAAAACGCCCCGCCTACCTGCGTGCTTACGTATGCTGGACAGCTCCATCCAGGAGGGGAGGGGTGTTATGTTCTAACTGTTTAAACTGTGTTGCATGGTTCCAACCAGGTCCAGCGTTTGAGCGGGAAAAAGCTCAAACGCTATTGGCTGGTCTGTCTGACAGCTCCCTATAAAAGGGCAAGCTGTCAGACTGCTCTTTGCTGGTTGCTGATACAAGAGCTGAAATAAAGAGCTGCTTTGGAAGTCTGTCTCCTGTCATCTCTACCCACTATCTAACAGAGATCTCTCAAAAAATAGAGGCACAATCATAGGAATCTTTACTCAATGCTTCTTTACACATATTTAGTGGGGCATTTCCAGATATTCATCTACAAGATTGCGCTGACTACTGTGAATAATTTAGTTCTAAATAAATATCCTAAATATAGCAGTATCAGTTCTTCAGGTTATAAAACCAAGATAAAAAAGGACAATTTAAGTTTTATTATGATATCAAAATACTCCTGTTCTGTTTCTGAAGACACACCAATATTTTAATTTTGTGTTCATCTAAATTGATGAAGAGGGAAGAATAGAAAGTGGATACATATGCATGCAAACTGCATAGAATGTTTTTTGAAAATTAAAAACTGCACTAATATTTATCGTAGTTGATCAGTGTAGCAGCTGTTACTTGCTTTGGGTTAGATTAAGCTGAATTACATTAAGTGGGATGCTTGTAGAATTATACTAGAAAGTTTTGATTGATCAAGGCTCATAGGTATCTTTCACTTCCTTTGTGTTTGCAAGTCTAAATTTAGCTCTGGTAATATGTGGAATTGAAACAACTTAAGTGTGTTGTGATATCAAAGGAAGCAAAACATTCCTAAGAGAAGGCAGAAGCTGGCTCATTGTTCTGCTCAAGATTCCCTAAATCAATGATGGCGAACCTTTTTTTCCTCAGGTGCCAAAAGCGCTCACGCTCGCGCTATCACACGCGCGTGTGTGCCCACACCCATAATTCAATCCCCCCATGACCCACCCCCTGCACATGCCTGCGTGACCCCCCCGCACTGTCCCGTCCCCTGCGCATGCACGCACGACACCCCCGCTCCCCCATTTCCCGACTTCCGGTGGGCCCGGTAGGCCCGTTTTTTGCCTTCCCCAGGCTCCAGAGGCTTCCCTGGAGCCTGGGGAGGGCAAAATGCCCCCCCAGAGGCCCTCTGGAGGCCGGAAATGCCCTCCCAGAGCTTCCGCGTGAGCCAAAAATCAGCTGGAGCTGAGTAGGGCAACAGCTCGCGTGCCGGCAGATATGGCTCCGCGTACCACCTGTAGCACGCGTGCCATAGGATCACCATCACAGCCCTAAATACAATACATCTTCCATCTGTTTTTCTCAGTTTCCAAACACTGTAATCTAAATAAAAAAAAAATAAAAAAAAAAAAAAAAAAAAAAAAGCCAGCTTTGATGTATCGTCCATACTAAAGACATTTAAAATTGTCTACACTACGTTTTATCCATCTTGCTCTGTTTTTTTCATAAATTATCAACCAGGGAAGAGAAGAAAAGTCTAGATGAAGCCCTCAACTACACAAGGAAAGCTTTGCCCCATCTTCTATGTGCACTGCAGAGGTGGGTTCCTGCCGGTTCGGACTGGCTCTATAGAACCGTAGCGGGAATTTCCCCCCACTCGCCGAACCGGCAGCGATGGCCGGCTGGACACGCCCCCGAACTGGCTCTCTCAGCGGCACCATAGGTGCCGCCATCTTGTATTTTGCTTCTGCGCATGCACAGCTGTTTTTTGCTTCTGTGCATGCGAAGCTTGGTTTTTAGCACTGTGCATGCGCGCGCCCATGCAGCGCGCAAGGCACACGCGCCCACGCGGCACGTGAGGAAGCGAAACGGCAGCGAGGTAAGTTAGAACCCACTCCTGGTGCACTGTGTGGTGCAATAAAATACAGGCATGACATGGGTTGTATTGTCACAGATGCCATCTTGATGTTTTTAAACCCCTTCCCACAGACACCCTTGCTGGGAATGTTCCCAAGACATACCAAGCTTAACATTAATGATGAGTAAGAAGTTTCCTCATGGTGTTGCACTGCAGCCAGCTGCTACTTACAAGGTATCTTAAATCCTAGCCAATATCCCATCTACTCACACACTTTTTGCAGAAATGAGACAGAAAATTGTTAGTTTTATGAAAACATGAGTCCTAGTGGTGCAGCGTTAGAATGCAGTATTGCAGACAAACTCTGCCCACAGCCAGGAGTTTGATCCTGACTAGCTCAAGATTGACTCAGCCTTCCATCCTTCAGAGGTCAGTAAAATGAGAACCCAGATTGTTGGGGCAATATGCCGGCAATAAAAAACCGCCCACAGAGTGCTGTAAAGCACTATGGGGTGTTATAGAAGTCTAAGTGCTATTGCTATGGCTATAACTTTAAAAGAAGGAAAAGAATCTCAATTGTGCCAATAAAGGAGAAAAATTGTAGTTCAGGGTTGAAATGAGAGTCCTTGAAATTTATTCTTGGCAATCTCCAGTGAGACAAGACTATGAAAAACAGGTGTGAGTCATGGTGGTTCACAGTCTATATAAGCTAGTTCTAAGAAGCTGAAATCTTGTTGCAGATCCGTCTGGGAAGGTGCTGCTGATGTGTTGGATTTGATGGAGCCCACCTGCCAGTATCTCTTGGGGGTTTCCTGACTGGCAGAAGAGGTTATAAGGTCTCCTTTGTCTCCTTGCAAAATTGATTATGTTCTTGAGTGCTCTTTTATTCAATCTTCTGTTGTGTTACATTCTTTGGGATTCTTGAATATTCTTTCATTGCTATATCATGTTAACCTATTTTTTACACTGCCATAATTAAAGCTTCAAGTATTCATGCTAGAGCCAGTTTGGTTCTGAGGTGGTTAAGGCACCAGGCTAGAAACCAGGAGACTGTAAGTTCTAGTCCTGCCTTAGACACAAGCCAGTTGGGTGACCTTGGGCCAGTCATTCTCTATCAGCCCTAGAAGGAAGCAAGGGCAAGCCACATTATCTGTCTTCCTGTCTGAATACTGGGAACAGAGCAATACAGTACACAAGTGAGCAAAAACAGATTGAACAGAGAATGGCAGAATCTAATAAACTTCAATGGACCTCACCCTTGGTACCAGTATATTTTATGGAAATTGTATTTCAAAATCATTCTGTGAAAAACCTGGGGAAATACTCACCTGACACATAGGTCTACAAATGAGTCGGTTGTTAATGGATTATTCATGAAAATTTGCTGGGCAAGGATAGTTAGGGAAGATGTCCCTAGGGTCTAATTTTATATACTGAAAAGTTAGCAATATTACTTCATAATGAAGCTAGAACAGAAAATATAAGCATAAAAAGCAAGTGAAATGACATAGCATTATCAGGTATATACTGTATAATATAGTTAGTGAACCAGATTAGGGATGAATGTATTTAAGATAATGCAGTGATTAGCTCTGTAATAAAGAGGATACGGATTACTTCTGTGAACATGTGCTAAAATAAAAATTTGTGTAACTTCTCTCATTTTCATTAGTAAGTCGTCAATAAAGCATTCAGAATTTCTTTTTGTACCTCAGTTCTGATGCCAAAAGCATTCATCAATCAATACCTTTTCTTACATTCCTCCACATTGTCTTTCTATTCTAAAACCAAACCAATACATTTTACACTAATTCATAAGGTTGCTCCCTTAATGTTTTTTAGCCTTGATATTTCAATATAGTACAGCTTATGACCCCATTCTTTTGTTTCCATCATCTTCAACCAGCTAAGAATATCCTCTTGAAGCATTGTTCTTTCCTTCTTTTATGTGTCTTTGTTCTCACATATTCTGAATTCCTTTTAAGTTTATCATATAGTCAACATGGATAATAGTCAGGGTTGATGGGAATTCAGGTATAAAACAAGTAGAAGACACTATGTTTCTTGCTATCCATCCTCTCCCCCCCCCCGCAAAAAAATCATCTATAAAATATTTGTTTAATTCTCCTTTTCATATGCAGTTAATTCTAAATTTAAATATCCTCAATGATAAGTGGTAGGAATGTGTAAATCCTAACATTCTTGCCTTTTTGAAGGGTAATGATCCACATTGGCTGAGGAATTCTGGGAGTTGAAGTCCACAAGTCTTAAATTTGCCAAGTTTGGAGAGCCCTGATCCAAACTATAACTTATTCTTAGTGTTTTGGATCTGGTACAGAGGTGGGTTCCTCCCGGTTCGCACCGGTTCTATAGAACCGGTAGAAAACCGCTGGTGACGTCACGGAGCCGGTTCTGTCGGTGCCGGTCCATGGACGCTGCCATCTTTTTTTTTGTGAATTTTTTGGGGGGGGAATATATTTTTTTTGAATTGTTTACTTTTTTTTTTCTTCTGCGCATGCACAGAAGCTGAGTCCCCAGCAGTGCGCATGCACCGCCATCTTGTTTTTGGCTCCTCTTCTTTTTTTTTTTGCGAATTTTTGGCACTGCGCATGTGCGGGCGCCCGCCCACCCGGCGCAGCCATGCGGCGCACAACGCATGCACAGCCACGTGGTGCGCAATGCGCGTGCAGCCACGCAGTGTACAATGCGCGCGCAGCCACGCGGCATGGGAGGAAGCGAACCAGCAGCGAGGTAAGTTAGAACCCACCCCTGATCTGGTCCAGCTTCAAATTCTATCTGCTTCCAGTTCAAAGGATTAACTTGCAGAAAACCCTGGAACCGGAAAATTATTGTTGGCTGAGGACGGACCACAATGCCCTAGAATTTTCTAGAATGTTATTAGAATGTTAAGCTTTGTAAATGCTGTACATAATATAGTATGTGCTTTACTTCTTCCATTCCACTTATCTTTTGTTTGTTTGACCTGTCTAGCTGCAAAAAATGATTGGGCTTTCGAGATGCCATTTGCCCATGAGTTACTAAACACCTGCAATAATCAAGGCAAAATTATAGGGGAAAATGAATCATTTTCCACATAATTGCAACTACAGAATTTGATCGTTAGTGAGAGGTCCTTAGGATTAAAGAAGCTTAAATGGGAAGCGTTAATGACATTAGCGAACAGATATACTGAATTACTGTTTATTATTTAAAACTAATAAATTTGTATACCAATAAATTTTAGTATTAGTATCACAGTACATATGAACATCAAAGCATAAACCACCCTAAAAAGATGGTACCCATCAATCTCCCCAATTATAATTAAAGTAATAAATATAAATTAGCAATAATTTAAATGAGTTATTATGCAAAGTCATCTAAGATAGCAGTGCCCTCATATAAGAGCTCAGAGTAAGAGCATTAGTTAGGTATTTATTTCAACAATTTATTCAACCACCCACTCAACATACAATTCAGAGTGATATATGATTAAAACAATATTGTTAACAATAAAATATAATAAATTGATTAATTCATTTATTATTTTAAAGACCTATATTGCCACCCTTCTTATGAACTCACAAGACATAAAGCAAATAACACCCAAGACAAATCAACAATCCAAAATAATCAATCCTGACAGGTTTATATGGACTCATAACCCAAGGCTTGGGGGAGAAACCAGGTCTACTAAGTAGCCAGCATTGGGACCACTTGGCCCTTGGGAGAGAATATTATTCGAGGCATAGCAGATGAGCAGAGTCATCTTCTGGGTCCAACCACATGACATTGCTTAAATTATGAGACCTAGTTTATGCCAACCATACTGGATTTTACTGGACAGGTAGAGATAATTGGTAACAGGCAGTTTTGCAAATAATCAGTCCCTGTGCCCTGAAGGACTTTAAAGAAGACATCCAGGTCTTGAATTTCATCCAGAACTCATTCACAACTGTAGCAATGTATAATATAATTGTACTGACCTGTACAGGTGCATTGTAGAGTAGCTGTAGCTTCCAAGTGGTTTTAAGGGCATCATCAAGTAGCTTGCATTGCAACAATTCAGACAAGAGATTATTATAATTAGGTCTTCCCAAGAGTACAGAAGATAGATTTGTGCAAAGGTTCTCAGACTCACAGCTGCCAATGTTCTTCAAGCAGCTGTTATGAGTCTAAAAGCACCCCCCAATTTGTACAGTGGCTTCTCAGAGGGAGTGCAATCCTATTCAAAATCCAAGATGGAAAATTTCTGGATACAGGAAACCTCAAAATTCATTGCCACTCAGTCTTGCTAGGATTGAGGCTGTTCCTCTCAATCCATAGCCTTCAGATACTAAGTCAGAACCTTGACCATTTTGCTCAGGCAATCAGGAGTGGAGATATTCGCTGGGTATCACCAGTGTGCTGATGATACTTAACCTCATGCCAATGATCTCATTCAACAGCTTCAGGTAGATATTACCCAGGAGAAAGGAAAGAATCGAGGCCTGACACACCTCACAAAAAAAGCCTCAAAGACTAGACCTTCCCCCCCCCCCCATTAACAATGACAGGAACTGCTCCTGGAAGACAAAGGAGAAACATCACAACTCTATGTCTCCCACATATGGAAGGAGACCATGGACTATATAGTACTAGAACCTAAAAAGATAGCCAACCTCTGAATTAATGAATGCAGAGGAAATGAGGAAACATTAACAAAGACTCATATAAGGATTGAAAACCACTTCACATAACATCTGAAAGATTAACTATTAATGTAAGAATGCATTATCACCCTAGGGACCAAAGTACCACAAACATGTTTCTGTTAGGCTTTATTCCAAGGATGGCTGAAAAACACCACTATCCACTATCCAAATATCAATTCAATATTTTCTGAATTGAGAGATACACTTCGCCTTTGTACTCCAAAAATGAATGGGTATGACCAGGAAAAACACGATATTTACATTTAATTCAAAATACCTTGAGTTAAAAGTTATTATTCTTTTCTCATACATTCAAAAGCCAGCTTGGTATGGTGGTTAGAAGCACAAGGGTAAGTATCAAGATGACATCAGTTCTATCCCTGCCGTAGGCACTAAGACAATTGGGTGACTTTGGGCCAGTTACTCAGCTGTAGGAAGAAGGAACAGAAAACTACTTTCAAAAAATTTCTCAAGAAAATAGCAAGGATTTGTCCAGGTAGTCACCAGGAGTTGATTTTATTGTACTGATGGGGGAACCCTGAAAGATGGCGTCAAGGTAGCATCTGTTGTTAAGAGCTTCCTCTAAAGTCAAATTACCACCAAAGTATCTATGGAGATTCTCAGGGTCGTGGTTGTCCCAAAGGTGCTTTTTCAAGAGCTGAAGAAGCTTCTTAGATGAGAAGAGAAACGTCTTCAAAGAAAAACCAGACAGTCCAGTTGCCTCTTGAAAAAGCACCCTTTGCCACCTGTCAATGTTCCAAGTAATGCACCCATTACTGAGATGGCTGAGGCCATCTTTACGGCTTCAGGGTTGCCACCACCAAAGTACCACAAACATGATTCTGTCAGGTTTTATTCCAAGGATGGCTGAAAAACACCACTATCCAGTTCAATATCTTCTGAACTGAGAAATACACTTTGCCTTTGTACTCCAAAAATGAATGGGTGTGACCAGGGGTGGATTCTAACTTACCTCGCTCCTGGTTCGTTTCCTCCCGCGCCTCGTGGGCGCGCCTCGTGGGCGCACCTCGTGGGCGCGCCTCGTGGGCGCGCCTCATGGGTGCGCCCGCTTCACACACGCACGCATGCGCAGTGCCGAAAAATCAGAAAAAATTCCCCCCCCCCAAAAAAAGCCAAAAACAAGATGGCGACGCATGCGCAGTGCCGGAAACTTGGCTTCTGCACATGCGCAGAAGAAAAAAACCCTGGAAAAATATTCCCCCCCAAAAAATTCAAAAAAATTTCAAAAAAATAGATGCCGGCGCCCACATACCGGCACTGACCGAACCGGATCCGTGACATCACTGTGACGTCACCAGCGGGTCGCTACCGGTTCGAGCGATCCGGTCCGAACCGGGAGGAACCCACCTCTGGGTGTGACCAGGAAAAACACTATATTTACATTTAATTCGAAATACCTTTAGTTAAAAGTAGTTATTCTTTGCTCATATATTCAAAAGCTTTTGCTTTTATCAAGACCTGTATTTTTACTATGGGGAAAAAGAAAAAGAGGCAACATTCACATTCTGCTTCTTAGGTCTCAAGACTGGCTCAAAGACACACTCACACACAGACCCACACAGACCCACACACACACACACACACACACACACACACACAAAACCACACTGATAAACAAGGATAAGAACACAAAACCACACTGGTAAACAAGAATGCTAGGATATAGGCATGTTGACTCAGCCTTCCATCCTTCCGAGGTGGGTAAAATGAGGACCCAGATTGTTGAGGGCTATATGCTGACTCTGTAAACTGCTTAGAGAGGGCTGTAAAGCACTGTGAAGCAGTATATAAGTCTAAGTGCTATTGCTATTGATTCTTAAAAGTCAGTATGAGAATGCAACCTCATACTGAATGTATGAATGTCAACTTTCAATTAGATACATTAAAGGTTATGTTTGCTCCTTCACCAAATGATTCACACAGAAATCTTTAACCCTTTCTGGAGTCTAAAGCTTTCCAAAACAGGAGTCTGGATGTTCAGATTTTGCCCAAGATTTAAATCAATTTAAATGACTGGTTTTTAAAACACAAATACATGTAGTTTAATAATCTAACTCAATGCCACTCCTATCAAAATTCAATGTGCTGCTACAGTATTGGAGTTTAATGGAAATGAAAATCGTATTCCAAAGGTGAAAAAAAAAGTGTATCTACTACTCAGACCAAGTCAGTAAAACTAACAACGTGCTTCATATTTGAAATTTATCTATCTGCTACACAAAAGACTTTTCTTATAAGAAAACAAAACAAAATTAAATACATATGCCTGGATGGTAGCTATTCCTATGTCTACTTTGATGCAAGTACTTGTCCCCAAGGTGCTGAATGATGAACTAATTGCATTCAGTTTTCACAATCACTCCAGATTTTCCATTTAGACTCAATTTTTAAAGGAGAAAGGCCATGTGGAAATTCACTCTCTTTTACAAAGCCCAGAATGTAACTTTAAAAATTGTGATTAGCATTCATCTGTCATTCAAGGAAGATTTAAAGGTATTTTGAATATATTAAAATGCATGGGAGAGAAATGTGAAAAGCAGATTATGAAGTCAAGGAAATTTGTATCTGTTGGACTTTGTTAAAATGTAGACCTAGAGGAAAAAAAACTGAGATATTCACTACAATTTCTCATTAGCCATTTCAGTTTTTAAACTGAAATTTAAGTGGCTAAAATCCTTTGACATAGACTGGAATATCTCACTTAAATCATCAACTTCAAATATTGAAAATTACTTACTGAGGACATAGTACTTACTTTCTACTACTAAGAAAATCCACTTAAAAGTAAGAAATACTACTGGAATTTAAGGTATTTATTTTTTATATTACATATGTAATAATATATGATTAAAATAATGTATTTAATATATTTTAATAGATAAATTTAATAGAGGCCTGAATTAAACTGTTACATTATTAAATTAAACTATTAAATTAAATTAATTAAACTATTACATTATGAACAATGATTTTCTTATACCTAATTATAACAGATCTCTACAATGATTGTTGCAAATATGCCACCACTGATCATGACATTTTTTTTCATTTTTTTTTCATTTGCATCATTATAAATATTCTATAACTTTTTCTAGTTAGTTAGTTTCAAAGCAAAGACATAAACTTTGTATTTTAAGACAGGGGTGTCAAACTTGCGTCATCACGATGGCGTCATGTGACATATCGCAACTTTTCCCCCTTCACTAAACCGGGCGTGGGCGTGGCCAGCATGTGACGCATCCGGCCTGTGGGCCATGAGCTTGACAACCCTATTCTAAGAGGGAAAAAACTTCTTATAAACTATGACTGAACTTCACCAATGTTGGAGACATCATCCTCATCCACCTAACTTGCTTCTTTCATGATGCAGAACAGAGGAGGGATCACCTATTGTCCTACTTTCCAGGTCTGGAATAACCAAAGGCCATTCCCTTGGGATTGTTCACGCTAATTACCCATGATATTGTTTCCAGAGGCCATAAAGTCCTGTGCTTTTTGATAGTTTCATAGATACTCTAAATTCTTGCCTGTTGTTTACTCCCTTCTCTTTCCATTTTTGCTTGCCTTTTGTCTCATTTTTGTTGGTTAACAGAATAAGAGAGTTGGAAGAGACCTTGGAGGTCTTCTAGTCCAACCCCCTGCTCAAGCAGGAAACACTATATCATTTCAGACAAAAGGTTGTCCAATCTCTTCTTAAAAACCTCCGGTGATGGAGCACTCACAAGTTCTGGAAGCAACTTGTTCAACTGATTAATTGTTCTTACTGTCAGGAAATTTCTCCTTAGTTCTAGATTGGTTCTCTCCTTGATTAGTTTCCATCCATTGTTTCTTGTCCTGCCTTCAAGTGTTTGTTGATGTGTAATAAACAAGCAAACATTGAGCTATATTTTTTTTGCTAGTTGAACCAAGTGCTGGATATGCTTGCTCTGATCCAGATATAGGGATTGATTGGGAATGTTCAGCACCAAATGAAATGGAAATCACCCATAGTAATTTTCCAATAGCCAAAAATGTGCTAGAGTTACAATTTCATTTTTAAAAGTTACTCTCTCCAGATTTCCTGTGGTGAGACTGTAAGTAATTCTTAAACTGTTTTGTAAACAACAGGGAGCACATTAAAAAAA
Source organism: Thermophis baileyi (assembly GCA_003457575.1). NCBI lineage: Eukaryota > Metazoa > Chordata > Lepidosauria > Squamata > Dipsadidae > Thermophis > Thermophis baileyi. The sequence goes on from QLTV01003646.1 coordinate 1,635,033, forward strand.
GCCAACTACGGTGCAGTTTACCTGAGTATTTATTATATATTGAACATTGTGTGAAATGGGTAATGAGCTGATTTCACAGAACAGCCTAATCCGAAATATTATTGCTTGCCTGTGGTTTAATGTATTGTGTGAATTTAGCCAGTCTGGTTGTTTTATAGAGCTTCCAAGCATTTGTGACTTATTCAATAAACCATAGTTAAAATAATTCTAGTCCAAAATCCATTGGAGTTGAACGATAATAAATTTGAATAAATAAATAAATAGTTTGTGAGAACCTACTGAACACAGCCTACCCTAATCATGTTAGCTGAACTGAAAATGTAATCTAATATATCTGGCTATGGAAAGTTAGCCTAATTCTAAGCACAGTAATTTACTCCAGAGTCATCTGTGGTTTCTAATCATCTGGGAGTGGGATAATCAAGGATGCAGATCTCCTCCTAGATATCCTCATGACCTGCCAGCTCATGGAGAAGGAATGGTGCTGGCTGAAACAGCCCCCACAACTTGCCAACATAGCTACCAACATCACATGTAGGGGATCTATACCAGATCCATCTGTTTTGAACCATTTGCTGACCCACATGACACATGGGGGATTTGGGGGAAGGGGAAGAATATGCTCTCTCCACTGCATCACCTACAACCTGCATGATCTGACTACTACAGGTGATTAGAGGAAAGCAGCCAATAGGAGTTAGATATATCCAGGGGTGAAATCCAGCAGGTTCTGACAGGTTCTGGAGAACCAGTAGTGGAAATTTTGAATAGTTCAGAGAACCGGTAGCGGAAATTTTGAGTAGTTCGGAGAACCGGCAAATACCACCTCTGGCTGGCCCCAGAGTGGGGTAGGAATGGAGATTTTGCAATATCCTTCCCCCAGGAGTGGGGAGGGAATGGAGATTTTGCAGTATCCTTCCCCTGCCACGCCCACCAAGCCACGCCCACCAAACCACACCACGCCCACCAAGCCACACCCACAGAACCGGTAGTAAAAAAAATTGGATTACATCCTACCTTCCATCACATCAGCTCAACTGCTGCCAAAGCAGCATGATTTAAGCAAGGAGCAAGGTTTATGTCAGGAGAAGATGGAAAGCAGCACTTCAATTTCAGAAGAACCCAAAGTCAGATGACCTTGCCTTTGGGCCGTGGAAGAATAAAGGCTGCTTCATGAAGAGGTGTCCTTCAAGAATGGTTGCCAAGCATCCTCAAGCTAGGTTCGGAGTACAGTGAGATGTTTCTTGTCTTAGGAATCTTTTTGGAAGGAAAGGCAGCAGGATCAAAGCAGGGAGAGGG
>QLTV01003646.1:1638529-1688433 GCA_003457575.1 Thermophis baileyi
AGGGCAATAAGCAATGGGTGGAAACTAATCAAGGAGAGAAGAAACCTAGAACTAATAATAAAATTCCTTACAGTTAGAACAATTAATCAATGGAACAACTTGCCTCCAGAAGTTGTAAATGCTCCAACACTGGAAGTTTTTAAGAAGAGATTGGATAACCATTTGTCTGAGATGGTATAGGGCTTCCTGCCTAAGCAGGGGGTTGGACTAGAAGACCTCCAAGGTCCCTTCCAACTCTTCTTTTCTCTTCTCTTCTCTTCTCTCTTCTCCTCTCTTCTCCTCTCCTCTCCTCTCCTCTCCTCTCCTTAATCAGCTGTTCCACTGATTAATTGTTCTAACTGTCAGGAAATTTCTCCTTAGTTCTAAGTTGCTTCTCTCCTTGATTAGTTTCCACCCATTGTTTCTTGTCCTACCCTCAGGTGCTTTGGAGAATACTGAAAATTGTAATTCATTCCTGGATCTTGAAACCTTTTCTTTTCCTTTGGTCAAGTCATTTCCATTCCCCTAAACTCCGCTAAAGATGTTACCTAGTCTAGTAACAAAACGTTCGGAAACCAACCCACAAGCTCGGAGAACAAACCTTCACCCTCATCATTTTCATCTCTCTATTCATGGTTGCAGACAATGTTTCGTTTGATTTCTCATTTGTTCAGAATACTGGTTCTTCCATTACCACTATTTATTGGAGTACAATATGTAACTATAATCATTCATGGATTCCTGCTTTCATGCTTTCATAACAACCTAATACCCAATCACTCTTTCTGACGTACATACATTTCATTCATACCTATACCATCACTACTGTCATTTATTACAGTTACTCTCAACTTATGTTGTTTAACAATAGGTCAAAGTTTAAAAACAGGTCAAAGTTACAATGAGCTTGGAAAAGGTGATTTATGACCTGTACTCACACTTATGACCATTGCACCATGCATGTGGTCATGTGATTGCAATTTGGTTGCTTGGCCACCGGCTTGTGTTTACAACCAGTTGCAGTGTCCTGTGGTCATGTGATTATGATTTGCAACCGTTTTTGCAGATTTCCAGCAAAAAACATCCATTTGAGAAGGTGGATTCACTTAACTACCATGTGATTCATTTAATGACCATGGTGATTCACTTAAGGACCACCATAAACATTGTTATAAAATGAGGGCCAAGTCAACATATGACTTCAATGACTTACAACAGACATTCTGGTTCCAATTGTGAGGAGTTACCTGTATTGTATTATTATATCCCACCTCATATTTTGTACAACTCCAGGCAGTATACAAAATGCTGATCTATTTTTCCTACAACAACCATCTTGTGAGGTGGGTTGGGCTGAAAGAGAAAGAGAGATTGCCCCAAGGTCACTCTCATGCTTTCATGCTTTCATGCTTAAGAAAGGACTACAACAACTCAGCCTCCATGTTTCTAGTCTGGCACCAAACTGATTTTCTCTTCCCTGTTCCATGATGTCATACCACTTTAATTATTATTTTATTCTTCCCTTTAATTTTATGAATTTACAATGTACCTATTTTGCTTTAGTTCATTCCATTTATTCATACTGATAATTCTTACACCATGTGTCACAATTCTCCCTAGATGATGGCTGTCATCAGTGGGAACCATTAGGCTTTGGTTAACTGAGGTTTTCACATAATGTTTTTCAGTAATATAGGAATCTGCAAATTAGGTTACTAGTCTTAGTCATACTCATGCCAGATATAGCATTCCCTGATTATAATAAGAACAGCATCAATCAGTTTTTATCACATTTTGACGCGTGTGAAACAAGTTGAAGTAAAACCCAGTTTTACTCCAAGGATATTTCACTAGAAATACAAGCGCCAGAGAATTTATGGTTTCGAATTGTGGTGCTGGAGAAGGTCTTGAAAGTCCCTTGGCCTAAAAGAAGATCAAATTAGTCAATCCTAAAGGAAATCAACCCTGACTGTTCTTTGGAAGGACAGATACTGAAGTTGAAGCTCAAATATTTTGGCCACCTGAGAAGAAGGAAGACTCGTTGGAAAGGACCCTGATGTTGGGAAAGATGGAAGGCAGAAGGAGAAGGGGATGGCAGAGGATGAGATGGTTAGATACTGTCGTTGACGCAATGAACATGAATTTGGGCAAACTCTGGGAGACACTGGAGGATGGGGGAGCCTGACGTGCTACGGTCCATAGGGTCACAAAGAATCAGACACGATTTGAACAACAACAAAAGGATCTTTAGTCTATAAATCATCCTGTGAACCAACATACAGTTGACCACATCCCATCAGCCTGAGGCATGTGCAGGACACTGACACACACACAGGAAACTCAGGACAATTCTAAATATAAAAAAATGGAAATCCATTTAGAACCAAACCTGATTATTTTTCAGAGTTAACGACAACTCTTGGTCAAAATTGAACAGTCGTCAACTACCAGTAGAAATGAATGATTTTCATTTAGACTTCCTTAAATCTGATTAACTGCATCCTAACTATTATTTTGAGTATCTGCTAAGAGTATATGATGAAAATCTAATAAACCAACATCCAACACTTGGCTTTCGGAGTTTTGAAAATTGATGTCAGGAGAATCTGGAAGTGTCCCCTATTCAAATAAAACCAGAACAAAGAAATATGAGCATATTTGTGTACAACCCCTAAGATAACAACCATTTGTCTTCTTCTTAAAAAGACCATAAGCAGGTTTTAGGAAGATCCAGAAGCAAAAACTGGGACCAGAAGATGAAATTGCTTCACAGATGAATAGCTTATCCATGACAGAAAGAGCTCATCATCTTTTAATAATCCTCACTTCTACGCAGAGAATAGTCAAACCACATTAATCAAACCTCGGAATACATGCCCAATAAGTGATGGTAGCAGACTTCAAGAATACTGTATAGCATTATTGAATCTACATCAATTAATTCAGAAGAGCAAAATTATGTCCGAGTTATGCGGTTTGTGATAGCATGAAAGATTTCACAGCCAAGGGCTGTTCTAAACCATAATATGCTTTGATTAGCTTTGGCTTAGTATGTAAACTCTGGCATTGAAGGGTTTGTAAATTGTATTTAATGGCTTAGGGCGTTGTGGGAATAAAGCCTTATAATGACAGCCATGGTTACAAGCTTCCTCCAGGATTACATTGGGTGCTGTGATCAGGGTTCATACATTTAAGACGTTCACAAAGCCCACGCGGCTAAAAATGTGGTTTTTCAAATGTGCAAACCAGCCAGCGTGCTTTATTCAGTAAGCGTGTTTAAGCACACCACCACACAGCTGCCAAGGTCATGTTTTTTTTTTTCTCTCTCTCTCTCTCCGATTCACACGCACACCCCCTTTACCGTCTTAGCAAGCAATGGTTTGTGGCTGCGACACTGCTAACTCTAAGTCAACGCGTTGACTGGTCAAGGCGCATCTCAGTCCGCCCGGATAATGACAGGTGAGCAAGCGGGGAGGTGACCCTTTATGGAAGGGGAGGCGGATCCCTTTCCTGATTTTGCAAAGCAAAATCCGGGCATTCCCCAGAAAGGAAGGAGTGCGCGTCTGGCCCCCAGAGAAACTTTTTTTTTCCCCGTCGCAAACATCCAACCCACCACCCATTCCTGCTCCTCCCACCCACGTCCCGATTCTCAACACCACTGGGCGGCAAAGAGAAGTGGGGGGGGGGGAGAGAAATGGCAACAAAATGGAGACTTACGCTCGCTCTGTCAGCTACTGCGCGTGCGCCGTCGGTAAGACAGCCACATGACGGGGGAAACTGAAGAAGCGAATCAAATCGACGCCCTGGAGCGGCCAGCTTTATTAAATGGCGCGGGCGTAGTTTTAGCAGCCGCGCATCGGAGGAAACTCGCGGCTTTGGTGGCTGCCGACTCTCCCGCTCGTCCCTAAAATCCTGACGGTGGACGCGAAGACATACATTTAGAGATTAAACATATTAAGTCATTAGCGGGCGGAGGATAGAGTCGTCTCCCTTGCGTTCTTTTCACGGGGCGCTTTCTTTCGGGTGAATGTTCGGAAGAGCTTTCGCCTTGCACACCTGGGTGTCTCTCTCGCTCCCACCAATTTAAAAAAGATGAGCTTTTCTAAAGCTGGGCTTAGCATGATAGCAACATTCCAGGATTTAAGAGGCTGCCACAAGGAGGAGGGGGTCAACTTATTTTCCAAAGCACCAGAAAGCAAGACAAGAAACAATGAATGGAAACTAATCAAGGAGAGAAGCAACCTGGAATTAAGGAGAAACTTCCTAACAGTGAGGACAATTAACCAGTGGAACAGCTTGCCTTCAGACGTTGTGGGTGCTCACTGGAGGTTTTTAAGAAAAGACTGGACAGTCACTTGTCTGAAATGGTATAGGACTTGAGCAGGGGGCTGGATTAGAAGACTTCAAGGTCCTTTCCAGCTCTATTCTGATTGATTGAGCCGCCTCCTCTCACCTGCCAAAATGGAAATCAGGTTTCCAAATGAGCACATGATTTTTCAACTATACTTGACAATGAAAATACATAATACTTAGTTTTCCTATTAGGATATATTAGTGGGAGGGGAAAGGTAGGTGAGGGTGTTATTCATGACAACTTTGTATTTCATTTTAGGATAGGAAATAATCGCATGAAAGAATGAACAGTGATTCATTCATTAGACTTATCACTACAATCTAATAAATCTTGATGGCTAATCTAGAGCATATAATGAAAAATGTAAAGAATCCACGGAGAGACCAAAAATGTAAAACCCCAAAAAGTATAGCAACCAATGAAATAACAAAAATTAACGATGGCATAAGGTTTCAACCTAGGACAATTGTGTCAGCCCCATTCAGTAAACCAGACCAGGAAATCAACTCCAGAGAAAGGCTAAAGCTATTTTTATTGAGATTGGCTATCATAACAAAATCTCGCAAGCCTGATTGAGATTCGCTACAATAATAGAATCTTTCATATTGATATCAAGCTGTAGTTTCTTAACTCTTCCTCCACCCCTTTTCAAAGTCTTGAAGCAACAAGGCCTCTTCCCCAATCTTCTGGCACTTCCCCTGTGCTCTAAGATTTCTCAAAGATTCCAGTCAGTAGCTTTGAGATGGCACCTTCCAGTTCCGTTAATATCCTGGAATTTAATCCACCCAGTCCAGGGGATCTGAATTCCTTCGAAGTAACCAGATCTTCTCTCTCCAATTTCATACCTATTTTGATCTGCATTTCTCTTCTGCTCCCCACAGTGTCGCTCTGTCAAGTTGGACTGTTTTGCCATCTTCTTTCCCATCTTGAAAGTTGACTTTATTTATTTATTTATTTATTTAAAAAAACTTCTCCAAATTTTATGTATTTATGCAAACATTTTAAATATATGATATGACTCATATGACTCCTACTCCTACTACAACAACAAAAGCACTATCCACTGAAAGCAACTGGATTTAAATCCCTGAAAAAACATACTACGCCTCACTGATTTCAGTGAGACATGTTCATACTGTTCTACATAAAGTTAACAGGAAGAGACTCCCATTATTTGTGTAATGAAAATAAAAAAATGAATTCCATTAAGATATTTTCATTCTCATTATTCCAAAAAAAAGAAACTACACTTACTAATCTATTGTGCACACGCCTAAGGTAGTTATGATAGACATAAGACAATCATTCTATCTTATTTTTCTTCAGAGATTGCCCTTAGTATTTTATATTACTGTATTATGAGCCGCGGTGGCGCAGTGGTTAGAGTGCAGTACTGCAGGCTACTTCTGCTGATCACCGGCTGCCAGCAGTTTGGCAGATCGAATCTCACCAGGTTCAAGGTTGTTAACTCAGCCTTCCATCCTTCCGAGGTCGGTAAAATGAGGACCCAGATTGTTGGGGGCAATATGCTGACTCTGTAAACTGCTTAGAGAGGGCTGTAAAGCACTATGAAGTGATATATAAGTCTAAGTGCTATTATTAAAATACTGATTTATACTTCTGATGGGGGGGAAGCGTTACTGGTGCACACTGCCCTAATTTGCACATTGATTGGGTGGCTATGTAATTGATTTAATAAATAAAAACATCAGAAATGACAATAGGGGTAGAGTGTTTTGCCCTTTAATTTTTCTGTGCTTTTATTACAACCAGATAATCTCACAGCTTCTACCTATATTCCATTATTTCCTGCTGAGATTGCAAATACATATTACCTCGCCTAAGTGCCTTTTTGAAGAGAAAGATGAAGCCTTGTTTCAGGAGGCCAGGCCAAAATTACTTTCTAGAATAAGCATTCACAGGAAAAATATATTTTACGTGCCATATTTTTTTCCTAGTCCTGTTGCTGTTCCTAAATGTAATGAAGGAAATCCTTTTTCCTAAATTAGCACCATGTAAATGTAGTTATTTTTTTCCAACTTCTACAAACAGTCTTTTTAACCTTCTCTTGGAATGAGTAATTGCATACATCAATTCTGTGATGTTACAGTTTGAACATGTAACAGAACAATAAAGGCAAAAAATAAGTTTTATTTTTAAATTTAAGCATACTTAAAAACAAATGAGACTCATCTTGGTGTAAAAGTTTACTGTTTAATGACTGTTCAAAGTTATGATGGACTCCCAAAAAGTTACAACTGCCACACACAGTCCATAGGTGTCCATGGTCACATGATCTTATTTTGGGTGCTTGTCCACCAGCTCACATTTATGACCAGTTGCAGTACCCTATGTCACATGACCATGATTGGGTGACCTGGTGATTTTGCTGATTTCTGTCAAAAAACATGCTTTCGGGACAATGGATTTGCTTAAAGACCATGTGGTTTCTTAGTTACCATGTGATTCTCTTAATGACTGCAGTGGCTCACTTTAAAACCATCACAAAATGATTTTAAAATCAAATGAGGACACATCTGCTTAATGACTCCAATGACTTATGATGGAAATTTCAGACTCAACTGTAGTAGTTAAGTGAGGACTACCTATAGCAGGGGTGTCAAACTCTATTTCATTGAGGGCCGCATCAGGGTTGTGTTTGACCTTGGGGGGCTGGGGTGGGTATGGCCAGGGTGGGCATGGCCAGCTCGACATCACTTGTGTCAGGGGCGCCGGTGGTGGCCCGAGCGCTCTGCCAGTGAAAATAGGCTCCTGAGCTCCGTTTCGGCTGCGACGGCCTCCTGCAACCCTCTGCCAGCGAAAATGGAGCTTGGGAGTGCCGCCCACAGCCCTCACAAGCTCTGTTTTCAGCTGCAATGGCCTCCTGCAACCCTCTGCCAGTGAAAACCGAGCTCTTCACTGTTTCCAGGGTGGCCCCACGGGCCAGATCTAAGCACCCCGCGGGCCAGCTCCAGCTCCCGGGCCTTGAGTTTGACACCCCTGACCTATAGTGATTAAGGCATCAGGCTACAGATTGGGAGACCATGAGTTCTAGTCCTACCTGAGGTACAAAGCCAGCTAGGTGACCTTGGGCCAGTCACTTTCTGTCAGCCCTAGGATGGAGACAATAGCAAAGCTGTTCGGAAAAACCTTGCCAAGAAAACTGCAGGGACTTGTCAAAGCAGTCTCTGAGAATCAGGTGCAATTGAACAGAAGAAAAAAAATATACAAGAAACAGGAAAAGGCAAGAAGCAATGTAATATGGATTGCCTCAAGACATTCTACTAAGTCAAGATTTTTCTTGACTTTTCATTGATTTTTTTCATTAAGGGTAACTTCACACATTACACTAAATCAAAACTGAAACACATTCTCTCTAAGCACAATGTGTGAACCCAATGTTAAAGCTCACATTTCTTAAAAAAAAAAAAAACAAATATGGTATGTAAAGGAGCCCAACTGTGTTCCTAAAATGAATGATTCACTGTACATCAAGAAGTAGAAGTTAACTAAGAGGAAAACAGGGATTTCTTCAAAGGGCATTACAAACCTTCAGAATAGCTCTTGAAAAGCATACAAAACAATTTGCTGGGCATGACATTGAGGCTGCAAGCTGAGGGCTAAATGGTTTCCTGCAAAGCTATAAAGCTGACAATCATGTATACAGTTGGTCTAGAAAGCAAATTGAAGCTGAAGTAAGATTGTAAACACAGACACTGTTTCAGTTAGCAACTGCTTCACTTCATGACCAAAATGCCAATCCCAATTGTGGTCACTAAACAAGGACTACCTATATTTTTTACAAAGCAAGGCTTTGTTTCCATTTTCAGTTGATTTTATAAATCCCCTTATTTCAGAAAGTGAGAAAGTATTTCTTCAACAACAACATTTTTGTTTGAAGTTTTGTTTGGACAAATAATAATACAATTTTGATTGGAGAAAAAAGGACTGAGCGCTTCAGCAGATTTTGAAAAACTGAATTAGAAAAGTTCTGGAATCAAATAAGTCAAGAATAATAATCTCTTTGCAAAATTTAAAATAAGTTCTGTACCAGGTGAGGGAAGTGAAAAAATGATCTGGAACAATAAATAACTTTTGGAAATTTTACTATCTAAAGAAAAAGGCTCTTGAGTTCATTCCTCTACAACTTCATAAATACAAACATAAATATACACCAACTCCAACTGTACTTAACATTGCTTTGTGGCTTTCAACAAATTGTGCCCAGAAATTCGAGAACTGTTCTGCTTTCTCTCGTATTCCAACCTTTCCCTTTGATCTTCCTCCTTTCTCCAGTTATCCTGCCTCTGATATTTTCCTTAACTAAAAAGATTTGACTGACTTGGGTATCTGTGTCAGTGGGGGTTGGGGGAATAGTGGCTTGAATTTTTGAGATCCTGCTTTGGGCATTCTCAGAACAAGGCTGCCACTGTGATGGCTTGTGCATTAACAACATGGCTGCTATGTGCTTGTCATAAACAGCCGTTGATCAGAAAGCAAAGAAGTGACACTGCTTCTTGATATCTGTCAGACCCAGCCCAAGAATGACCTAGAACAATACCACCGAAGCTCAGTTCTTTATTTGCTTACACCCAATAGACAGAATCTTGCCAGACTACATCTTTAATACTCTCAACCTAATGGATAAACCATGGGAGATCCTAGGAAATGACTATGCTAACTCTCTTCCACTTTTTCCTATCTATCTCTGGGCCTCTTATCTGCCCCCCCTCTTTGGAATGTGCTCCCTCACTTCTGGGAAACTGCCACTTCACTGTAACCTTTTCACACGTTCCTTCTAACTGCCCCTTCCCAGAGAATCCTTTTCTTCCCCAGGCAAATGGGCACATATCCAAAAAAGCCCTATCACACACATACCCAATCATTTTTATTCTCTAAGAATACGTATGGGGCAGAGGTGGGTTCCTCCCAGTTCAGACTGGTTCTATAGAACTGGTAGTAACTTGGCGGCCTGGGTCGCTAGAACCGGCAGCGACCCAGGCCTGCCACGCCCCCGAACCAGTTCTTTCGGCGGCGCCGTAGGCACCACCATCTTGTTTTTTGCTTCTGCGTATGTGCAGAAGCTTTTTTAAAGCATTGTGCATGTGCAAAGCGTGTGCAAAGTGCGTGCGCACCCGCACGGCACGGCACTGAGCGAACCGGCAGCGAAGAAAAGAAGAACCCACCCCTGGTATGGGGCCAATGTAAGCTCCAGATAAATTCTTGAAAAGAAAGGTGACACTATAGGCTGGCATTTTTCCTTTCAGCATGTCAGTTTTCCACTGTTTCCCTTAATTAAAAGAATCTTAGAAAGGAAGAAATTAAAAGTCAGATATGCTAGGGAGCTTGGTGAGCTCAAAGGGAGGTGTTTGTGGGCATAATAGTGCTCATAGATTTCAGTCACCTCCTCACTGCAAGACCAAGAAAGAGAGAGAAAGCGAAAGAGAAGGGCAGTTGAGGACACAGAAAGTCACAGAAAGTGGACTTCCGAGGAAGAAATGAAAGCAGAGCCAATGACCACAGTGGAATGAAGAGTCCACAAGTAGTTTGGTTCTTCATAATTCTTCTTCGGACAATGAGAGGACTTGAGATCTCCCACAAGTGCTCCCGACACTATTTCTTTTATTTTTCTTACTATATTTTTTAATTTTTTCTTTTCTATTTATTTTTTCTTTGTTGCTTTCTTTGTTCTTCTTTTTTTTCAGTTTGTATTTGCTTTTTAATCTTTTTAATTCTAATGTTTGATAAAATTACTATGTAAAAAAAAGGGCACAGAAAGCAAAGTAGAGCTGAAGGGGAGGTGTTATTATCTCCTACCAGGAGATCTGAGGTAGCAGATCGATTCCCTTATAAGTTTGTATATTTTGCTTGCTTCTATTTGCTTGATTATTTCTAAATAAAACATTAGCCAAGCAATCTCCAGAAACTACAAGAAAGGTTTTTGTACAATTTACCCATGAAATTAATAATTTTTCAGATGTACACTGAGGATTATGCACAGAATGCTTTTTCAAGACCACACAAAGGATATTTCAAAACTGTCCACTGATTTTATTATTATATCTTTTAGAAGGAAAACTGGCAAGAAATCCCAGTTCTGTCAGTACTAAAATACATTTGGATCAGGGGTGGGTTCTAACTTACCTCGCTGCCGGTTCGCTTCCTCCCGTGCCGCGTGGGTGTGCTTTGTGGGCGCGCGCATGCGCAGTGCTGAAAAATCCAAAAAAATCCCCCCCCCCAAAAAAGCCAAAAACAAGATGGCGATGAATGCACAGTGCCGGAAACTTGGCTTCTGCGCATGCGCAGAAGAAAAAAAATTCCAAAAAAAATCCAAAAAAAAAAGATGGTGGCGTCCACGGACCAGCACCGACCGAACTGGCTCCGTGACGTCACCAGCGGGTTGCTAACAGTTTGGGCAAACAGGTCCGAACCAGGAGGAACCCACCTCTGATTTGGATCAAAGCTTTTGGTTACTGCTAAATGAAAGGAGCAGTGTAGAGAAGCAGAGATATGTGCTTTTCTATAGATGGCGATCTACATATGAATCTACATATACTGTAGATTTAGCTTTTATCCCATGCTTAATGAATGTATACAAGCATACTTTGAAGTGAATGTATACAAGCATACTTTGAGAATGCCTTAATTTTAACAAAATTCAAATGTACACAATCTCATATGCATTTAATAGTAAATAATAATAATCTGCACATATTTTACGTGGATGTTTTACGTGCATACCTTATGACATCCTAGGTTCCTGGGAAAAACTCAATACATATGAAGGCCAACACCAGCTAAAAAACTGGCAGCTGTGACTTCACATTCTTGTGAACAAATAACAATAATATTATTCGAACTAATGCAATTAAGAACAGAATTGAAAAATCACCAAATAATTCAAAGAGCAGATTGTGCAAAGGAGCAGAAAAAAATAGATCATATATTCAGCTCATGCAGGAAAATTGCACAAACTGATTATAAACAACATAACACAGTCACCAAAATTATTCATTGGAACATCTGTAAAAATTATCATATACTAATAATGAAAAATTTGTGGGAACATATAGTTGGGAAAAAGTATATGAAAATGAGCAGGTTAAAAAAATTGTGAGATTTCCAAATACAGACTGATGGAAGTCTTGACTCATAACACATTAGATATAATTGTGGTTGAAAAGAAGAAAGTGTGGATAATTGATGTGGCAATACCAGGAGGTAGTAGAATGGAAGACAATTGGAGATTATAAAGTATGAAGATCTGAAAATCAGAATTGAAAGATTATGGGATAAACTGTCCATGGTGGTCCCAATGATTATTGGAACACTAGGTGTCATACTAAAAAATCTTGGACAGCACTTAAAAAAAATCTGTGCATTGATAAAATTTCCATCTGTCAATTGCAAAAGGCCATGTTGTTTACATTCTCACATATCCTATGCTGATACAATATCCTAGGTTCTTCAAAAAATTTGATGCATATGAAGGCCAACACCAGCTAAATAACTGGCAGCTGTGATTTCACATTGTTGTGAAGAAATAATAAAAATACAGCATAAGATCAATTTAAAATTAGACCACTATAGCAACATTTACATTGCAAAAAAATATATATATTAACAGATTACTCTAAATCAGCGGTTCTCAACCTGTGGGTTGTGACCCCTTTGGGGGTCTAACGACCCTTTCACAGGGGTCGCCTAAGCGCGCGCTAGCCCGCCATCTTGGTGCCACGCCCCCTTTGTCACCTCATCGCGTGTGGGGAGGGGGCGGGGAGGGGGTTGCGGCGGCGGGGCAGGGGTCGCGGCATTAGGAAGGTTGAGAACCACTGCTCTAAATGATTAGAGCGACTTACATACATCAAACTGCAAATGGCATCCACCAGAAAATTGGTAGATTAAATAACATCAAGTTGGTGTCAACTCCTAGCAACCATAATAGATTGATTTTCTCCATGACAATCTGTCCCCTAATTTAGATCAGGCATGCATGTCCAACTTGCAGCCTGCGGGTCATATGTGGCCCAGAATAGCTAGTAATGAGGCCCCACAAGACTGTAAATTTTTAACATTATATAATTATATACATTAACTACTTTATATATTTTATGTCAAATCAAATCAAATGATACCCATGCTTTAGTTCTTCTACCAGTGCATCCATCACTAAGGTAATTGAGTCCATCCATCTTGCTGCTGGTCATCATTTTCTTCTCTTTCTTTTACTTTTGCAAGAATTAAAGACTTTTCCAGAGACGCATTGCAGAATGTGCCTGAAATAGGATAATTTCAGCCTGACCATGTATGCCTTAAGTGAAAACTCTGGTTTGATTTGTTGATGCTCCACTTATTTTCCAACATATTCTTGGTATTCTCAGGATTCTTCTTCAATACCAAAGTACAAAGTTTCCATGGTTATGAAATCTGATCTTGGATTCTGGTTGTTGTTTTTTTAATTGTTTCACAAAGGTGATTTCATTGTTTGAGCCAGCATGGAGTAATGGTTAAGATGTTGGATTATGATCACTGAGACCCAAATTCAAGTCCAACTTAAGCCATGAAAGTTCACTGGGTGATTTTGGCCAGTCACTGTCAACTTAACCTAATGCATAAGGGAGTTGTTATAAGGAACAACTGGAAATGGGAGTACCATATTTTCTGCCCAGGTCTACTAGAGGAGGGGTGTCAAACTCGATTTCATTGAGGGCCACATCAGGGTTGTGTTTTACCTCAGGGGGCTGGGGTGGGGGTGGTCAGGGTGGGCATTGCCAGATTGATTCACTCATGTTGGGGGCACCTGTGGTGGCCTGAGCGCTCTTCCAGCGAAAATGGGCTCCCGAGCTCCGTTTTCAGCTGCGATGGCCTCCTGCAACCCATTGCCAGCAAAAACGGAACTTGGGAGGGCCGCGGGTGGTCCTCCCGAGCTCCATTTTCACTGGCAGAGGCACTGCGGGCGGTCCTTCGCTATTTCCAGGGCGGCCCCGTGGGGCAGATCTAAGCACCCGGGCCTTAAGTTTGACACCCCTGTACTAGAGTAAACATAGGGTATAAATCTAAGAAAGAACAATTTCATGAAAACAAAGGAACAGTTGTATAGATGTACTTTAAAGGGGAATGTTACCAGCTCAACAAGATGAGAAGAGGTTGTACAATTGGTTTTGAATGTAATGAAAGGGCAACAAATACTTATGCATACATTGATATTTGTGGTTATATTTTACTTATGCTGTGCCAAACATTTCTTTCTTTTCACTTAGGTATTCTCATTCAATTTGACTAAATCTTTTTTTTTTCCCTGCAAAAATTCAGAAAATTTTCATTACATTATACTAGGAAAGATGTAATGTAGTGATTTTCCTTATCAGGAAGAGTCCTATCTTCCATTGTCATATTCTCACAAATCACTCCACAGCCTTTACCTGTAGGAATTCAGTCCAAAGTAAAGGGTGGTGCCCCTTATGATTTGTCACTTGTTGTTTGTATCTTATAATTAATGATTGTAACTATGATTTATAATCTGTGACTTATCACTTTGTGGTTGTATGTGTGTATACACCGGAGACAATTCCTTGTGTGTCCAATCACACTTGGCCAATAAAAAATTATATTCTATAAATAATCAGTTCATTAATATTGCCATGTGTCCACATTCTATCCAACTATTTTGGGGGAAATAGCCTTTATTATTAGTTGTCCAGAGTTGCCCTAATGGAAAGATGGGCGGCATATAAATTTAATAAATAAATAAAATATTATTTTTATAGAGTTTAGCATAGCATAGCAATAGCATTTAGTCTTATATACCGCTCCATAGTGTTTTGCAGCGTTCTCTGGGTGGTTTACAACGTAAGCATTATTTGCATATTGCCTCCAAATGTCTGGGTCCACATTTTACCCCCTCGGAAGGATGGCAGGCTGAGTAAAACCTTGAGCCCCGTCAGGATCGAACTCCAGGCTGTGGGCAGAGTTTGCCTGCAATACTGCATTCTAACCACTGCACTACGAGTTGTTTACAGTTGTTGTTTGGCTCACCTTTCAATTCAGTATAGTAGGGCAAGTTGGAAATATTGCCCTACTAGTTCATCTAGCCTCAAACCAGAAATCTTTGAAGTATAAGCTAGGATGGACAAATCTGCCAGTAAGAATAGATCACTTGCCTTACATTGGACACCTGCTTTTGGCTCCCTGGTGAATTTCAGAGGGCAGCCAAGACTTTAATCTGTTTTAACCTCCTGCTATGGTGATGCGCTTTAAGCTGACCCACTTGTTTTCATGTCTCTCTGCTGCTGCTGTTTTAATTATTTAACTCATCTATCATGTTTGTTTTAATTGAGTTCTTGCATTTTTAACATGGACAAGTGTGTGTGTGTGTGTGTGTGTGTGTGCGCGCGCGCGCACGCATAAAACCTGGTCTAGACGTATTGAGAAAGAGGAGCTAGGTAGACAGACAAATGAGTGCATGCTCATGGCAAACCTGTCCAAACAATAGAGGCTAAGCCGGCATGCTGTGCCAGGCACTCTGTCTTTCTTGCTGTATATAATTTTCTCACCTCATACTGTCAAACAGGTAGTACATTTTTGTGCCAGGGCCAAATGTTTCTAAGATAACAGGTGACCCTCCCAAGGCGATGGCACTGAACCTCCCTTAGTGGCCCAATGTTCCAGCTGACTATGTCCTTTGTTCAGAGGTCTTATATGCCATCAGAACAGATCTCAGAATCCATAGTTTGAGGACAGAATTTTAAATGTTCTCGCTGCATTTAAGGACTAACCTAGGCTCATTCATTCATTCATCCATCCATCCATCCATCCATCTATCTATCATCTGTCTGTCTGTCTGTCTGTCTGTCTGTCTGTCTGTCTGTCTGTCTGTCTGTCTAGCTAGCTAGCTAGCAAATTTATATAGCCGCCCATCTCTACAAAGTTAAAAAAACACAGAGCAATTCAACAAATAACAAAAAAAAAAAAACCACACCCATTTTTAAAAACCATTAAAAAAGACCTGTGGTTTCCCCTAGCAATTCAGCCACTTTGCAGCCTCCATGGCCATGTTATTGGTTCCTCGAGTCAGATGGCAAAGCCATGTTTTCAAGCCCTTCTGGAAGACCAGCAAAGTTGGGGTCAGTCTGATCTCAGGAGGGATGATGTTCTCTAAAGGGAGGGTGCCTTGGCAACATTTTCAAAAGAGTTTTGCCATTCCTTCTTCCTGGAGCTGAAAAAGAGCAACTGAGTCACAGGTGTCAAACTCGCCTCCTCACGTCGCCGTCACGTGATATTTCGTGACGTTTTTCCCATTCACGGAGCTGGGATGGGCATGGACTGCTCGTGATGCATCCAGCCCACAGGCCGCCAGTTTAACACCCTTGAACTGAGTCAACTGAAGTGAAATAGTTTCATTATTTCCCGCCATTTCCTGTTTCGTATATTTTTCTTTCTTTTGTTAAGTTGTGTCTGATTCTTGAGACTGCCAGCACAACTCCCTGAAGTTCTCTTGGCAAGGGTTTTCAGATGTGGTTTGCCATTGCCTCCTTCCTAGGGCTGAGAGGGAGGGACTGGCCGAAAGACACCCAGCTGGTTTTTTGCTTAAGGAAAGATTAATACTCATGGTCTCCAGGTTTCTAGCTGATGCCTTCAGCAGCACACCAGACCAACCCTCAGATTCATAGCTTACTTCTCTTTGGTAAGTTTTAGTTATCATGGAACAATTTCCTGTAATCCTTTGCTCCCTCCTTTCCAGTCTTTTTTTTTTTCATTTCAGATGATAAATTTCAAATTTCAGATGATAAATAGTTCAAAAATCATGGCAAGCTAAAGAGTAGCAAGTTTTATGGATGTCAACAAGAGCCGATAAGCCGTTCTAAGCTTCAGAGGCCAGTGGCTAAAGGTTCAAATATGGGATCCTAACGTACATTTTAAAAATAAGTCAGCTTACAGGACATCAGTTAAGATCAAAGAATAAATCAAACCAGAAACTTTCAATTCAGTATCAGTTTTAAAAATGATGGTTACATCTCTTTCCTTTCCTTTCAGAGAGAAGAGGAAAACAATGTGCATCTTCGTTGTTTTACAAATTTTTATCTCTAGAAAGTTACCTAATTATTGATAATTTTTGCAAAGTGGCCCTCTTGCGCTAACCAGCATGTGTGTAAAATTTTTCTTTGATGGGGTTACCCTGCGGTAAGATGGGCAGCCAATAAATTTCATAAATAAATAAATAAATAAAATGAGGTTGTAAGGCAATAATAAAGCATAGAACAGAAAACACTACACACCAGGAGTGGGTTCCTCCCGGTTCGGACTGGTAGCGGCCCACTGGTGATGTCACGATGACATCACCGAACCGGATCGGTTGGTGCTGGTCTGTGGGGGCCGCCATCTTTTTTTTTGAAGTTTTTAGAAAATTTTTTTTCCTTCTGAGCATGCGCAGAAGCCAACTTCTGGCACTGTGCATGCAGTAATTTTTTTTTTCCTTCTGAGCACGCGCAGAAGCCGACTTCCGGCACTGTGCATGCAGTCGCCATCTTTTTTTTGGCTTTGTTTTTTTTTTTTTATTATTATTATTATTTTTAGGATTTTTTGTTACTGCGCATGCACACACGCCCACGAGGCGCGCCCACGCGGCGTGGGAGGGAGCGAACCGGCAGCGAGGTAAGTTGGAACCCACCCCTGCTACACACCATGGGAAAAGATGCAGACAAGGATAAGTCACACTTAAAAAGCAATTTCCATAAGTCCATAATCAAGACAAAAGGAACTGAGACAATAGAAAACCGCTGCTGAGCTGGAATAGTCTACTCTTTTAATTCATCAGAGAAATTTAAAAAAAAAACACCCATGATATTAAAACAGTTATTTTTGCACCTGTAGTGATTGTTTCGTAGCATTATGTTTTCAAATAAGATACAAATCTCTTGGAGATGAATTATAACAATTACCACCCATCAAGGGCTTACCCTATTTGCATAGTAATGAGTCATTCCCTTCCTGGTTCTTACAACAGAAAATAATCCAGGCAGAAATGTTCACACTGCCCACGTCTCTTACTTTTAGCACTTTTTTTTTTTTTTTGCCATTGGTAATTGATTCTTACCAAGTGACAGGATTGAATGTTTGCAAGTCAAGCCAAGGATTTCTGCAGAAGCTATAGTTGTTTCTAAAATCGGGTGTATGACATCTCCTCTGATTGGAAAACTTAAAACATCTTCATTATTGTTGCTGCTTATGTTGCTATTTATTGTATTTCATGCTATCTAATAATTAACATTCATTACATTTAATTAGATAGATGGCAGGCAGGTGCATCCTGAAGGTTTGCTACCAGCCTACAAACTTAGCTTTTTTTTTTAAATGAAAATCTTCTAGATAGATATGATATATTCTTGGTCTTTCAAACATGTAAATATCATAGCCAGTTCCACGGTCTTCTCTAGAATTGGCAAAACATTCTAGATCTACACAGAGGTGGGCGTCACATACCGTAACAACCGGTTCGCCCAGCACCAGAAATGTAAGCGTGCGTGCAGATGGCGCAATGCGCGCCATCTGTGCATGTGTGCGGCATCACAAAACACGGGAATTCGCTCATACATGCTGTCTGTGCATGTGTGCAGCGTCACAAAACACGGGAATTCGCTCATGTGTGCCATCCGCACATGCGTCCAGCGTCAAACAACACAGGGATATAGGACGGGATTGTGCCCGGGCGGATGGGCAGGTCACAATTACTGGTTCGCCCAAACCGGTCCAAACCGGCAGCAGCCCACCACTGGATCTACATTTATACATTGCTTTCTAATAGAAAAAAAGACCTGTGGCTTTATCTTCTTACCAAAACTTTTAAGATACACATTTTGTTCTACTGCTGTGTTTTAGTTTGAATGCAATTTTTATTTTCTTCGAACATTGCTCTAAATTGGCAAAATGCAACGTGCAATTGGGTCTTTAAAGGAAGGTCACTATTGTCACTGCTTCATTCATAATGGTTTTCAAAATATGATGGTTTACTTTTAACTTCTCTTTTATGCTACCCCCATCATCATCATTCAAACATTACACTTTAACAAAATAAACAGGGTCTTAGAATTATTGCAGTCTAGTAGCTAGACTTAAGGAAATAAGCAGTAGCCTACTTGATTGGACCATGGCACAACATCTAGTCTTAGAATAACAGAGTTGAAGGTCATCCAATCCAACCCCCTGCTCAAGCAGGAGGTCCTATACCATTTCTGACAAGTGGCTATCCAGTCTCTTCTTGAATGCCTCCAGTGATGAAACACCCACAACTTCTGAAGGCAAACTGTTCCATTGGTTGATTGTTCTCACTGTCATAAAATTTCTCCTTATTTCTAGGTTAAATCTCTCCTTGATCAGTTTCCATCCATTGTTCTTTGTCTGGCCTTCAGATGCTTTGGAAAATAGGTTGTCCCCCTCTTCTCTGTGACATCGCCTCAAATATTGGAACACTGCTATCATGTCACCCCTGGTCCTTCTCTTCACTAGACTAGCCATGCCCAGTTCCTGTAACTGTTCTTCATATGTTTTAGCTCCCAGGCCCCTAATCATCTTTGTTGCTCTTCTCTGCACTCTTTCTAGCATCTCAACATCTTTTTTATTGTGTGGTGATCAAAACTGGATGCAGTATTCTAGGTATGGCCTTACTAAGGCTTTATAGAGCAGTACTAGTGATCTTGATTCAATCCTTCTGTTAATGCAATTTAGGATTGCATTGTCTTTTTTGGCTGCTGCGGCACACTGCTGGCTAATATTTAATTGATTGTCCACATTTGTTTGTATATTGGCCAGCCAGTTTTCCAAGGAAGTCAGCTATTCTCCCAACAGATGGCCTTCAGACAAAGTCATGCTGCCATCAAAGCTAATAAACTTCTTAATGGAATTGGAAAAGATAAATAACTTTGAATTGCCATTAAGTGTCCATATACTGTACTAAGTAGTGGTAATCTTACTGAAAGTCTTCCTCCATGCCTTAAAAGTTTGGATGAAGGCAACCTATTGAGCAAGCTTTAGTTCTTCCTACCCTGAAGAAAAGTAAATTATGAACTTGACAAGCATACATATAATTCTGTGAGGTCTGCCCAGCTTAGTAAGCAAGTCAAATGGGTGCTCATAGAATCATAAGGTTGGAAAGGACTATAGAAAGTAAAGAAGATGACCTTGATGGAGATATACAAGATCTCCGGCTAGGACAACAAGGGTGAAGAATATCCAGAAGTTCAGAAGAACATTCAGAAGTGGCTCAAACAGACTCTTCTCTAATTCACTGGAGTATAAGAAGGGGAGGAGGCACAACACCATCAGACTTGCAAGATTCGGTTATTATAGCCAATACTATACAATACTTCACAATGAAAGTACTTATCAGCCTATGTGATGACCCGGGGTGTGGCACGAAAGCAACACAACCAGAGAACAGGTCTAACTCCCCTTTATTGCTCCAACTGTGCCCCCAAAGTTCCCACATTCACTACAAGTCCTGGAGCAAAGCTCTCACACACACTTTCAGAAGCCTCTAGCTGCAAGTAGTCCAGTAAGCCAGGTTAACCAAACAGCAACCAGGGCCAGCAGTCCAATAAGCCAGGTTAATCAAACAGCAACAAGGGCCAGCAGTCCAAGCCAGGTTAGCTAAATAGTAACCAGAGCAAGAAGATCAGCAAAGCAGGCAAACTGGCAAGCCCCACAAGACAGAGTATAGCAATCTCCCGGCTTTGGCAAGTGCACACGAGTGTGATGACCCAGGGCACAGCACAGAGATAACACAAACAACTGGCAGTTCAAACTGGCCCTTTTAGTGCTCCAAATCTCCCCCAAACAAACCTCAAACAGCTTCTGGTCGCAATTAGTCCAGCCCAGCGCTATCTGCACCAAGGCTGCATGGCAATAAATCCCAAATTTATCTAGAAAAACAAGAACAAAGCAAGGAGTTTGCTAAGTCCTCGCTTAACGACCACGCCGGCTGCTGCTCGCTCCCGATTGGCTAAAGCACAAGCAGCAGCCAGCGGGAAAAGCAAGCTTCGGGATTGGCTAAGCGCTTGACAGCCCGGCTATAAAAGGAGCTGTCAAAGCTGCTTCGCTCTGCTGTTCAACTAAAGGTGCTGAATAAAAGTTCCTGTGTTTCTAACAAGCCTGGCGTCTGCCTGAGTTCCTGACAGCCGCCCCCGCAACACTTCACTGGCGACGAAGGTGGGATCTGCAGCCTGAGGGAACGAGCGGAGCCAGCAAACGAGCGAAGCCATCCTTCCCTGACCGAGCTGGTCACTAGAGGCTGGTCACTAGAGCTCACAGTCACTCTGGGCGACGAGAGGTCGCTGACACTGAAGTTCGTCGTCCTTTTAAGGATGACAGCTCTACCAGCCTTCGCTCCGTTCGAGCCGACGACAGAAACATGGGACGACTACTTAACGCGTTTCGAATGCGTTCTGAGGGCTAATGATTTTGCGGAGCTGTCAGGACCCCGTAAGCTGGGATACTTCCTCAGCTCCTGCGGCCATGACATGTTCATCATGGCCAGAGCCCTAACCGCACTGCAGCCCGTGTACCTGGTTCCCTGGGACACGTTGATGGAAAAACTAAGGAACCACTACGCTCCGGCACCCTCCCGAGTCGCCCGACGGCATGCCTTCAGGCAGCGGTTCCAGAAAGAAGGCGAGACGATAAATGACTACGTCGCCGCCCTCAGAACAGCCGCAGTAAACTGCGAGTTTTCAGACCTGGACGATCTCCTACTAGATCAATTGATCTGTGGAGTCCAGGATCTGAGACTCCAGCGCAGGCTGCTGGCTAGGAAAGAGCTGACTCTCGCAGCCGCTGTAGAAGAAGCCACAGCCTCAGAGCTGTCCAAAAAATCAGCGTCAGAAATGCAGCGTTTCCACCCTTTGACAGCTCAACCAAAACACCAGACCATACATTATGAGGAGGCTGAGAGTGACATCCCTTCAGACGAGGAGCCAGATGTCAACCACCTGCAAGCCTCACAAAAAAAATTCCCGTCAGGGGACAACCAACTCCAATCTGCTTGCCTAGGTTGTGGTGGCAACCACAACCGAATGGACTGCAGATTCAAGAATGCAATTTGCCGCAGGTGTGGAAAGAAGGGCCATTTATCCAGGGTCTGCAGAGCTTCCCTGCCAGTCAAGATCCAGCAACCTGCTCAAAGACCAAGAGCTCAAACTCAAAGATCGAGAGCTACCCCAACCAATCAACAGAGATCACCCAGACAGCCACCTCCAGCAAGAGATGACTGCTATTCCATCTACTTCCATGCCTACCTCCTTAGCTGTCAGCCATGCTTCTCTGCCAAACTCTCCTCACAAACTGTTCCTGACTGTCCAAATTGAGGGCAACTCATGCCCTATGGAAGTGGACACAGGGTCATCTAAGTCACTAATTTCCTTGTCCACCATCAAACAATTGCTTCCAAAATTTAACAAAGGACAGCTTCAGCCTTGTCCCCTGTCCCTGCGGGACTATCAAGGGAAATTAATCCCTACTGTGGGGTGTGGGTTGTTTAATGTTTCCCATGCAGGTTTTCGCGGATGGCTACCCCTGTTAATCGTCGACGGTCGCCTTCCATCTCTCCTAGGCCTTGACTGGTTCTCTGCCCTCGGCCTGTCTGTAACCGGCATCCATGCCACCTCAGACTCCGCCATGGACAGTCTCACCTCAGAATTTGCAGATGTTTTCAACCCTACATTGGGTAAATATATGGGGAACCCCATTTCCTTGAACCTTGACCCACAGGTAGCCCCCGTCCGGCTTAAACCTAGGCGTGTTCCCTTGGCACTTAAGCCCAAGGTCGACATTGAGCTCGACAAGCTCATTGCGCAAGGGGTATTACAACCAATTGACCATTCCAAATGGGAGACCCCTATCGTCATCCCACTCAAACCAGACGGGTCAGTGCGGATTTGCGCAGATTATAAGGCAACCCTCAACAGGGCTCTGCAAGCCAACCCATATCCCGTCCCTGTGGTGCAGCACCTCCTGCACTCCTTAGGCCAGGGGTCCATCTTCGCCAAACTGGATCTCGCTCAGGCATATCAACAGCTCCCGGTGGATGAGGCCACTGCACTGGCCCAGACGATTGTCACCCACCGGGGTGCTTTCAAATGCACGCGCCTCCAGTTTTGGCATCCACCCCACACCTTCCAAAATAGAGGCAATCACATCTGCCCCCACCCCCACTTCTAAGGCTCAGCTCCAAGCCTTCTTGGGGCTGCTGAATTTCTACTCAGTGTTCCTTCCCCATAAGGCTTCGGTGGCTGAGCCCTTACATCGTTTGCTAGATGCCAAAGCTCACTGGCACTGGGGTCCCACTGAATCCAGAGCCTTCAGAGCTGTAAAATCCTTGCTAATGTCTAAGGCTGTCCTTGTCCAGTATAGTGACAGCCTCCCCCTCCTACTGGCCTGCGACGCCTCCCCTTATGGGGTTGGCGCCGTGCTAAGCCATGTCCTGCCCAATGGCTCTGAGGCCCCAATTGCCTTTTACTCTCACACCCTGTCCATGGCTGAGCGTAATTACAGCCAGCTGGACAGGGAGGCGCTGGCCTGTGTTGCCGGGATAAAAAAATTCCACGATTACTTGTACGTCAGGTTTTTCCACTTAGTGACCGATCACCAACCCCTATTGGGCCTCTTAGCTGGGGACAGGCAGAGCCCACAGATTCCATCTGCCCACATGTCCCGTTGGTTAGAGTTCCTAGCCGCCTACTCCTACCATCTGAGCTACCGCCCTGGCTGGCACATGGGCCATGCCGATGCCCTTAGCCGTTGCCCCCTACAGACACCCTTACAGGACCCTGCCCCAGCATGTCAGGTTTTGTTGGTGGAGGAGCTTAATGGCCCTGTCACTGCGGCCCATGTGGCCTTACACTCCAGGAAAGACCCCGTTCTGTCCCAGGTCATGGATTGGGTACGCAGGGGCTGGCCTCTTCCGGCCCCCACACCAGAGTTCCTGCCCTATTTCCATAGGCAGCATGAGATGACAGTTTTAAAGGGGTGTTTGCTCTGGGGCCATAGGGTCATAGTCCCTCCTGAGCTCAGGATGTCCATCCTCCACTCTTTGCACGCTGCCCACCCGGGCATCGTCCGAATGAAGGCCCTGGGCCGTAGTTACTCCTGGTGGCCAAAGATGGACCAACAAATTGAAGAGTGGGTTTCAAAGTGTCACCAGTGCCAGCAGTCCAGGCCTTCCCCTCCTGCTGCCCCCATCTTGGACTGGGAACAGCCCAGGGCACCCTGGTCCAGGCTCCACCTCAACCTAGCCGGCCCTGTCCACAGTCAGATGTTTCTGGTGCTGGTGGACGCTTACTCTAAATGGGTCGAGCTTAGGCACATGTCCTCTACCACTTCTGATGCCATCGTGGCTGTCCTAGAATCCATCTTTGCCACCCATGGCATGCCAGACACTCTGGTGTCAGATAACGGCCCGCAATTTACTTCTGCCACCTTTCAGGTGTTCTTGGCAAAATTGGGGGTCCGCCATGCCACCACAGCGCCCGCGCACCCCGCGGCCAACGGTTTGGCAGAACGTGCCGTGCGGTCTGCCAAGGAGGCCTTGGGCCGCCTGGGTCACACCGATTGGCACACGTCCATTGCCACCTACCTCCTAACCCAGCATACTACCCCCTGCCAATCCACTGGCCTAAGCCCAGCCGAGCTACTTATGGGTCGCCGCCTATGCACCCAGCTGGACCGGCTGCACCCTGGCTATGTCACGGCCCAACAAAGCTTCGCCCCTAGCCTCCCTAGGAAGTTCAGCCCCGGGGACCCGGTCTACGCCCTGAATTACGGGGTTGGGCTTAAATGGATGCCGGGGCATGTGGCCCAGCAAACGGGCCCATGCTCCTATAGGATACTCTTGGCCGACGGACAAACCTGGTGGCGGCATCTGAACCAGCTACGCCGCCGAATCCCCTCTGACTCTCCTAACCCTCCTCCAGAGGAACCCTCCCTTTCCCAGTCTGCATCGTCTCCGGCACTGGCCAACTCACCGCCCCGCGAACCATTGCCGCAAGCCCTATCTGAAACTTCTGCTGTTCCAGCGTTGCCCGGGCCTCTCAAGATGGCACCGCCCATATCTTCCGCCGACCCTCAGAGCGAAGAGATCCTGCCTCCTCCTTTTTCGGCTGCCTGTCCTGCTCTGAGGTGCTCTGGGCGGAGCCGCCGTCCGCCTGCCTATCTCGCGGACTACGCATGCGCCATCCGGGGGGTGAAGGGTGCTAAGTCCTCGCTTAACGACCGCGCCGGCTGCTGCTCGCTCCCGATTGGCTAAAGCGCAAGCAGCAGCCGGCGGGAAAAGCAAGCTTCGGGATTGGCTAAGCGCTTGACAGCCCGGCTATAAAAGGAGCTGTCAAAGCCGCTTAGCTCTGCTGTTCAACTAAAGGTGCTGAATAAAAGTTCCTGTGTTTCTAACAAGCCTGGTGTCCTGAGTTCCTGACAGCCGCCCCCACAACACTTCAGAGTTCATGGAGCAAGAGATACAGATAATCAGTCCAGAACACCACACAGGAATGCAAGGATTCTTGGCAAGTTCAAACATCAGCACACAACACTCCAGGAACTCAGCATTTGTTCCTGACAAACGCTACTCCCAACTGCCTCTCCTTTAAATTCCATCCCTAGGTGTGCCTTGTGAAGGGAATCGGGGCCCTTTCCTTCCTCGTAAGCCACGCAACCCACGTTTCTCTCTTCTGCGTTCTTCCCTGCGTGCCCTAGGATGAGGAGGGGGTGGGCCTTGGTCTTCATCTGAACCCCCTCTCCCTTGTTCTACCTCTTCCCTGCTCTGCCCAGCCTGACTTTGCCCTTCCCCAGTTTCCTCCACAACCAACGGAGCCACTCTCCCGCTCTCTGTCTGCTGTTCGTCTTCCATCTCCGATTCAGACTCCAACAGAGGCATGACAACGAGGCTCCACAGATTCAATGCTTGTTCCCGACAAATGCCCCTCCCACCGGCACCTCCTTACATCTCAGTCCCCAGGTGTGCCTTGTGAAAGGGGGCGGAGCACTCTCCTCCCTCGTAGCCGGCTCAATCTGCGTTGATCTCGCCGTCTCTCTTCCCTCCTTGCTCTCGGATCAGGAGGGGGTAGTCCTTGCTCTTCTCCTGAGCTCTCCCTGTCTGCCTGGACTGACTCTGCCCTTCCCCAGTTTCCTCCAAGGCCAACGGAGCCGGCCTCTCAATCTCTGTCAGTTCTTGTTCCAGCTCATCTTCCCTCGCAGATTCAGACTCCAACAGGGGCATTACAGCCTAGTGGAATTGATTTTCTGTTGGGGCATCTAGTGGGCCCAACATGCAAGTCACTTGTACTTAGTTAATCATGCCCTAGTCTTCTCTCATTTGGATTACTGTAATGCGCTCTACTTGGGGCTACCCTTGAAGAGTATCTGGAAGCAGCAATTAGTACAGAATGCAGTGGTATGGACAGTTCTGGAAGCCCATAGGGTGATGTATTAAGCAAGCTGCATTAGTTACAGGTTTGCTTCCAGGTCCAATTCAAGATGTTGATTATCACCTTTAAAGCCCTTCATGGCCTGAGACCAGGTTGTCTGAGCAACTGTCTTGTCCCAATAGGATTGGTCCACCCCAATAACTGCAGTAGAAGAGGCATCCTGCAGACATCATCAGCCAAGGAATTTCATCTAGCAGGATCTAGGAGAAGAGCCTTCTCTGCTGTACTCCCAACCTTTGGAACATTCCGGCCTTCTGGAAGGGCCTTAAAATCTGGCTTGGGAACCTAGTACGGACATGCTACTCTGAAGGTGGTTAGTAGAGTGAGAGACAAAAGCCCATCGCATACCATCTGTGCTCTTGATTTTTAGTTTTCATTTAATTGTTGTTAATTATATTTATGCTTTTAGAACATTGTAAGCTGCCCAGAGTCACTTTGAATAGTGAGAAGGGCAGCATATGAATGTAATAAATAAATACATTTAATTAATCAATGAGTTTGTTTTTGCTGTACCTGCAGATCATCAGAATACTTGCCTCCTTGTCTGTGTTTGTGTGTCTCTCAAGGAGTACGTAGATCCGAACAGCTTCTTCCTTTGTACACCATTTTGTCCAGACTCTCCTGGAAAGACAAAGGTGTCCTCTTTGCCAAAGGAAGGAAAAGAAGAGAAAAGAGAAAAGAAAAAAGAATACATTTGAATTTTCACCAGCTGCCATCTTCAGCAGGCAGCACCTATGCAAATATTTCTGATAAGAATAATTCATATGTAAGTTGAAATTACTTTTATTACATTGAAAAAGAAGATTAGTCCAATGTCAAGAAGTTGAATTATATTTATATTGCTAAATATATATGGACAAGCTAAGCTAAATTCTGAATATCTATTAGTCCAATCTTGAATAAACACTAAGAAGTACATATTTTGTCAGCAATATCTTTTTTTAAAAAACTGCAAATCATTTATAATAGTTAAATTATCTCATGTTGTACAATCATAAAAACATTAATGCAAATGAGAGTTCAGGGTTCCTGTCCATCAATTTCCCGCGCCCCCCCCATAAATGCTACTGCAAAACAAAGAAATATCTCCATTTTAGGAACAAAAATAAGGCATTAGCAAATCTTAATTTTAATCTGAATTCACTCTAAAGTAATTTTACTTTTCTGGAGAAAAAAAATGTTAAGTAACTATCCTGAAATGGAAACACATCAATAGACATGCTCTAAACGTGTCCCATGCAGAATTTCTATACAAGACCTGCTACTCTGGTACAGATAGTCCTTGACATATAAGCCTGCCTATTACAGTCATGTCATAACCGTGGCTTTATGACCATTTTTATGACTTTTGCAGCAGTGCAAAATGCCATGGTCGTTAATCAAACCAGTGTTTCACTATGGGTGTGGTTTTGCCGAAAATCGGAAATGCTGGTTTTCTGCAAAAAAAATATTGTCATGTAGGAAGTTAGCACCCACCCCTCTCCTGGAAAAATGAAATATCCTAGGAAAAATTAAAAAGGCAGAATATTATAGAATATCCCTAGAGAAATTGAGAAACATGCTTTTAGAAAGGAAACAGACTCACTCTTAGTAGCCCCCACCTTTGTCAATGGGCCATCAAGGAATGGCCCAGCTCACTCATCCCCCCACCTTTGTCAATGGGCAGTCTATTCTACATAACAAAGATAGGATTAGCCCTCTGCCTCATGGCACCTGGGAAGATTGCATCAGCCAGCACTCAAACTAGCTTGGTATTCAGGACAGCCTACAGAGTTGCCCCATGCGCGTCTGACAGCCAATGGGATACATTTCTGTACAGGAACAGGAAACTAAGAGGTGGGGCCCAACAGAGGTCATAAAACCAAGGGACTCAGCATCTTTTCTTCCCTTTTCTCTTCACCCAACATCTGGAAGCATGTGATCCACCTTTTCTGTTCAGGAGCCCCTGCCATGTGCTCCTGACCACCATTAAATCTTCTTTCCAAGCAACTTCCAGGAATCCAGTGTCTTTTTCCCCACTTGGAGCTGAACCCAGAAGGATATTCCTTACAACAGTCAAATGCAGTCACGGGACTGCAAGACGCTGCAAACAGCCCTAAATGCAGCTGTATTTCTGAGCACCCAAAATTCATTCACTAATGGAACTTTGAATCTGGGCTATAAGTCCCCTTTTTTTCAATCGGTTGTCATTCAAGGTCTACCTGTTCTTAAAAGTTACTAACAGTGAGTTACTATACTGTGAGAACTGAATAGATGTTATTTTATGTTTATGCCAAAAAATCAAATGAAGCCCTCCCCGCCATCTTTTTGAAGAAAGCATCAAATACATTTTCCAAATCAACTTTTGCATCTAATCATGCCTTAACAGTAATTACTGCAATCGGGAAGCCCATTAAAAGAAGAAGAAAAAACTATGATTAAAAAAAAATCTATGGAAGGGAGAGGTACAGTAAGGCAATATAACTATAGGAAGCAATAAAGAAGACATGTAACTAAATGAAATATATCCTAAGATAATACAAAAGAATACAGAAAGGTTGAATAAATATATTTTGGAAAATATATTTGTGGAGGGAGGAAAAAAACCCTAAAAGAAGACCAACTGCATCAAGAAGAAGGAGAAAAGTACTGAGTGTAGAGACGGCATGTAAACGTGAATGCTTTTTCTTCTTCTTCTGGCTGTGCACATACGTAGAAAGCCCAAAGTTGAGATAAATATTAATGAAGCTTTGGGAATATCAAGCAGCAGCATTAATAAGGAACAGGTAAAAGAATATTTAGATGATTTAAATATTTATGATGCTCACATTCTCTGAAAGTTGCTACTTGACTGTCTGCAACTCAGCTACTCATCTTTCAAACCTCTTGTGGAAAAATTAAGATCTTTGAGCTGTTTAAAAAAAAAACCTGTTTTAAAAAAAACAGTTCAACCTCGAGCTACATCTATTTACTTCCACTAGAGCTGTGTACTTGTTTTCAGATATACAGATTATCTTATGTGGTTTGCTTTAATTCTGACTTCTGGTCACACAGCCAGTAAAAACTTTTCATAGTATGTGTTGGTTGCGCTGTAGTGGATGGAGCGGTCACATGCTTTTTGATAAAGTTGCGTGGGTATCAAGAACATCTTCAAGGGAAAAAAATTCACAAGGGAAGAAAAACAACAACAACATGCTTCCCTTCCTGGATATCCTCATCAGCAGAGGAAGCAACGGCAAATTTGAAATGCAAGTCTATCGAAAAACAACCCACGCTAACCAAGGGCTGCTTTATCAAAGTAACAACCCAACCTCCCACAAGAGGAGCTGTGTAACAACATTATTCAGAGGAGCACAAACGCATTGCAGCAGTCCAGAACACCAGAAAAAAGTAAACAGACCACCTATACATTTTCCAATAAAATAGATACCTGTGCAAATTTATCAAAAAATCCCTGACCACTCAACCCAAGTTATAAAAAGACTACCACCAACATACATCAAAAATCTCAGAAACAGCCAACTGATAATTGCAATCACATGCCATTATCATAGTACACAAACCAACTAAAGCCCTTCAAAGCGTTTTAAGTAAATCAAGAC
Source organism: Thermophis baileyi (assembly GCA_003457575.1). Taxonomy (NCBI): domain Eukaryota; kingdom Metazoa; phylum Chordata; class Lepidosauria; order Squamata; family Dipsadidae; genus Thermophis; species Thermophis baileyi. The sequence continues at coordinate 1,667,908 of QLTV01003646.1, forward strand.
ACAGTAGCTGAAGAAGAAAAAAACAGGAGTCAACATACAGTGAAAGTGACAGCCACTATGTAGGACAGACAGGCAAAACATTAGCAGAACACATCTATGAACACCAACTAATAGTCAGAAGACACAGTGAAAACTCCTAAAAACTCATGGACAGACTCAACCATAGTAATAGACACATAAAATGAACCATATTTATACACCATTCAACAGAGACAGTAAAAAAAATCTAAGAAGGAAACAAAAAGACCAGGACACATCTTCTCTGGCATCCAAAACCCAGATAAGCAAAGATTAACACTAGACAAATAACCAAGCAGAAAACAATGCCCCATTGAAGGAACTATCAAAGAGAAAACCATGCCTGCCCCAAAACTGGCAGGCCAAGCCACTATGCATAAACAGGGAGTAAACCTCACAGTCACTTGCACTTATGATGTTTCCTAGTTAGGTAATGAAACATCTGCAAACAAACAACAAGTTCAGAGAACAGAATTCAGCTCTGAGCTACATACTGTATATTTGCTTCCTGTTGGGGTTTTGTATTTGTTTTCAAATACATGGATTATCTTATGTGGTTTGCTTTGATCCTGATTTCTGAAATTGAACTGAACTGCCATCCCAAGTCAGTCTGGAATCAGGCAACCCTTAAATCAAATTGAATTAACTCAATCAATCAATAAACAAATTGTAAATTTAATGAACTGGGATGGATGTAGTTTTTGCCCTAGTGAAATTCAGGTTAAGGACAGCCTCAGTCCCAAAGACATTGCCATGGTCATGTTTGTTGATCTTCTTTTCATTATCTTTTTGCTTGTGCCTTGGTGCTTTCAGAGGGAAAGGGAAACGCCTATTTTCTTTGTCCCCAAATGTAAAGTGTACCTTGGTACCTTCAACAGTGATGTTTAGTCTTCAGCTTAATTTCACAGCTTTTCATCACTGGTAATTTACAGCAACATCAGAAGACCCTGCAGCCACCATTTTGCCTCCTGTCTCTTGATACTACTTACCTTGTACCATCCACAGGCCCTAATTTATGCCACCTTCTCTTGTTGTTTCTTCCACCGCAAAATATCCACTAGCTACAATATGCAGAGGACAGCAAAGAAAGACAGGATAGTGCATCATTGTGCCTGTCATTCTATCGGTTGATGCAGCAAGGACTGAATTTCATTAAGGATCATACTATAGCAAAGCTCTCAGAGTGATTTTTCAATTACAGACCTCACAGATATTAAGACCTGGCCTTTTTACTTATTTTGCCACCATCCTTGATGTTTTGTGACACTTTGCCTGAGGAAAAGTTCTAGAGAACTTGAAAAGTTGCCTGATCTTTTTTGCCCTGTACCCAGTGAAGACCAGCCCCAGGATACTATGTACAGAATCACAGGCAGAGGTGGGTTCCTCCCGGTTCGCACTGGTTCTATAGAACCGGTAGCAAACCGCTGGTGACGTTCTGTTGGTACCGGTCCATGGACGCTGCCATCTTTTTTTTTTTTGGATTTTTATTTTTGGGGGGGAATTTTTTGCTGATTTTTTTTCTTCTGTGCATGCACAGAAGCTGAGTCCCCGGCACTGCGCATGCGCCGCCATCTTGTTTTTGGCTTTTATTTTTTTGCCAATTTTCAGCACTGCGCATGCGCGTGGGCGCAGCACAGCCACGCGGCGCGCAATGCGCGTGCAGCCACGCAGCACGGGAGGAAGTGAACCGGCGGTGAGGTAAGTTAGAACCCACCCCTGATCACAGGGTAGGTTAATTCTAATAAACCTCTGTTGAGTCTTGCTGTTTTTGATTAAGTACAAGGATTTGAGGGAAAGCGACTTGGTTCAAACATCATACCAGACCTGAGAGGTTAACACTAAGCCATAAACGAGGTTTTACCATTACAATATAGATTATTGTATTGTTCACATAATAGATTAAGCCAAAATTGAATACATTACAGCCTGGCATAATTTATAAGCCCAGTAACTGGATTCCATCATAAGCTTTTATACATCACAGTGATAAATTCATCACTGCATCCCTGATTACATATATTAAGTAAACACAATAGAATTATCCTGCTTTTATAACTTGTAATTTTAAAAGTAGCTGGTGTTGACAAAACTCTAGATTAAACTGGCAAGATTCTTTCAAATGAGCATTTTACTACTGAGAGAGAGATTATAATCATTCAATTGTAAGAGGCAAGTCTTCCATAACGTCAGTTTCTTCAAAACACAAAATAAGCACAGATTTTTTTTAAAAAAAATGAAACACAACAAAAACTATATTGTAAGCAACCAAAGTAGTCAAACAACAATAGTGTGAAATTAAAGAGCAATTTTCACATCATGAATAATAATAATAGGTTCAATTTTTATACAAATAAAGTAAGAAACAGGAAACCATGAATAATGAGATACTGGTTGATAGGTGTAAAAATTGGCTATTAAAACCTGTAGTATTGAATCCAACATTTGCACATTATATTTATATATGATACGTTCAGAAATTCATTTCACAGTGATAATGAATCTGTATGTAATTAACATCCTATCACTCAGTTCAAAATAGTGTTAGAAAAGCATTCTAAAGATACTCATGTAAGGGAAGAGAAAAAAGAAGAAAGATCTGGAATTATTTATCTATTCTAAGGCAAGTATTTATCTGTTTTTAGAGTATTAATCTTTGGGGCTCTCAACAAAGTCTTCCCTTTGACAGTAATTGCTCTTTCTTACCTGAATATCCTGTTGTGAATCCTCTGCTGGGAGTACACTTTATACTAACCCATCATGTGCTATACCTTTTATTTGTTTTGCCTTAGCATACTGCATTAATCCAGAACTGTGGTTTGTAAAAAAAAAAAAAGGTCCATGGTTTTCATAATGTGTAAATTCATCTGATTGTAGTTTATTTTATAATTCATTGTTTAAAAACACAGCTGTCAGGTTCTAACAACCGGATCCGTATGTAAAGAGTTCAAACTATTTGATTGTTCTCTGCCTATAATACAGGAATCTCCTCAGACTGGCAGCTTTTGCCTGGGAAAGACCAGATAAGACTCAAAGGCATTGTGGATGGGGTGAAACCTTGTCCTCTTGTGTTTATGTAGTGAGTCCAGGCAAATTGTCCACTTGAGCCCTCCTCTCAACTGGGAGAGTTTCTCTCCAACAACAGTTAACACAGTCTTTGTAAGCAGAGCATCTAGACAGAGAGATATAGCACTGATGCTACATATTGGCATAGTGTCGCTAATGGGTATGTTAGAACTGAGTATGAATTACACTATATCCTATATGCTATATATATGGAGGTGGGCCAGTTAACCTGATTCCGTTATTTTATTCTTACTTTAAAGACAACACTTAGAAAATTTGTTGTGCCAGGCCTGGAGTTGCTGTAAATTTGCTGTATCCTTAAGATTTGGGCCATGAATCGAAGGAAGATAATATACAAGAGGTGAGGAAAATTTGGCTTGATGAATACACTTTGATACATTTCATATATTGTAAGCCATTTTTAATAGCTTCATTTAACAGAATGGCAGGTGATTCATTGGTTGGGTTCATATATGACACCTAAGCCAGAGATGCCACTATGGCTCAATTGATGCATCTTGCTAAACCCAAACAAAACAAATCATGGGGTAATATATGAATCACGATAACCATGATTAGCTGTAACCTGAATTTTTTTGGATAAGCTATCATTCATTGTATTGCATGAATGATGTGATCGTGAATTATTACTAATCTTTCAACAAAGTATAAGAAACTGCTGTGGGTGTTTAAGATGCATCTATATTAGGAAACCATATTTCAGGCTAAGCTAGCCTTCTTGAACATGGGCATCTACCTAGATTTGGAAGTTTCAACTTGCAGAATTCGGAACAAGGGTCTTATTGAATGGCAATTCCAAGAATTATACTGTAAACATCTGGAGAGTCTACAGATTTTTGGTGTAATGGGAAACATATAGCTTAGCATGATGGGTGAGTCTAGTACAGGGGTCGGCAACCTTAAACACTCAGAGAGCCATTTGGACCCGTTTCCCACAGAAAAGAGAACACCGGGAGCCACAAAACTCTTCCCGTGCCTGACTATTTCCTGAGCGGCCACAAAACTAGCATATATAGTTGAATTAAAGATTCTGTTTTCTTCTGAAACTTTTCTTTTCTTGGATTTATCCATGGTTGGCCTACTGGGGGTCGAAAAGCTCAATAAATTGCGTGCCGGCAGGTGTCGCACATTGGCAGTTGTGACACATATTTTGAGCGACAGGGAGCCGCAGCAGAGGGATGAAAGACACATGCGGCTCCAGAGCCGCAGGTTGCTGACCCCTGGTCTAGTACATAGTGGATTATTTATTCAATAATCAACGGTTAGAACATAGAACATAGAATCATAGGATTGGGAGGGACCTCAGAGGTCTTCTAGTTCAACCCCCTGCTCAAGGCAGGAGACCTTATACCATCCTAGTCAAATGATTGTCCAGTCTATTTTTGAAAACCTCCAGTGATGGAACCACCACAACTTCAGGAGTCAAGCTATTCCATTGATTAATTGTTCTCAATGTCAGAAAATGTCTCCTTACTTCTAGGTTGCATCTCTCTTTAAGAAGCTTCCACCCATTACTTTTTGTTCTGCCTTGATTAATGTGCTGTTTGAACCAGCTCCATAAAAGATGGCTGATTGCATTAGGCTTAATAAGAGCATTGCATCATGTTTCCAAAGCTGCAGGATCAATTCACTTTTTCTCATTGTTTATTTCCCTATCAGCTTTCTTAGACCTCAGAGATATCTCTAGAAGATATCCGAAGTTTAAGGCATAGAATACTGAAACAAACAAATGTTGTGGCTGCAGGAAGTTTGCTCAGATGGGATGACTCCGAATCTCATGCTTCTTAAAAAAATGTTTATGTGAGAGTATCACGAAATATCGAGTCAGCTTCAGATTTTGACTGAAAAACATCCTTCAGTGCAATGTTGATGTGGAATCACTCTTTGGCTTTCTGCAATCAATTTAGATGCTAAGAAAGTTACTGCAGGCTAGAATTGCCTTAGCATCTTCCCTTCCCAGTTGTCGTCTTAATTTTCCTTACGTGCTTTCCGAAATACTTGGTAGAAACCTATGAAATAGGAGAAGGGCTTGGAGGGGGAAGGGAAGGAAACATCTTATAGACACCATCCACCTTAAGAATTGAGAATGTCTCTAGATAATAATTTCTGTGTTTATTGATTCTGAAATGTTTATAGGTTGCCTACCCAATATTCAAGGCTGCATAACAATTCTGTGCTATGAAATCAGATCATTAAACAAATGATCATTACCAGAACACGGATCCCAGAACAACTAAGCAAACCAAATGCCTGTAGAAATAATGAGGCCTTGAAGCAGTTGGGAGGAGGAGGGGGAAACAGACAAGGATGAGTTCCCCCTCAGGTCTAAGAGTAGATTTTTTTTCAAAACTTTAGGGCCACCACAAAATCTCACTATTGCAGTAGGAAAAACCCAGGTTATGGTGCAATACACAGCCCCTAGCAACACCATCAGATGATTGGCAAGAGGCCCAAAATTCAGGGGGGGGGAACCCACACAGGGTTGGATCATGTTGCAATTGTTTCACAAGCTGAATCCATTAACCACCCATTTCAGTTTAACATGTGGTTTTAAAGCCTACCTATGCACATTCAACTGACAAAATGTCAGAAAATATGGTTATTAAGGATTACTTTCTTATCCTGCGAGTTATTTTTAGGGGCTGTCACATTGCATTGCTCCTAATGTGATCCGCAAGCCCCGTTTCTGCACCCAGTGAACCTCGTTGTGCTTATCGTTGTGCTATTCTAAGCCACTGGGCTCACTTTGCAAAAGTATTTGCAAATCAGTTTTCGAGGTAAATCAGATTGTTTTTTAAAGTAATAAAAAAAAGTTTTAGCGTTTATATTCCTGGCATTAAAAAAAAAAAAGGCTGCACTTCAGAAGAATGTAACTTCAAAAATAAGACTTGTGTGACAGTGGAATCAATTATCTCATGAGTTGGTAAGTACTCCTTCCTTTGAGATGCTCAAGTAGAAACTAGTGGGTTACCTGTCAAGCTTTCATTTCAATGGCCAAATGGCCTTTTCTAACACTGTGATTCTGTGATTACATGGGCATATGATTCATTGATCTTACTTCAGAATGAAGGCATGAACGGAGTCTATTTAGATGATCTGGCATATACCAATGATTACTGTCAGGCCCCCAAAACCTAGAAAGTCACATGGAGCTCCTTCTGAGTAGTTTCCTTTATTGTTCCTCACCTACAGACAGAATCTTGCCAAACTAAAGCACTATTTGCAAAACTGTAGATGTACTCTGGGAATCCATTGATTCAATTGGTTGAATGTATTTTTAAGAAGTCATCTGAGCTCAAAGCTACCATAAAAGTTAAAATGTATTATTATTTGGCTGGAATCTCCTCTTTCCTCCTATCTAAGAAAATTAGGGAAAAGGGAAAGAGAAATCTTTATCTTTGTAAGCCACCCAGAGTCACGGAGAGTGAATTGGGCGGCCATATCAATTTTCTTAAATAACTACTGCATCTCCACAGAAAGTGGGGATAAAGATCTCCAATATAGGAACATCCCATTCAGCAGTTCCTCTCACTGCAGAGCTCTTCTCTCAAAGCCAAAAGGAGGACAGGAGAGAAGAATGTCCACCTCTTCTTATGAACAGATGAATGATGAACTTCCAACAATCATTATCAGCAATTACCCACAATCCTGAGCTCCCACCCAGCTTCAGACAAGGAAGTTTGGAGGGGAGTAGTATCCATCTGCTCAGTTATTCTCCCCTATTCAGAGGTTTCTCATGCAGCTTCAAATGGGAGGAGTCCTGGTGTGGAGCGAAGAGGGAATGGCCTTGAAATACAGGAGGAACTGTTGCTACCAAGGCAATGGTCAAGAATGTAATGTGAATAACCTCTTGGATAACCCCCGCCTTAGTCCCCATGAAGATAAGGAAAGGTGGGGAAGCATATTCAGACTTTCAAGGTTCTGTTACTGAAGCTTAGCAATGAAAGCAACACTGACCATCATGGCATTAATTTCCTAGTCTGATCTACTTTGTAGAACTAACACCTGGGCACCAGTTAGTGGTAGAGCAGCCAACAGCCCCACTTCCCCCAGCCTGGTTCTCTCTCTCTCAAAATTCAAGGAATCGGTAACTGGAGAAACTGCAATGCAAGTCAAATCAAGAGGTCTGGTTTCATGTGAGTACTGTACATTGAATTGGAATGGAAGAAATGGCTCATGGAAGTAGTCTATCGCTTCCCAAGGTTTTTCTGCATCTGCATTGAACTTTTAGCAAGCCAGCTATTCCATTTTCTCCTTCCTGTGCTAGAAATCCCCAGTCTGTTCCACCTCGTCCCTCCACCAAGATCACCTTGTCCCTCTACCTGATCTTAATCCTTGTACAATCTCTATCAGCTTTTCAAGCTCCTGTTTATATAAACAGCACATACACTCCACCAAGACTGGTACGTGCTCCTTATATAGACAGGAGCTTGAAAAGCTGATAGAGAATTGTACAACAAGGATTAAGATCGGGTTCCTTGAAAAAGCATTGGAAGACCGGAAAGACCAGGTTAGACACAGATTGTCATGGAGAAAATCTATGTAATCAGGAAGCAGGAGAACCACTTGTTTTCAGAATCCGCTCTTTGTCTGATGAGTTAGTCCAAGGCCTAACTTGTAATTGCTAAGAGGCCCATTATAGCAAAAGCCGAATTCCCATTCAGCCAGTAAGCTTCACTTTTGAGACAGACATCAAATTTGAAAAATGGATACGTAATCATGTTCTCCCTGGCACGGAGAAGCAGGAAAACCACTTGTGATTGCTAAGAGTTGACATTGATTTGATGGCAATCAATCAATCAATTCCCAATAAAGTTGTTTGTATTCTTTCCCCAGCAGAATATAGCTGTGGTAGGCCCTGAATAGAAGTTTGCTTGTGCTGATGAGAATTGATGTGCTGATGAGAATTGGAAATCAAGAGCAAAGCCTTTGCAAAACCAGACCATCCATCAGCTCCGGCACTGTGTGCATGTATATGCAAACAGTGTATATCCATTCCTAAAATAATCTCACATTCAGTGAATTGAATGACATCTACAAATATAAGAAATTGAGAAGAACCAAGTTAACAAATGCATGAAAATGAGAAAGATCAACATTGATAGATTCATATGCACTTATGCCACACTCTGACTCCCAATCTTGTTCTTCACCTCACAGAGAAGATCTGACACAGAGGCAGCCAAAAGGGAAGGTGATCAAAGAAATTGAGAAGGTGACCACATACACACAATCAAAACCCCACAGCTTTTCCCCATGAAAAACACATTAAAAGATAGGGCTTAAATTACACGGCTATTGTGCCATTTTGACTTTTTTTTTTTTGACCGCTTCTATGGTCACCCAGGCTCTGAAGTCTAGGTGAAAGAAAAATTATATGCTTCTGCATATAATCAGAGTTCAGCGCTTCATTGAGTTCAGAAAATTTGGAAGGGCAAATTTAAGAAATTCAGAGCTAGAGGAATCTCTTTCCCTGGTACATAATTAAAGATAGAATAGAATAGAATAGAATAGAATAGAATAGAATAGAATAGAATAGAATAGAATAGAATAGAATAGAATAGAATAGAATAGAATAGAATAGAATTTTTTATTGGCCAAGTGTGATTGGACACACAAGGAATTTGTCTTTGGTGCATATGCTCTCAGTGTACATAAAAGAAAAGATACATTCATCAGGAATCATAAGGTACAACACTTAATAATAGTCATAAATAAGCAATCAAATCACATTAGGAAACAGTCAATACAGTATAAATCGTAAGGATAGAAACAACAAAGTTACAGTCATGCAGTCATAAGTGGGAGGAGATGGGTGATAGGAATGATGAGAAGATTAATAGTAGTGCAGACTTAGTAAGTAGTTTGACAGTGTTGAGGGAATTATTTGTTTAGCAGAGTGATGGCGTTCGGGAAAAAACTGTTCTTGTGTCTAGTTGTTCTGGTGTGCAGTGCTCTATAGCGTCATTTTGAGGGTAGGTGTTGAAACAGTTTGTGTCCAGGATGTGAGGGGGTCTGTAAATATTTTCACAGCCCTCTTTTTTTCGAGACCTGAGAGCTACTGTGGGGTAGGGTAGAGCTCTCGTTCTTCAGTCCAGCTCCTTCTGGGAACATGAAAGGAATCCCCAATTGGGTGTCCCCAAGGCAACGGTTGACTGTGTGGATCACAACAAATTGTGGCAAGTTCTTAAAGAGATGGGAGTACCAGACCATCTTATTTGTCTCTTGAGAAACCTATATGCGGGTCAAGAAGCAACAGTGAAAACTGGACACGGAACCACGGATTGGTTCAAAATTGAGAAAGGAGTCTGGCAATGCTGTATACTGTCGCCCTGCCTATTTAACTTATACTGTATGCAGAGCACATCATGAGAAAGGCAGGGCTACATGAATCACAAGTTGGAATTAAGATTGCCGGGAGAAATATCAACAACCTCAGATATGCAGATGATACCACTCTAATGGCAGAAAGTGAAGAGGAACTAAAGAGCCTCTTGATGCAAGTGAAGGAGGAGAGTGCAAAAGGTGGCTTGAAACTCAACATTAAGAAAACTATGATCATGGCATCCGGCCCTCTCAATTCCTGGCAAATAGATGGGGAAGAAATGGAGGTAGTGACAGATTTTATTTTCCTGGGCTCCAAGATCACCGCAGATGGGGACTGCAGCCAAGAAATTAAAAGACGCTTGCTCCTGGGGAGGAAAGCTATGGCAAACCTAGACAGCATACTAAAAAGCAGAGACATCACCCTGCCAACAAGACTCAATAATTCCTCTGTAGAACTGTATCAGCAGCTCCTTGGGCAGTTTGAGCTTCCTGAGTTGGCGCAGAAAGAACATTCTTTGTTGTGCTTTTTTGATGACGTTTTTGATGTTAGGTGACCATTCTAGGTCTTGAGATATGGTAGAACCTAGAAATTTGAAGGTCTCTACTGTTGATACTGTGTTGTCTAGTATTGTAAGAGGTGGAAGTATGGGCGGGTTTCTCCTAAAGTCTACCACCATTTCTACGGTTTTGAGTGTATTCAGTTCCAGGTTGTTCCGGTCGCACCACGAGGCTAGTTATTCAACCTCCCGTCTGTATGTGGTTTCATTGTTGTCTCGAATGAGACCAATCACTGTTGTATCATCTACAAACTTAAGTAGTTTAACAGATGGATCGTTTGAGATGCAGTCATTGGTATATAGAGAGAAGAGGAGTGGTGAGAGCACACAGCCTTGGGGGGGCCCTGTGCTAATTGTACAGGTATCTGATGTGATTCTGCTTAGCTTCACCTGCTGCTTCCTGTCTGTTACGAAGCTTATGATCCACTTACAAGTATGTTCAGCTAACGCTGGTTTAGCTTAGTTTAAATTAGTTTAAATAGTTTAAATAGTTTGAATTAGTTTCATACACAAAATGCACATTTGTTTTCCCCCCTATAAATGCAAGCCGTTTGCTGTGCCAAACTCTACTCTTTTTGCTTTACTTTAAATTATGCAGATTTTAAAATTATCTGATTGACTTTTTTGTCTTGTGGTATCTTGTGGTATACTGTGACTACTGCCCTGCTGTCCCTCACATATCTTTGGCAAACAGAGAAACCACAGATAGTCCTTGACTTACGACCACAATTGGGACAGGAATTTTTGTTGTTAAGCAAGCCGGTGGTTAAATGAGTTGCACCTGATTTTATGACTTTTTTTTGCTGTGGTTATTAAGTGAATCACTGCAGTTAAGTGAATTGTGCAGTTGTTAAGCAAATCCAGCTTCCCCACTTAAATTTGCTTATCAGAAGCTGTCTGGGGAGGTCACAAATGGCAATCACACGATGCTGGGACACTGCACTTGTTGTAAATATATACTGGTTGTCAAGCCCCTGAATCTTGATGATGCGATCGCAGATGCTACGGTGGTCATAACTGTGAGCACCGGTCATAAGTCACTTTTTTCAATGCAGTCGTAACTTTGAACAGTCGCAAATGAATCCATTCCCCACTATCCTGTCAGAGCTGAAGAAGCATCTTGGATGAGAAGCGAAATGTCTTCAAAGAAAAAACAAGAAAGTCCAGTTGCCTCTTGAAAAAAAGCACCTTTGGGACAAATCGCAAATGAATGGCTGTAAGTCAAGGACTACCTGCAATGTTAAATATGGAGGGTACTACATCTCAATCATCCTTCTCTCCATAAACTGGAGGGAAATATGGACAGACGTGTTTCTAGGGTATGAGATGAATTTAAATGCAATATCAACCAGGGCACATTATGGCTGTGTGACCCAGGGCACGGCACGGAGGCAACACAGTCAGCTGACAGTTCAAACTGCCCCTTTATTGCTCAAAATGTTCTCCAAATGTTTCTGGCAAGTCCCAGAGCAAAGTGATCACACACACACACACACACACACACACACACACACACACAAACACACACGCCCCACTCCAGCAGCGTCTGGCTGCAAGTAGTCCAGCACAACGCTGTCAGCACCACGGCTGCAAACAAGAAATCCAGCAGGGTAAGGGAATAAGTCAATTAGTCCAGGAAGCAAAGGAACAAGTCAATTAATCCAGGAAGCAAAGGAACAAAGCAAGAAATCCAGGAAATGTCCAACGTCGGTGACAGCACACAACACTCGATGAATTCAGCATTTGTTCCTGACAAACGCCCCTCCCCACAGCGTCTCCTTAAGTCTCAGTCCCCAGGTGTGCCTTGTGAAGAGGGGTGAGGTGCTCTCCTCCCGAGTCATCAGGTCAGTCTGTGCTATTCTCGCCTTCTCTCCACTCTCCATGCTCAAGGATCAGGAGGGGGTGGTCCAGGGGTGAAATCCAGCAGGTTCTGACAGGTTCTGGAGAACCGGTAGCGGAAATTTTGAGTAGTTCGGAGAACCAGTAGCGGAAATTTTGAGTAGTTCAGAGAACCGGCAAATACCACCTCTGGCTGGCCCCAGAGTGGGATGGGAATGGGGATTTTGCAATAACCTTCCCCTGGAGTGGGGTAGGAATGGAGATTTTGCAGTATCCTTCCCCTGCCACGCCCACCAAGCCATGCCTACCAAGCAACACCACGCCCACCAAGCCACGGCCACAGAACCGGTAGTAAAAAAAAATTGGATTTCACCACTGGGGTGGTCCTTGCTCATCGCCTGAGCTCTGTCTCTCATGTTCACTGCTTAGCCTCTCTTGGTTATCCTACCCCCCTTCCTCCCTGCCTATAAGTCGTCCCAATCCTGAAAGGCCCTGGCCTGACTCAGCATATTCCTCCCCACATTTCTCCAAAGCCAACAAAGCCACGATCTCTGTCAGCTCCAGTTCTGACTCGTCTTCCTCCACAGATTCAGGCTCCGACGGGGGCATGACAGGCTGCTCCAGAAGTGAGCCATCTCTCTCTCTGTGTAATTCACTTCATTTTCCCCAGGAAATTAATTTGCGATGTACTCAAAGCAGTCATGCATGCTTGGCTGCTGTCCTAAGGTAATTGATAGGAATGACCCTATCATACTTTGGAAGGCATGGAAGGGAAGATGGCAGATTCGGAAGGATGTAGTCAGTATACATCCAAACAAACACACTTTCTTTGCACATTTGCAAAGAAGTAAACAATATTTTCAATGCCATCACCCAAATGAAAACTTGAGCTTTCCAGGATTAAGGCCAAAAAAACCAAACCAAGCCAAAACAAAACAAAACCCTGTTTGCTGTAGTGAGAAGATATCATATTAAAAATTGCATTTTGTAATTTTAGTACGCAGGAACCGTATACTTGCTCATCAAGCCACATTAACATAATGACTCTTCTGGCTGCATTATACCTGATCGTGCCAATGATTCACAGATTATACACTTTTTTTGGGTCTGTTGCACTTACCAACTGCACAGGCTTTCTTCATTTGCTGCTGTTGCTTTTTCATGGCACACGCAGCTTTTCTTGTTTCCCCTTCCAATGTGTCCTATTTACATAACTAAAAGCATGAATATCAGCCTAATTTATCATCCACCAACTATGTGGTGTTCATCATTAGCTAAGAATGATGGAAGTTATGGGTCACGTATTTCTGAAGGTATCCAGCTGGGAAAGGTTAAATCCTACTAACTGTATCCAAAACACATCCGAGCAAAGATAATATGTTCTAAAGTAGGGCTGGGCTAGCTTCAGATTGATTCAGTAGGATTCTTGACCTTGTGCAAGCACAGGATCATTTTGCTATTTATTATAAAGCTTGTCTTTTTTCCCCTCTTGGATTTCATGCAACTCTGGAAAAAAAAAGATACGGCTGCTTTAAAAACACAGCTCATTCCTATAAATCATGGGTCCTCAAACTACGGCCCGCCATTAATCTGGCCCGCACAGGACCACGAGGCAGCCCCGCCCACATTGCCCCGCCCATCCTTTGGCCAAGCGCAGGACTTACCTTCGCGAGCCCCGCAGTCTGGAACTGAAAGGCCAACAATTTTGGCCTGCAGAGACGTTCTGGAGGCAGGGGAGGTGAAAAACGGGGCGCACAGATGCCCCAGGAGGCCAAAAACAGCCCGTTTTCGCCTGTTTTTTGCCTGCAGAACGCTGCTGGAGGTGAAAAACAGGGTGCACAGATGCCCCAGGAGGCCAAAAAACGGGCAAAAACTGCCTGTTTTTCACCTCCCCCGCCTCCAGAAGATAGAGAAAGAGAGAGGGGGGGAGACAGAGAGAGAGAGAGAGAGAGAGAGAGAGAGAGAGAGAGAGAGAGAGAGAGAGAGAGAGATTTCTCAAGCTCCTTGGGGCTGAGAAGAATTGCTGCAAAACTGAGTTTTCTGAAGTGGACCACTAGACTCCTAAACAACTGAAAAAATGATCTAGTAAAAAGAAAAGTCAACCGAAAGAGCAACATGCAAACAAAAGCAAATAAAACACCCCCAGGAGCAAAACAAATTAAAGTTTAATTTGTGTGCATTGTTTAATGGACTGTTAAATTAGCCATGCCCACCTAGTCACATGACCTAGCCACGCCCACCCAGCCTGTCCGGGCCCCCAACAGTCTGAGGGACCGTGAATTGGCCCTGCATTTAAAAAGTTTGAGGACCCCTGCTATAAATGTAGTTCTTAGAACAGCCTTGATTGTTTTTCAAGATTGTGCAGCAATCTGAAAAAAAAGATGAGCTGCATTAAATGAAAGCAGATACATGCTAAATTCTTGAAAAATTTATTTAATAGATTAATTTATTTAATAGATTTCTATGCTGCCCAACTCCCGAGGGACTCCAAAGCATCTCTTCCAAAAGGTTTTTAAGTGTGTAAAACCTGATTGTAAATCTATCTATTAAATGATGTAATATGAAAATAATAAAAATGTGATGTTTATTTTATTATGCATTTTTTTAAAGTTTTATAGCAAATTACACATATTTACAGACACACACACAGACACAGACACAGACACAGACACAGACACAGACACACACACACACATGCAGAGTTTATTTTTGGTTGCAACAGGAATTAACTGACTGGCTTGTCACCGAAAGCCTGACATGGGCTGACAGAGAATGAGTGGCCCAAAATCACACAGCTGGCTTTCATGCTAAGGTAGGACTAGAACTCACAATCTCCCACTTTCTAGCCTGGTACCTTGACCATTATACCAAACTGGCTCTCATCTTTCTATCACTCCATCTCTCCATCTCTCCATCTCTCGCTTCCTCTATTGAATTGCAGTTACAGAACAAATTCCAGTAGTTACATACAACAAAAATGTCAAATTTACAGCCATTTTTCTCTGCAGGTTAATTTTCTGGGAATTTAATAACTCTTCCTTCTAAGACAACGGAAGTAGGATTATGTTCTAAATCTTCATAAGAAATCATTGTCCTGAATAGACTTTTCTTTCTTTGGTTTTTATTTTTTCTTTTGTTTTATTTTTTCAGTCTAACACCTACAGCAGTTTCCATCAACCTGGCACTATCATATCTTTTCTTATCCAACCTATTAGGAATGCTTCTCAGCCAGGCAAAAGAAACTTTTTAAAAATGTAATGGAAGTTTATTTTTTTTAATATATATATATATGTGTGTGTGTGTGTTAGATTCGCGCAGGAAAGAAGAGGCAAGATGTTGGAACAGTTCAGCACCTTTATTTCTCCTTAGCTGAATGCAATACGAACTGCCGGCAGGCTGCAGGGAAGCCGTTTTTAAGGGCTTCCCTGTAGCCTAGCCGGCCACTGACAGCAGTTTAATTCTCCCGCTGCTGTATTAGCCAATCAGCGGCGGCTATGCAAATTTACTCCGTACGGCAGTACGTAACACCCCCCCTCTTAGTTCGTGGAATGTCCAATCAAGAGTTAACCTAAGTCACGTAATCATGTAAGTATGCAGGACGCCATATAGTCCTACTGGGCCTGGCGATTCAGTTCCTCGGGAGTCTTCGACTGGTGCGGACATGCCTGTTGTTGCTCCGGTACCTGCTTGTGGAATAATCTGGAACCAGCCTCCAGGCGTGAGGGCTGAAGTCTCAGCGTCTCCGTCCTTCGGTCCCAGTTGACTCCGCTGGACTCTGGCGTTCGCAGGTAGGTGTCCGCGCTCCTCCTCCAGGTTTGAAAACAGGTCCTCCTGGTTCCTTGTAGCTAGGGCCCGGCTCCCAGCATGGTTGTCATGGTTGTTTGCTCTGTATGGTCTTCGGGGCAGAGACTCGCGTTGTGCTGGATTGTCTTGCTGTTGGCCGGCCTCCAGTTGTTGAAGCCAGGAGTCTCCCAACCTACTCCTGAGCTGGTCGATGTGTCTTCGCCACACTCGGCCATCGTCCAGCTTAACTTGATAGGATTTCGGCCCGGTGACAGCTATGACTGTGGCCTTCATCCACTTGGGATCCCCTGCATAGTTTTGCGCAAATACTAGCTCGTCTACTGCTAGTGTCCGGGTGAGCTTGCTTGAATCCAGGGGTGCCTCTGGATGATAATTGGGGTTCAGCCTGTCCAGTTAGGACCTCAACTTTCATCCCATCAACATTTCGGCCGGGCTCCGGTTAGTGGCTGCACATGGTGTGATGTGTTGGGCCAGCAGGAATTGGTTGATCCGTTCTTGCCAGTTTCCTGGGCCCATTCTGCTCAGAGTTTCTTTTGTCATTTGCACCATTCTCTCCACCCAGCCGTTGCTAGCCGGACTGAATGGTGAAACTAGCACATGCCTTATTCCCAGGTCGGCCAGGAATGACTCCATGTGCTTGGCTGTCAGCTGGGGACCGTTGTCCGACACTAGGACGTCTGGCAGACCGTGGGTTGTGAAAATCCTCCTTAGGGCTTGTATAGTGGCTTCTGTGGTTGAGGTGTGCATGGTCACCATCTCCAGCCACTTAGAATAAGCATCCACAACAATCAAAAATGTTTGCCCCGCCATCGGTCCCGCAAAGTCAATGTGGATTCTTGACCACGGAGCATTGGGTATCTCCCATTCCAGTGGGTTGGACCGTGGTGGAGCTGGCTAGGTTTCTTGGCATGGCAGGCAGGTCGCCACCCACTCGGTAATGTCCTGGTCCAATTTTGGCCACCACAGATAACTCCTTGCTAGTGCTTTTATGCGCACTATCCCCGGGTGTCCTATATGCAGGGTTCCCATCACCCTCTTCTGTAGACTCTTGGGTACGACCACTCTCTCTCCCCATAGTAAACACCCCTTCAGAACGGACAGTTCAATTTGTTTGCTTTAAAATGTCTTAAATTCTTCCCCTTCCTTTTCCTGTGGCCACCCCCTTAACGCCCAGTTCATGACTTTGGACAAAACCTTGTCTGTCGCTGTGTGCTCTGTCTCAAGATGTGATGGGGCTGGTTTGTTCAATGTCAACCAGTAGTATCTCAGCCACAGGTGCGGGGTCCTCTACAAGATCGGGTGTTGGGCAGCGGCTGAGGGCATCTGCGTGTCCGATGCTTTTCCCTGGTCGGTGGGTCAGCTGTAGCCAGACAGAAAAATGGACCAGCAAGTCAGTCTGGGCAACATGTACTGTGGCGTTTGTTGGTTGCCTGCCAGGAGTCCTAGTAAAGGTTTATGGTCCGTCACAAGTTCGAATTTGCGGCCGTAGAGCTATTCATGGAAACGCTTGATGCCGGCCACTGCAGCAAGCTCTTCCTTGTCCAGCTGGCTGTAATTTCGCTCAGCTGGTTAAAGTGTCTTAGAATAGTACACGATGGGGGCTTCCGCTCTGTTGGGGAGGCGGTGGCTGAGGACAGCTCCCACTCCAAAAGGTGATGCGTCGCACGTAAGCAGTAGGGGGAGGGTCTCACTGCATTGCATGAGGACGCTGTTGGATGAGAGCAAGTCTTTAACGGCTTCAAAAGTTTGGCTTCTCTTTGTCCCCATGTCCACGATGCCGTCTTCCCCAGGAGTCTATGAAGAGGCTCTGCAACGGTCGCCTTCTGTTTCAAAAAGATGGCATAGAAGTTGATTCCTTGATTGCTATATATTTTAGCGTCCATGGGTCAAATTCCAGACCCATCGATAAGGAACCCCAGGAATTCTACCTTGGTGACCCCAATTTTACATTTGTCCCATTTGACTTTGAGACCCCTTTGCTGGAACCGCTCTAGCACCTCTCGCAGCCTTGTCAAGAGTTGGTCCTCTGATTCAGCCGAGATGAGGACGTCATCAAAATAGGGGACCACTCCGATATGTAGCAAATGTTCTATCATGCTCTGGAACAGTCCCGGGGCCACGCTTACCCCAAATTGCAGGCGGGTGCATTTAAAAGCCCCCCTGTGGGTGACTATCATCTGGGCTTCTGCGGTGGCTGCTTCCACTGGCAACTGTTGGTATGCCTGTGCCAGATCTAATTTAGCAAAAATTTTGCCATTCCCCAGGGAGTGCAATAGGTGTTGCACAATGGGCACAGGATAAGCGTCGGGCTGCAGGGCTTTATTAATGGTCCCCTTATAGTCCGTGCACACACAAATCGAGCCATCCGGCTTCATTGGGGTGACGATGGGGGTCTCCCATTTGGCATGATCAACTGGCTCTAAGATCCCTTGGGCTATTAATTTGTCCAGCTGTTCGTCCACTTTTGGCCGAAGTGCAAAGGGAACTCTCTGGGGCTTTAATCTAACGGGGGTGACACTGGGGTCTAGGTTAAACGATATGGGCTTGCCCTTATATTTACCTAGACTCCCATTGAACATGCCTTGGAAGTCCATTAGCAGCTTGTCCAGTTTGTCCCCCCTGATCTGATGCAGCCCGGTGATGCCGATGCTGAGAGGCTTGAGCCATTCCACTCCCAGCAGGGTCGGTCTGTGTCCTTCGACGACCGTTAAAGGTAGCTTCCCTCTGAAATCCTTGAAGGTGATGGGTATCTCCGCCCGACCCAGCACTCGAATGGGATTTCCTTGGAAGTCGTTTAGTCTGATGCGTTGCAATTTCAGTTGATGCTTTGTGATTGCTGGGAGAAATTGCTTTAGGGTTCCCCATGACATAATCATGAAAATGGAGCTGGTGTCTAGCTCCATGTCACAGGGCATCCTCTCAATGGCCATGGTGATGTGGAATTTCTCTCCTTGACCGGCATTGGAGTGACCTACAGTGGTGTTATAGATCCCCCAGCTGTCCTGGTATTGGTAGTCGTCTCTGCGCCTACCCCTTTGGCCCCCTGGATGGTTCTGCCCTTGTCTTCCTGGCCCCATGGGCTGTCTGGGTTGGTACTGGGCTGGCTGGTATGGGGTAGGTTGGGTGGCTCTGCATGCTTCCGCAATGTGCCCTCTTTTCTGGCAGCGGCGGCAAATGGCGTCTTTGAACTTGCACAATGCCCTGGCATGGCCCCCTAGGCAACCCGAGCATCGGGTTTGCCTGTTCTCACAGTCTCTGGGGCTTACCCTTCTCTCCATCTGCACCTGGTGCACCCCTTCGTCGTCCTCTGACTCTCAGTCGAATTCGGGGACTTTGGTCATCCAGTCGGGCTCCCTGTGGGTGTGATGGACTGTGCCGGTCTTCCGGATGTCTGCAGCTGAGTTGTACGAGGATTCGGCAGCTCTGGCTTCCTCTACGACATCCTTGAATGTTGCCCCCCATCTGATCAGCAACTTTTTCTGCAGATTAAGGTCTCTCATGCCTAGGATGATTCTGTCTTTCATCATCTCTTCCAGGTTTATAAATTCACACTTTGTTGCGATCTCCCGGAGTTTGGCAACAAAGTCATTTATGGATTCACCATCGCACTGGCGGTAATGGTAAAACTCATTCCTGCTGACCATCGGGGTTCCTGCAGGCACGTAGTGATCCTTCAGGGTCGTCTGAAGTTGTCCAGGAAATGGATTCAATGTCCGTGGGTGCCACAAGGATTTGAGCCATTTTGTAAATCTTCGGCCCGCAGTAGGTGAGGAAGAGAGCCCTCTTCCTGTTGTCCGGCAGATCCTGGAAGTTGTTGGCTTCCAGAAACATGCGAAAACGGCTCATATAGGTTGTCCATTCATCGGTCTTCGGGTCGAAGATCGCTGGAGCGGGAGATGTTTGAGTGGTCATCCTGAAGTTTGGCCGGAGCAGGTCGGTGCTTGCTTCTAAGATGGCCATGGATGCCACGAGGTGCCTTTGTCCTGTTGTCCTTCTTCCACCACCTTCGTTGCCAGTGTTAGATTTGCGCGGGAAAGAAGAGGCGAGATGTAGGAACAGTTCAGCACCTTTATTTCTCCTTAGCTGAATGCAATATGAACTGCCGGCAGGGTTAGGGTTTTAAGGGCTTCCCTGTAGCATAGCCGGCCACTGACAGCAGTTTAATTCTCCCACCGCTGTATTAGCCAATCAGTGGCGACTATGCAAATTTACTCCGTACGGCAGTACGTAACAAAATGAATTACTAATTAGCCATGGGGTTCAAATTCTATTTAGTTGAGGTTAGGGGGACACTTACTATCCCTTATAATAGATTCATAATTCATATAATTGTAAATATTCTTCATGAACCTGGCATTCATGAACACCAATGCCTACCAACCCTTTTCTTTATAACATCTTATACTAGGAAGGGAACCCATTATTTTACTCGCAGGAATAAAGTGATGGTGACCTCAGAAAGATGAGGCTAGCAGATAGGTTTGGTGATGAATATGTTGATCCAGTTTGATACTGAACTTTGAAAATGATAGGGCTGGGAGACATGCCCTCTTCAAAGGTGTTCGAAAGAATAAGATCTGAATGCTTCATTTGTCTGGGAAAGGATTTCTCTTTTCTTATTTTGACATGCCCAATTCTGCAAATATTACACCTTCACTTTCACAACCGCTACATTTTCCTCTGAGCAAAAGGTGGCTAGGATAGCCATAGGAAAAACAAATATAATATCCATCTTAGGATTCTCCTTCTCCTTCTCCTTCTCCTTCTCCTTCTCCTTCTCCTTCTCCTTCTCCTTCTCCTTCTCCTTCTCCTTCTCCTTCTCCTTCTCCTTCTCCTTCTCCTTCTCCTTCTCCTTCTCCTTCTCCTTCTTCTTCTTCTTCTTCTTCTTCCTCCTCCT